>OZ007583.1:17984547-18574547 GCA_963931925.1 Onchidella celtica | reverse complement strand
CAGCTGACAGAGCTGTGTGGAATGTTGAGCAGAAATAGAACAAACATATTATCATGGGGTATTTTCCAAATTGTTGTATGTGCCTTTTTGCCTCTCCGAGAAAGAGAGAATTGAAAGTTTGAAGAGTTGTGAAAAATCAGGGGTTTGTTCAATACCCTTCAAAATCGAAACTTGCATAAAATCCCCCACGAAAAACACACCTATATGACACTTACATAAGAAAATTAGGGGTGAGAGAACCACTTTCATGACTTACCCTCAAAATCGGAAAAATGTCCCGTACAACAATATTATGGCAAATAACCCTCGATATTTGACCTACATAAATCGACACATACGAAAACTGTCACCGTGCCAAAGAAACGAAACGAAAGGCTGCATTTGCATGTCGTTAACCTTATGGGAAACACATAAAGTCGAGCAAACAAAATGTGTGGATTTGCTGGCATGCTGGCTGTGCGGGGACGGATACAGAGAGGCAGAACTGAAAAATATTGAGTGAGATCAATATAACATCACTACGACAAATATGATATTCCAGTGAGGGATACATAATAGATAACAATAGGGAATTCTCTTATTAAACCGTGTTTTCATGTGTACGGCAATGGCCAGGGAAAAGTCAAAAATCCATCAAGCACAAACAAGAAAAAGTGGCCATGTATACGGAAACGGCCTCTACGAACAAAAGAAAACATTCTTTCTATTTCAGTGCTTGAAGAGCTGTTTCCGTTTCTGTACACATGAAAACCCAGCTTTAGACACCAATAAGGTCTAGTAGATACCATCAATACCTCAAATGAAGTTTTCGAAACTTAAAGAACGTTTCTAATAGATATGAACAATAAAACATCTACTGACAATGAACACAAACACCAAAATAAGAAGAAACTACATAAATATTTGCCTTAGTGCACGCCACAAATATATACGATAGAACTTGAAAAAATACACCCCAGCCGAATAGTCAATGTTTGTGTTCGAAGTGTTTAGTCGAAAACATTAGAGGTAAGTCAATATAGGAAAGTAAGAAAATAAAAGGAGAAATCCTTCACAGACGGACTTACTTGTGGTTTAACACAATGAGTACAGAGAAACTCTAACATAATTGAGAACTGTTTTTTCTTGTTGTTATTGTAAGTCGAACATTTCTGAAAACACGAAAAGTGCACCGGTCATGTTTGATCATTTTGTACAATGGAAGATCCCTCTCCCCAAGTTGGACCGCCCACTACAAAAAAAAAAACTGGACCTTTTAGGAAAGCGACCGCAAGAAATCTTCCCCCAAACAAGTATTTCGGTTCTTTATGTACATCATAGTCATCGCCCGAGAGGAGGAAAACAGAAGGCTGGAGCCTGCCACACAAATATTCAGTTTCAATTATGTTGTATTTTGCCCTCTTTGTAACCACAAGTGATTTACTTTAGTTGCACGGACAAAATAAATAAGTAAAAAGGAAGTAACGTCAAGGGGTACCTTCACAGCAAATCTTGACGACTTTCTTCATTCAAGAAAAGCAAAGAACAAAGGCCAAAAACAAACTCTGAAATAAGCGCAAATATAAAAATGTGTAAAAAGCCGATACGAGCAGTCAAAGCAGAAAGCGTCGCCAGAAAATCACAGCTCTACAAGTCGCCGGGGATGAAATAAGAACAAAAATATGTTCGTAAGTTGATCTAGGAGTAAATAAACAAAGAATGTGCGATATGGTCATTGGTTGAGGATAGGGGATCTAGGACTACTGGAACTACTCACTTGAATTCAAGGCTGTTGCCCGTCACTTGATAGAAGGGCACAGAATACTGAACCACCCAGTTACGAAGAAGACAATCGTAGTATGGCCTTGCCCAATAGCCATCTTCAGCACTGACCGATACTTTCTTTGTCCATTTAGCAATGTAGTCCGTCAGGTTTGCTACATCCGTTTTGTTGGCGTAATACGTCTCCTGCTGTTTCACGAGTGCGTCAGTGGTTCTGTTGGCGTGATAGGTAAACCAGGTGGTCGTCTGTGGTTTGTACAGCATGGACAGATCGGTGGCCACAACCGCGTCATAATGGGTCCGGTAGGAATAAGGAAACAAAGATTTTGGGGACTGGAAGCGCCTGGGGCCAGAGCTGGCTGAGGACGTGGGAGAGGCTGAAGTTCTGGGAGTGGCTAGAGTTGACAACGGACCTGAATTCAGGTTAAAGGCAATTCCACAACCTCTAACCTGGGGCCCTGTCTCCACAACAGTTTGCGTCAAGGCGAAAAAGAACTCCATAAAAGATTCAGGAGGACCCTTGGAGTACAAAAGTAAGTCGTTGATTGTGTTCGCAATTTGTACAGTTTTCTTCACTTCCTCAACAAAATGGTTGAAAAAACCATCACTCCGGAATTTGGCATTTTTCAGGATGATTAATCTCTCGCCCGGAGTCTGACACGGCTGGTCCTCGGATTGAAGCTTGTCTAGGAAATGTAAGGTCTCCGTCATCAGGATGTCTTCTCGTGAAGGATCCAGGTCTTCATCAGTATTATTGTCCACTGAACGAGCATACCGTTTGTGATCATACACCGAGTTAGAGGCCGTGGCTGGCTTCGTCGGTGAAGGCCTGGAGGCGGTGGTCCGTGGCACACTTTCACTTCTTTGCTCAGAACGACCGTTGTCAATTACTCCATTTGATTTATGTGTCTTCGCCATTTCCTCGGCGCCAGCAGTTCCCTTCCTCCGCTGTACATGTCTCTTCCACTGGAGCTCTCCAGTATATGTGGATTTTTTGTCATTTGGAAAGTACACATTAAATTTATGAAATTCATTTGTATTTGTTCTAAAAATACCCGCATTAGCATCAAAATGTACAAAATTGTTCTGGGAATGCCCAGATAAACCATCATCTAAAGCATTTGAGTAAAATGTCACATCCAGGCTGGCTGGATGTTCTTTGTCTATGGCAGCAGTGTCCACGCTGGAAAGTTGGTGAGGCAGCCCCTCCACCTGTTGGCTGTGTCCCCCGGTCCCTCGGACCACTTTCGTAGGTTGAGAAGGCGGTGCCCACTTTGGAGATGTGCCCGTGTTGACGGCAAGGTGGCTGACATCGTTGTTCTTGATTGAGGCCAATCTTGTTCGGCTTTTCGTAATATGAATGTTGTGGTGTTGGATGTTTGTGTGGGTGACTTTGCTGCCGATGTTGCTGGCGGCCGGATGGTTTACCTCTGTACTGACAGTCGCGTCTTTCTCGCCACCAAGACCGCCCAGTCTTTCTGACGACAAGACCACGCCGTCGATCACCACCGCACCGACGACGCTGGAGATGAGACAAGCGACGATAAGAGCTGATGAAAGTACCAGTGGGCTCAGGCCCCACGTCAGCGTCGAGGAGGAAGTTGCAGAGGGCGGGACTGCAAATGCCCCCATCTGATTGGTCGACGCAGCCATGTTGCTCCTCTTGATCACCAATAGAATCCCGAACGAGCCCCCAAAGATTAGCAAACGGAGCCGTCAGCATGCCCTCCCAGGACGTTACAACAGACGACAGTGTCGGGAGCAGACATGGGACCCTGAAAAAGATCGGGACGGATTCGCTTTTGGGAACAGTTCCAATTTCAGCCTGCAGGATTGTGGATTTCTCACCTGTCCTAACACTTGGGCATATGATTGTGCTGAGTTCTCTTCCCTACAATATCTCACATGCTAGAGTTCAGACTAAACAAAGAGCAGGAAGTCCAAGGGGGGGGGGTGCAGTCCTCCGTGGCAAGATCTAATTTGGATAATCTTTCGTTCCAGTAAACCCTAGAAAATTTCTAATGCCAAATTTTGGAAGAAGAAAGTTCTATCCTGTCTAGGCTTACAGACCTTGCTATAAAACGGCTAACGAGAATTTGAATGACCTACAGTATATCGCATGGCACTGAAGAACAGCCCCAAGAAATTGTGAATAAGTAAGTCTTTAAATACAAATTGGCGATTTTCTTAGTAACTTGAAACGCTAAGCATTTTGTTTTAATCTTGTTATTATTGTTATCTTTGAATTGCTGTTCCAATATTTTAGGGCTAACAGTAACATTTTCAAACACATTGTTGTACAAAATAAATTGAAAAGTAAATGTATGTTTTCGTTTAAGTTTCTGTCTCGGGGCACTTGGCACATAATACTGTGCATCTGAATGATTGGCACAAATCTGGCTATTTGATATCAAATCTTTCTCGTTTCGAGTAAACCTACAGTTGAGTTACCAAAATAATAGTAAAATAACTACTATTCACAACAGACGATTTAAAACTAAAATATTTCATCCTTTATCAACTAAGTATTTATTTTGCGCCTGCGCTGCAGATAATTCCACGCTGAATTCGATCTTGGAACATATTTACTGTTGGCTTGCGTGTCAAATAGACCGTCCATTTTACTGTTGTGCAAGCAAATACCATGACTGGAGTTGACTTTACATTAGACAAATTTAATTATATTTCGATTGGAATAATATTATTTGTTCAGTTTTCCCCATGCTCCCTCTATAGCGAGAAACGTTTATTGTGCTAACGTGAAAAATAGACCACTCAGGTGTTATTTTACAAAATTGCATTATAACAATATTTTTTGTGATGTCTCTGAAGTTCACCAAAACATTCTGTGGACGCTCGTATAATTCACTTTACAGATGATTGTGTTATTTTTATCGTCCAAAATCTGACTTGTAGTAAGGCATATTATGTGTGCTTCAAACTTACAGTGTTTTGAAAGTGTTTCGGATAAAATAAAAGGTTTTTTAAAATAAGAGAAAAAGAAAAGTATTTACCCCGTGGGATCTGACTCTTCTGTCTGCTCTATCAGGAGGAAGTTCTTTTACAGCATAGCAGCTGTTTTAGAATGTTGCAGTTGTTACACGGCGTGGCGACTGTTTTACAGAGTTGCAGTTGTTTTACACTTCTGTTATAAAGAGTCCCTAGCAACAGTGATGCAAGAGCGTTTGGCCCTCATCTGCAAAGACAGAAATAAGGGTCTACTTTATTCACGATTATCATAGATTCGCTGCCTTGAGTTCATTCAAATTCATCGCTAATCAGAAATGCAAGGACATAAAATATTAATTGTCCGCCAGTAAGCATAAATAACAATTTGAGCGACCTCAGTCAATCATCATTTAGAAAGACATGAACATATTACAATATATTTATCTGCCGAAAAAGGATGAAAAACTATCCGCAGACAATGCTTCCACCCCCCCCCCCCGCCCCCCTCCAAAAACCAAAACACCAATGCCACTTTGAAATAGACCACAACAAACCAGTAAAACGTGGATCTACATACAGTATAAAATGTTGCTCATCTTGTCCACATGATGTAGAAAGTAACAAAAAAAAACGGGATGAGGCAAATTGTAAGCGATAATATTCAAGTCCTTTTTTTTTTTAAATTTTGAAACAATTTAGCCAAATGCCATAAAGCAGGCCACTCAAAGAGTACCTACGCCACTTGAATTTTGCGATTTTCTACCTTCCCCCCACCCCGTAGGCTTCTTACATGCTAAGTTCCACGCCCTCTCTCGCGCGGGCCATTACAAAAGTGAATAGCCATGATAATTTGAAATTTTAAGGGGTGTGTATTTTGCATGGACTATTCTGACTATTTCATCAGACATACACTGCTTGATTTGCTGTTTTTTTTTCTTCCAGTTCATCGTGTTTCTGGTGCCTTCTTCCCCTGTGTATGTTTAATTCACTGCTGTAATTCAAAAGTGTACGTACGCTGCCCCTAATTCCCTAACCTCGCTCCGCGCACCAACATGACTGTTATGCTTTCCATACGCTGTGGGTATCCCTCTCTCCCGTAGGAGCGAAGAAAATTGAAAAGATGGAAGGAAGGAAGGAAGGAAGGAAGAATAATAGCAAAGGGCAGGCACAGAGAATAATACCGGGAAAAATTGTATGAACCGAACGCAGCAAAAAAAAACAAAAAAACGCATAAACCGAACTTCGTGATACACGTATTTTAACCATGACCCATGAAATTTCTGAAATATTAATGAACCCTTTTTAATGCTCGCTTTCGGCCAATCCACAAAGCAAGATCTACACCCGCATAACTCGTTGGCATTTCCCGATATGTGTATAAAAAAAGGGAGTCGCAAAAACGCCCAGAACATCCGAGGCAAACACAAAATTTGGAAATATGCTGGTTTCACCTAAATTCCCCCAGAACAATGTAGTTTGCTACGGACAAATGAAACCATGCGCATATATTCGTAATATGCTCGGCGAGGACAATTTTCAGAGTTGAGCCCTACCTATTCCAGGCCGCTTTTTATTATCTAACATTCCTAGATTTTCCTGTTCGTGTGGGTTTTTTTTTTTTAACTACCTGCTACAGGTGTCGTCTATCTTAGGTTGACAGTATTTTCCCGTGACGTGTCAAATTATCAGTGTGTAATAAAAAATGCAAGTATACTTTTGTAAGCCCAGGGGTAAGTTAAGCTATTCTGTTTGCCCATTCTGAAATAAATTATTCGACACTGATGATAGAAACTGGGTCATTTCTTATAGTGCAGGTCACATAGTGTAATCTCATGAATAACTATGAACAATATTATTAGTCATCATAATTGATGTAACTGAGTGTTGTGAATATCAACTAAATAATACGTTTTTTCATCAGTCAAACAACAAATCCAGAAGGAAATACAGAAACACATACGCAAATACAATACATAGACAATATCAAAACTAAACTTTTTTTTTTTTTGTTGGTTGTTTATTCTTTCATTTTGATCGGCACTAATTTTATCTTATCGCTGATTACAATTTCACAGTCATATTTCTTATATATTTAAGACAAATCAAAAGCCCAGGGGGAGGAATCCTTACGTTGGCTGTAAGTACCGATTGCCCCTTTTTTGTTTTTCTTTTCATCCGTGAGATAGAGACAGAGAGACACACAGACAGATGACAGACAGACTGTCAGAACGATAGATAGACAGAGAGAGACCGAGAGACAGAGACAAAGAGATAGAGAGAGAGGGAGAGAGAGAGAGATAGTCCAAGCAAGAAATCTCAGTCTCTAAAAGTGTGACCCAAAGGGCCATATTGTTGGTCTAGTGTTAGACTGAAGATTCTCTAGGTCACAAATGGCTCTCAACAAGTCGACGCCATAAACCAGTGTAGATACCGAATCTGATTTGTTTACACACGTGAGTGTCAGAATTGCTTTGACCTCAGCTGGTTTTCTTTTTCCTTCACTGTTTACATAAAACATCTGGTACACTTAAATAAACAAGTGGGAACTATTTGCCGATTAGTTCTTGCTTTGAAACAGAATGTAACAATTACTCTCGTCCACTGCAGCAGCGAGTCTCAAAGGGGAGGCACGGGGCACCTAGCAAAGGTACTAGATACAATAAGATGAGACACTGCCTTCTTCGCGCCTCTAAAAAAATTGTGCACATATTTTGCGCGCTGATCGGGAGAGAGACCCATGATCGCCTGGCATGAAAAAAATGTTTTCTATAATTATAATGATAAATTAATGGTGCTACGGCGAAAAAAAAAAACAGAAGAGTTTTCCTACAGCGATTGAAGTTATAATTACAAAATAAGCAACTTCAATCAAGGCCGATAGCTAAACAGTGAACAAAATTCAATGCTTTCCCTATATTGGTTCTGTAAAATATGGCATTGTTCATGACTTCTGCGCATTCTCCACTAGGTGGCAGTACCAAATCTGTGCACCGCAAACGCCTTAGCTGCCTCATCTTATTGTATCTCGTATCTTTGCTCCCAGGGGAAGGATTTCAGATGTAAGAGGAGGAATTCTAGCCAGGGGAGGAATTGGGGAAAAATTCCAGTCAGAGGAAGAACTCTAAATTGGGGGGGAAAAATGTACTCTGTACACTGTGTAAATAGAAGTTTTATGATCTATTGAAATAAGGATTGCTTTTTCCATTTGTTTGCAATTAATAAAGAAATTTATTAGCATGAGTTTTTCCAATCATGACCAGTAAGCAAAACGTATAAGAGTTAAAAGAAAATAGTAGATGACAATTCAGAATGGGGGTGGAGGAAGTGAGGAGACCTGAAATCGCAAGAAGAGGGAGGCGGTGCGACCAAGGATTCTGCAAACTACTGCGTTACTGCAAGGAAAAGAAAAACCCCATCGGCCCTGAGTACTCTTTGTGCTTCAAGCTTTACGTACTTCTCTCTCTCTCTCTTTCTCTGTGTGTGTGTGTGTCTCTCTCTCTCTCTCTCTCTCTCTCTCGCTTGCTCTCCCTCTTTCTCTCTCTCCCCCTTTCTCTCTAGCTCTCTCTCTCTCTCTCCCTCCATCTCTCTGTCTCTCTCCCTCCGTCTCTCTGTCTCTCGGTCTCTCTCTCTCTCTCTCTCTCTCTCTCTCTCTCTCTCTCTCTCTCTCTCTCTCTCTCTCTCTCTCTCAATCGTACCTAACATAATCAGTACGCTATGAGAATCTACCAAAATGATCTGGAAACTTGAACTTGAGCCGGCTAATGTTCAAACTTTTTGAAAAAATAAAACAAAACAAAACAAACAAAAACAAAGGGCAAACTATACAGTCACGAGAAAAATGAAAGAACAAGTTAGGATTTTGGAGGGCCATTTCGAGGATGAGTTGATCTGACAAGCAATTACAAAACAAAATATTGTGAGACTGGATGTCCTTCTGAATTGTTTAAGTACCGTGCCCGATTCTCCTGAATGCACAGCGTGTCTAAACAATCAATTTCACAGTAAACCTTTAAAAAAATTATCAAAATCATTTTGGTTACAGTGCAAAAACTACAGCACTTAACCACATTTTTTTATTTTTTTTATCTTACTTTTTAAGAACATCCGGTACCACCTTCATAAGCCAGGTCATCGTGTTCTATTTTAACGAATGGATAACCGAACCCGTGTATTAAATGACATCCTTTAGTTTGAGTTTGATCTGGGTTTTGAGGCACGACCAACGGCCACTTTGCCCCTTTCATGATTCTTTTAGGCATTTTATTTAGGTTTGATAATCAGAGCTTCAGCAATCCAAATTTCACAAATGGAAGTTAATAGTTCCGTATAAAGGTGATTACACTGATAAAGTTCTAAAAAATTGTTTTATATAGATCTGAAAAGAAGTTTACAGGTGTGTTTAAAAGTCTTTAGTTCCTCTGATTATAACACAGCAGGTGAGCCCGGCCTGATTCAAATCTTGCAGATAAAATAAAAAAGCTTCCTCCTGTATCTAGTCTTTATTGTCTCCGGGCAGGAAGTGTAGAGCGGATTGTTTACTTCCAGTAAAGTAAGCAAGCAGCCCAACCCAGCCACCAACCAGTCTCCCCAGCAGCCCATCCTCTAACCAGTCAAAACTAAAACATGCAAACCCGTGAGTCAGCCAACCCTCCAACCAGTGAACATACCGGCCAGCCATCCCGCCAGCCCACTCTCTAGCCATTCAACTCTCCAACCAGCCACCCTCACCCCCTCCTCCCCGCCCCAAGCCAACCAACCCTCCAACAACTTGACATTCCACGCACCAACCCGCCAGCCTACCAACCCTCCGACAAGCCAACCCCGCCAATCAACTAGTCCTACTTTTAGCCAACCACTCGCCAGCCGCCCCGTCACATTGCCAACCCGGCAGCCAGCCAGTCTACCAATGAACCAAACCACCAACAAGCTTCCTAGCTCTCTCGTTTCTTTCCGTCCTTACTCCAACCCCCACATCATCCCCTTCACCATCAACTGTGAATTAACCCCCAAGAAGTGAAAACTGTATAGCCATGATTTTCATAGTCCTTTTTATTTTCTGATTTTATTCTTGCAGTCAAGCCCTAGGGATTAATAAGAATCTTTCACCTAAACTCACCAACTGTCTTTAAAAAAAAAAAAAAACTGACTGTATTAAATAAATTCACAGCTGATAATTATGTAAAAGGTTATTTTGTACAACACGCTGTTGGCATTCAATGGGTTAAGCGAGTTCCAGACACGGCCCTGGACGCCCCGAGTGTCAGCAGTGTCTGGGCGGTTGAAAGAGCCCAGCTGTTGGGGTTACTGCACTGCGATACACCGTGTTTACAGGAACTCTGACAAGACCTGGGCTACATCGATACCGGTATTCCACATTCCATGATGATTATGTCTACGAGTTAATTCTCAGAAAGGCCGTTTCTGTGTCTAAATATCCGTTAAGCATAGCGAGGGTCATTGGCGCTCTTGAACACGAGATTAGTTCAGTTAATGGCCATTCGTTGTTATATTATATAGAAAATAAAAGAAACATCAAAGGTCAAATCTACTATTATAATTTCGTACTATGTCCTCAGTTAAAAAAAAACAACAACAAACAAACAGAGAACGGCTGAATGAACAGTTATGAAATATTCGGAGATGAAAGGTACATGAATAAGCCAGATTTTCATGGGGCCAAATTGTGAATGAATTCTTCTGAAAAGTAACTAGGCGGGAAATAAAATATGGTAAGGCTGTGGATTTCCTTCGCAACTTTTTGAAAATCCAATCTCCACTCAGCTGCACCGATCTATAAATTATTGCCCAATCAATGGCATCTTAAATAGGATACAGCTTTTAAGAGTCAGAACAAACAAACAAAATTCTCTACTGGGCATTTTCAAAATAATTCAAATCCTGTAGTTCCAATAAAGACAATGCAAAACTAAACCATTTTTTTAAAATCAGATGTCAAAACCAAGTTCGGGCGTACAGCTTAGATGCGAATTCTCCCCGTTCATCGAGGGGGCAACCCAACTTGCTTATGCGTGTTATATTGAGTAATTCAGCCAGTATTTTTCAGTCCCCTGTAGTCCTTTTTCAGTACTCGCCCTCTACTCATATTTCTATCTTAAGCCAGCACGATAAAGTGATAAGTCTCTGAAGATTTCAGGGGCGTCTCCCAGTCTCAAGGGTGGGATAGCTAGATAACTCAGCTTGCAGGCCAAGTGCAGTTACGGTCCAAATAAAATTTCATCACTAGGCTATAAAAATGGTTTATGTCAGATTTAGGCAAAAATTTCGACGACTGTTCTGCCGTTTTACAGAAATAAACAGGTTACGCCCCCCAAGGTTAAATTCACTTTCTGGCATCAATTTACAACATGCGATGTGCTTTATCTCTCTATCTGGGTTATCGTTTTGTAGGAGTACTCGTTTCTTCTGGTCTATTGCAGATAGACCATACATTACTGTACCAGCCTTTTCTTGTTTGATTTTTAATTTCACTTTCATTTGACCTGATTTACTGGAATCTGAGGGCTGAAAGCTAACACAAAGTAGGATAACGAAGAAAAAAAAACGTGAAAGGCGCAACGTGGCCGTTATTATGCGGACGCACCGTTAAACCCAAACTCAAACTCAAAAATTCTTCTGGTCATCCCAAAATGCAACAATAGATAGACTGACAGACAGACAGACAGACAGACAGACAGACAGACAGACAGACATAGATAGATAGATAGATAGATAGATAGATAGATAGATAGATAGATAGATAGATAGATAGATAGATAAATAGATAGATAGATAGATAGATAGATAGATAGATAGATAGATAGATAGATAGATATTTGTATTTGGCCCAAAGGGAATCGCCCACTATGGCTAGTGGCGCATCCAATCAAGGCTGTTTTTTGCGTCTTTTTCGACTCCGAGCGTGAGGTCTCTCCTCCCACCAGCGGACTCAAGACAGTTCAGACGTGCTCGAAATAGTGAGACAGTCTCGTTTCAGTCTCACCAGTGCGCCAGGTTCCCTATAACTCCACATTACACATCCCACACTAAAACCGGGGACAAAACAGTTCTGTCTCCGTACGCAGCTGGCCTATGGTGTGATCGTGAGAATTTGAGTCAGAGTTTGCTCTCTTCACCGTCTATTTGGGTATTTTATTTATGTTTAGTATTCAGAGCTTCGTCAATTTAAATTTCACAGATAGTACTAAAATATAATTGTTCCGAATAATCTTCATTACACTGATAAAATTCTCAAAAGTTATTGTATATAGATCTAAAGAGAGTCCTGAGAAATTATTTAAGGTATTCTCAGGAGCGGGAAGGCGTAATTTTTTTTCGTACTCACTTTACCAAATTCAGGAGCGTGGCAGCAACAGCTCCAACATATTACACGGATTTTCGATGACGTTCAGAGTCATTTTAGGGTTAAGGTTCACATTAGGGTACAGTCCAGAGATTGCAGCACCCATGGCGGTGATCGGAAGGACGAGAAATCCCTCGGCCGATGACCTGTGTTTGGGGGTGTGTTGCTGCCCCACTCATGAATTTGGTAAAATGAGTACGAAAAAAAATCGCAGAAGCGGGTAGATGGAGGGAGCTTGAGGCGAAAGAAAGCGGTGCACGTGCGAATCTAACGGCAATCTCAGGGGACAAAATGAAGACAAAAATTGGGACAGAGAACGATTTTTCCCTGCTCTCGTGTTCATTTTCATCCTACACAAAGGTAAACTAAAAGGGGGGGGGGGGGGGGGAAAGCGAAAGAGAGTGAAAGGTAGAAACAGGTAATTAAGAGAGTTTATTTACCTGGTGAGATCTGAAGTGAGCTGGAGTGAGCCAGACGTACAGACATTCTAGACCAGTGAGTCTCAAAAGTTTGAGTGTGAAGAAAGCGGGTCAACATGATAATGACCATATTCTTGTGCTTGGAAGAAGCATTGTTGAGGTCTTTGCTTTCGGGCCATCTCTGCCCTTGGCATAAATTTGCACTTCTCTGTTTCTGGTTTTTATTTTTCTTGTTCTTGTTTTTGTTGTAGCTGTATTTGTGTTTGTATACTTGTTGGATCTCATTTGGAGGGGGGTGGGGGATGGGAGGGATTCCTTTATTTATTTATTTATTTTTTTGATCTTTTTTTAAAACTTTGCTCGGACAGCCGGCCTTGTTAGGCCTGGTCTTTTCGAGTCCGAACTGCCAAGGTGTCTTTAACGTGTGCAAAGTGCACAAAGGCCAGCCGAGTGTTTCGTCCTTATCCCAGAAGACTAGGTGCTCGATCCTACCAACCACAGGATCAGGGACAGGAAATTCCTCCAAATTTCCAATATGCGTGGGACGGCCGGAAACCGAACCGGGTACCTTCGGCATGAGAGGCGACCACTTTGCCCCTGGACCTGCGAGCCTCCTACAGACATACAGACAAGACATGCTAGGAAGAAGCAAGACGACAGACAGAATATAGCAGAACGATAGGACAGAAGGAGACACTATAGACCCTTTTCATTTCCCGTCCTCCATTATCACGTGATTTGCAAACAAAATGGCGGCGTTTCCCACTTGTAGGGCGGAAGCGATGGACAACGGTCGAACGATGCCATCTTCTTGTTGGGCACCCAACTGTACAAACCCGTTACATGCTGGTTCTGGCATAAAAATGCATCTTTGCTTAGACTGTGCACATATCACTAAGGCAAGTGGAGGTTTTTGCCCTACACGGTGATTTTCGAAGCCGTGCAGCTCCCCGCAAACAACCGTAACGCGGAAGTGAAAAGGGTCCATGGGGCCATTGCAGATATCGGCCATTTTAGTTGTAAGGACCGACGCATCACCATGGCGATGGTAGCATTGATTTTGATTCGTTAGCTGATTTGCACTGTGAGCACTTCAGGCGTCGCGAACCAATCGGCGGCGAGCTGAAAAAAATGTTCACTGCAGTAAACAATGACACGTGTGTATACGCACATGGGAGACGTTCGGTCAATTCTTTCACTTCCTTTCCCTTGTTTACACGGATGGTAGGGAATCTGACCAGCTTGGATCCACCCTTTCCACCCCTGTCATAACAGTCAACTGCAATGCAACCAACAGGCATTTTAACCGCTTACACATATCTCGAAGTTACCTCCTCAGCTGATCCACCCGCCATTTTAGGTGTCGGAAGAACAAAACAAAAACACTCTGTGAGGTCATTCGCAATGGGCCTATCAGAAGCCGCCACAACATCCTCTATGGACCGTGGTTGGTGGGCGTTTGTGGTAGAGTCTCCTTCTGTCCTATTGTTCTGTTATACTCTGTCTATCATCTTGCTTTTTCCTAACACAATATGACCAATATGGTGTCGACGTACTTTCTCCAAACTCAAACTCGGGAGTCAAAAGCCCCCCCCCCCCAACCTCCCCTTTCAGAATCCCTGCACTAGAGTACGGGGTGGGCTGTGGGGAGGGGGAGAGGGGGGGGGAGAGACTGACAGACAAGAAATGTATGTAGTTGGCGGTGGGCAAAAGGGGACGGTTTGACAAGGTGGGTAGAGCAAGAAAACCAATGGAATTGAAAGAATGTTTGAAATGTAAGGAATTAGTTATGGAGGAGGGAAAATTTAGAGAAAATTATCCCAAGAATTCAGTACTGTCCACGTATGGGAAGTTCACATAAGGACATGAAAGACCTTACAAACCACTTGACTGAAGCATTCAGTACTCTCCTCATATGGGGAGTCCACGTAAGGACATAAAAGCTCTTACGAACCACCCGCCGCGTGATTCAAGAATTACGTACTGTCCTCATATGGACAGTTCACGTTAGGACATGAAAGCTCTTACTAACCTACTGCCACGTGACTCAGGCATTCAGTTCTGTGAAGGACAGTTCACGTCAGGACACGAAAACCTCACCAACCATCTGCCACATGACTCAGTAGGAGGAGATTCCGAGAAAATAAACTCCAGTACTGATGTACCCGGAAGAAATGGTCGGGGGGCCATCCATATACACCACGTAGGTTCAAATTTGGCGATCCCCCCTCACCCCCCCCCCCACCCCCCAAAAAACCATTCGAGCGCACCGTCATTTGAATGGTGAATAAAAAATAAAATCCTTGATAATTATCATCTTCATGTTTTGAAACTTCAAGTGGCAATTTGCATGAAGTGTTAGGCTGTTCCAGTTACTAGATAGCCAAGTATTACTGTCACCTTTTATACAATCCTGCAAACTTCTTTTGTGCGTAAAAATGCTGCTTTTAGGGGACAGCAGAATTTTACATAACAACAATAGGTAGAACGCACATATCCACCATCTTTGCAGTAAGGACCCACGCATCACTATGGCGATCGTGGCATTGATTTTGATTCCTTATCGGATTTGCACTGCGAGCGCTTGAGGCGTCGCGAACCAATCGGAGGCGAGCTAAAAGTAGTTCGCTACAGTAAACAATGGCACGTGTGTACATGCACATGGGAGACGTTCGGTCAATTCTTTCACTTCTTTTCCCTTGTTTACACGGATGGTAGGGAATCTGACCAGCTTGGATCCATCCTTTCCACCCCTGTCATAACAGTCAACTGCAATGCAGCCAGCAGGCATTTTAACCGCTCAGACATGTCTCGAAGTTACACTAATAGCTGATCCAAAGGCCATTTTGTGTGTCGGAAGACCAAAACAAAAACACTCTGTGACTTCATGCGTGTTCTACCTATAGCTGAACAGAGAAGACAATGATCAGTGATTAAATCTTTATTTTAGCAGTTTCGCTGCCCCTGGCATTTACATCTCATTTTTCTTGTTTCTATTTTTCTTGTTGCGGTAGGGATTCGTTTTTTAGAATTTTGCCCCGGGCAGCGGCCTGTTCGGCCTGCTCTTTTCCATTTCCAACTACCAAGGTATCTTTAACGTGCACAGCGTGCACAAGGGCCCCCGGAGTTTTTCGTCCTTATCCGAGAACAGTAGGTGCTCGATCCTACCCACGAACCACAGGATCAGGGACGGGAAAATATGAGAAAAATCCCGAAAACTTCCAAGATGCTTGCACCGCCCGGGATTCGAACCCGGTACCTTTGGCATGAGAGGCGAGCATCTTGCCTCTAGACCACCGTGTCCCCAGAAAGCAATTCAGTTTTTTCTCTATTCGGCTTTGTACTCAGACTACAGTCCTCTATACCAACAGTACAAAAGGTATTTTGTTTTTGTTTTGTTCTTCCGACACCTAAAATGGCGGGTGGATCAGCTGATGAGTGTAACTTCGAGACATGTGTAAGCGGTTAAAATGCCTGTTGGTTGCATTGCAGTTGACTGTTATAAAAGCAAACTATTTAATTTATTGCCTTAATTAATTGCCATTAAGGTACGTACATTCCCCAGACCCCCCCCCCCGCCCTCCATGTTCGTTTTTCATGCACTGAGAGTGGAACCCCCCCCCCCACCCTCCCAGGGTACCTACTTTACGGAAGGCCCCCATGACACCCAACTCCAACTGATGAACCTGGACGATACATGAGAGACAAAGAGAGATCATGACCTACACAAGGAATAGCACGTCACGTAATTATTTAAGGAGTGAGTAGGCGAGATCAGGGAGGTTGTGAATCACGATATCGTCATCATTCTGTTACGTGTACTTCGTGACCTCAGACATGCTAATCCAGCATGCTTTGGAAAAACACAGTATAGGCCAGAAAAAAAACATTACAGGAGATGCAAGTTATTCTGTGTGCAAGTTCCATTTTTTTCAAACACGAGAAGCCATTAGTCATATAAAATAACAACCCAGAATAGAAAGATAGGGAATTTTTTTTTTTCCCTTTTCCTGAACATGAAATTGAATTTAAACAGGGCTGGATTAACCACTAAGCAAAATAAGCACTCGCTCAGGGCATCAAGGGAAAGGGGCACGACAGAAATTTTTCATTGCAGGATTTACCATGCACCACGTAGTGCAAGACGTAAGATTAGTTTTGAGGATCTGACCAAAGACTTTGCAATTAAAAAAAGAAAAAAAACGTAGGAGAAAAACTTTTCAAATAAAAATAAAATGGAAGTAGACAAAAATAAACATGATTTTCCATCCTATTGTTAGTTTTGTTTCTGTCGAAAAATAAGATTTTATTTCATGGTTTATTTTTGTTTATATTTTGAATTACTTACATACAGTATATGGGGGCACCAAAATCTTTTACGTGCTTAGGACCTGTGAAGGTGTTAATCCAGAATGGACGCGTTGGCCTAGAAGTTGGGTATTCGTCTCTCATGCAGAAGGGAGCGGGTTCGATTCCCTGTAGGTGCACGCATGTATGAAATTTGGGGGCAATTTCCTGTCCCTGGTCCCATGGTAGGTAGAATCGAGCACCCAGTCTTCTCGGATTGGGACGAAAAACTCATTAAAGATACCAAAATACAATACAAATACAACAACAACCAAAATACAAGAACCAGAAAAATAAAAGGCAAGAAAAAGAGAGGTGCAAAAATACCAAGACCTTAAAACAGGTCTTAATCCGGCCCTGAATCTAATGTGGATTTGACCTAGATTTGCGTATACAGCGTTTTTCCGTAGCACGGCTGTGGTAGGAGTTGCCGGTTACCTAGAACGCCGGGAGAAACTCATATAACTGGGATCCAGTTCAACGGGAAGTCTGGGTGTTCTTTTATTCGAAACAATTCAGTAATAAAGGGACTGAATCACTGCCAGGATAGAAGACCTTCGTGCATAAAAGAATGTTGTTACAAGTACGTACGTCCCCCAAGTGTTTTGCGCTAGGGGTAAGTATTCTAGAGAGCTCCTCCCGAAATATTCCTAACAATAGCCTTTATTAATTATTCTTTCAGATGTTCTTTTTGTTTTCCTCCTGTTCTTTTGTTGAAAGGGTGGGGGGGGGGGGAGCAGGGTTAAGGATTCAGTAAGATTTAGGATTGAGGATAAGAACGGGGTTGGGGATAGGTACGTACACATACGTGCCCCTAGCGCAAATCCCTTGGAGTGCATACGTACGAAATAACAACGGCCTTGCCGATTATCTAGAACACAGAGAGAAGCTCGTATAACTGAGAATCAAGTAAACGGGAAATCTGGGTGTTCTTTTATCCGAAACAATTCAAGAACAAAGAGGACTGAATCACTGCCAGGACAGCGGATGTTCGTGCATAAAATCCCTTGTTTATCTTGCTTGTCTCGTAGTTCCAGAATTGAGCAGGTTTCACAGGAGTACAGAGTTTTACATCATTTGCCATGATACTTCTCAAGTCTGAAAAGCGTTAGTTTAGTAGCGCATGCAGTCAGATTTGTTTTGAATCGGTTTTGACACACCCTTAACTTCAACTGAATCAAACTAGCGAGACAGGCGCGTTTCAGTCTCACTAGTTCGCGCTGTCACTTTAACTCCTTGGTCTATAATAATAATAATAATAATGTATAGCATTTATATAGCGCATATCCATTTAAAATGCTCTATGCGCTTTACAGAAACAACATGTCAACCACAGAGCAGAATGGAGCTGCCTGCGAAGCGCTCAACACACTGCACTGCTTCTTTCTCTCTCCCTGTCTCGCTCACTCTCTATCTCTATCTCAGAGCAAATTGTAACGCAGAGTGTTAGGCGCAGTTCACAACTCACAACAGTTCACAACTCACAGCAGTTCACAACTCCATCAGTTCACAACACACAACTCAAATAATATTTGAATATTTATTAATAACAATATATATTTAATAATGAATAATAATAAATTTTGTTGTTGCTGGTGGGGGAGGGGGGATGATATGGATAAATTTTAATCTATTAATTTCAAACCGAAGCAAACCTTAGAATCTACTTGTATCAGTGCACTATGGGCCGTAGTTTTTTATATTTGTGACACAGTTTCTCAAATTGACAAGGCCAAGCACGGCAAATGGCACTTTTATTGGTCATGAGTGATTTCTGTCGAAATCGAGTTTTTGGTCCATTATTATGATGCTTCACTATCTCCTCTGTGTGTGTACAAAAACGTCTATTCTAAATAAAATGCAGTAACCTATATCGTTTCGTGGCCTGAAAATTATGAGTTTCCTATCCATTGTCTCTTTTAGATAAAGACGATTGCAATTTTTCAGGTCGTAACTAACTATGAACAATATCAATGTCCTAAAAGCGACTTGCGCTTGTTTGTAACTGTAGGCTACATGCGACATTGCAAATGACGATTCACGACAACAATGTGCAGGTATCTAAAGGGTTAAATAAGAAACAAAACTATGTAATGCCAGATTCCATTAACTGTTATTTACGTGGATTTTCCTTTGACGTTTTGAAGGAAAATAATAGTGACAAAAACTACATGGGCAGTATTGCAATGGGTGAAGACAGTCACTAAATACCCGACATCCTGCCAACATCACACGATAGCCTTCTCAGGCTCACAAATCTGATTTGAGTGTTCCATCGATTTGTTATTATTATATTCTCTCTACCGTCTTGCTTTTTCCCAGCACAATGTGACAGTTATCAGGTCGAGGTGCTTTCTCAAAACTCAAAACCTTCCGTCTCCTTTTTTGCAAGCAGAACCTATAAATTCAACATGTTTATACAGATTTGTTTTTCTTCTGTGTGCACATTTCAGATGAATGGGTGAAGCAGCAGTGCTACGTGGTAGTCTCATATATTACCGCGTTTCCTTTCATCAAAATCTGAATGGCTGCAGTTTCGCCACTTGGATGCCGAACGTATATATAAATATTCACAAATGTTCCACATCCGTAGTTCAAAATTTAATGTAAAGGTGGACAATAGTATACTACATTCTTGCCTATACCCAACCAAGGATCACATATTCATGAAGATTTACAGCACTCATTATGTAAGAAATAGCCTATGTGTAAAGTGTCTTCTTTAGAGAGGTTACCCCCTGAAAAGACATCGTTTTGGAGATATTGATTTGCTGTTCCTCATTTTACTCAATAACATGATCATTTCTGGGTTCTCCGCAGAATTGTAGGTCTGACATGGAACTTTCGCTTCATCAGGATGTTATTGCATTGGAATGACTACCCTGTGTGTGTGTGTGTGCGCGCGCGCGTATGGTCGTGTGTGTGTAGTGTGTAGTGTTGTTTGTGTGTGTGTAGTATGTAGTGTGTTTGTGTGTGTGTGTAGTGTGTAGTGTGTTTGTGTGTGTGTAGTGTGTAGTGTGTTTGTGTGTGTGTGTAGTGTGTAGTGTGTTTGTGTGTGTGTGTAGTATGTAGTGTGTTTGTGTGTGTGTGTAGTGTGTAGTGTGTTTGTGTGTGTGTAGTATGTAGTGTGTTTGTGTGTGTGTGTAGTATGTAGTGTGTTTGTGTGTGTGTGTAGTGTGTAGTGTGTTTGTGTGTGTGTGTAGTGTGTAGTGTGTTTGTGTGTGTGTAGTATGTAGTGTGTTTGTGTGTGTGTGTAGTGTGTAGTGTGTTTGTGTGTGTGTGTAGTGTGTAGTGTGTTTGTGTGTGTGTAGTATGTAGTGTGTTTGTGTGTGTGTGTAGTGTGTAGTGTGTTTGTGTGTGTGTGTAGTGTGTAGTGTGTTTGTGTGTGTGTGTAGTGTGTAGTGTGTTTGTGTGTGTGTGTAGTGTGTAGTGTTGTTTGTGTGTGTGTGTAGTGTGTAGTGTGTTTGTGTGTGTGTGTAGTGTGTAGTGTGTAGTGTGTTTGTGTGTGTGTGTAGTGTGTAGTGTGTTTGTGTGTGTGTGTAGTGTGTAGTGTGTTTGTGTGTGTGTGTAGTGTGTAGTGTGTTTGTGTGTGTGTGTAGTGTGTAGTGTGTTTGTGTGTGTGTGTAGTGTGTAGTGTGTTTGTGTGTGTGTGTAGTGTGTAGTGTGTTTGTGTGTGTGTGTAGTGTGTAGTGTGTTTGTGTTTTAGGTCTTTACTTTCGGAGGTTTTTCCTGCTCTTGGCAGTTACCCCTCACTTTTCTTGTTTCCATTTTTCTTGGTTTTATTTCTGTGTTTTTGTGGTTGGGGATTCGATTTTTAGAATTTTGTCCGGGCAGCGGCCTTGTTCGGCCTACTCTTCTCGACTTTCAACTGCCAAGGTATCTTTTACGTGCATAACGTGCACACGGGCCCTCCGATTTTTTTTGTCCTTATCCGGGAAGACTAGGTGCTGGATCCATCCTACCATAGGATCAGGGACAGGAATTGTCCTCCACTTGGTATCACTCCAGATCAAGTTGACTCCAGTGTGTGCGTGTATGTATTTATGCTTGTATTTATATATTGCTCTTGGATTCATAATGATTTTTTTTTTGGACAGTTTGTGTTGTATCTTAATGAGGGCACGTCTTTGACACTGTTCGCTTCTGCGTAGTCTTACACAGGCGCTCCCTGCAAAATGCAGTGTTTGGATTTCCCTCCGCCCCTCCCCTCCCAAAATCCGCCCCTGAAAGAGCCCCTTTCTCGAGAGACCACATTTACTATTCCCGAGGACCCGGCCGAGAACAAGAACTGCTGCAATTTGCGTTGCATATGAAACAAAAGTCATGAATATGAAAGGCGCTAAACGGACAAGAGCTTTTACGATCCTAATCAGGTTAATCGGGAACTGGTTATACGCACCAGTTGTGCCACGCCACAGAGCTGCGGGCATCCCTTTGGGGCCCTAGCCAGGGTAGGCTGACCCGTGGACCTCTCTTGCGTAATACATCCTGAGTTATGGTTCCACAATATTGTCATTTATTATCACTGATTTATACTTTGGTGGATAACGAAAGCGAAAAGGTGTCTATACGCTTGGTATCCATAACGCGAGGCGAAACTCACTCCGGTTGAGTCAAGGAGTTACTCGCGTTGTCATTCAAACAAAAAGTTATGCAAATACATGCATGACACATTCCATTGTAACATTAAGTACTGGGTGAATAATTAGACAACACGGCACCTCATTTTATTTGATAGAAATCGTTATTTACTAACAGAAAGGGTCAAACATCAAAATGAGCAAGCCTGAATCGGTAAATTTGATCTGGATGCAACCCACCACAAAGAAAGGGTCTTTGTGGGGGTTGTATCCAGATCATGGGTGAGAAAATGGTTCTGGACAAGTGTGAAAAATATTATAGTGCGCGGTCAAAAAGTTCAGACGCGCTTTTTCCCCGATAACTTCACGTTTATTGAACAGAAATAATTATGTCAAATATTTTTGTGTAGGCTTCTAGAAATGAGTGCCCAAAGTGATAATGAGCGTAATTCTCGTTGCAAGATCTGTTCCAGGGTATGGTCACTGCCTGCAGCAAGTTAACACTCACCCACCACTCACTGCGAAGGTGAGACAGTCAGGGTTTTTTTTGTTACAAGGTGGGAAAAACCGCGATTGGCATCGTTCACGACCAGCTTATCGGTACCGGCTGTCTCATTTCTCTGATAGCTTCTCGCAGATTGGGTTAACACTACGTGTTGGCGAACTGGATGTTCGTTTCAAATTACATATTTTGAGGTATCGTTCACTGTACGAATCCTCGCTGTCTCTTAACCATAACTTAACGTGTAAAAAAAAAAAGTTGGGGGGGGGGGCATTATGTTGTTTCGGGCCTGTTTATTCTTGTGTGTCTGTTTGTTTGTTTAAGATAAGATAAGATATGGCTTTATTATGCTGTTTCCAGGAAATTTGTTGTCACAGCATTCAGTAACTGTACAACAGCAAATACAACATCGCATACCACACACATGCACGTTGCTCACACAGCCTTACCAGCAAGTAAGAACATTGCTCACACACACACACTGTAAGAACAATCCATTAGGAAAACTAACAACAGCCATACTACATCAGGGAACACTGCTATTTCGAATTGCGGATGGCAAGAAAGATCGTCTATAGCGCATATATAGTCTTTATTACCTCTGCGGCATGTTTGCATGCAATTATTTATTTCGGCTGGACTACATACCTTTCAATGATAGGAAGGAGAGAGTGGTAGAAAAGAGAGCTGGGAGGAGAGAGAATGAAAGAACGTTCTCTATTCACACATTGTACTTCAACCCTAATACTGCCGTTAGCCGGTTAAATCAGCTACTTTTTCAATGCTATGTTAACAGAACCAATGACAATGGCCCGGCAGAAATATTTACTTTGTAGATTTCTAGCTTAGTGCAAGTTCGAGATATCATTTTATACGGTTTGCCATTAAACTTTACAGTTCAAAAAAAAAATTCGCTATGGAACCGTCAATCTCTACGGCAAGAATTGGGTCTAATATTAGATAATGTAATTAAGAAGGGGAAATGCAGCACACACACAAGATACGGTACATTTTTTCTCTGGAAAAGTGAAGGCAGTACGGCAACAAAAAATTTACTTCATATAATATATATGCACTTGATTTCCCTGGCATCTTGGCATTTTGACACATATGTGTGAAGCCTTGCTTTGAAACTTTGTGAAAACAATTAAAAACAGAATTGCAGCATCCACTGGAACACCTAACCAACGCAGATACGTGAAATTTTCATGGATAGTGTAAAACTAAAGTGTACATGTCATTTTTGGAAATGAAACTTTGGTAAGAAAAGAAAGATAGCACATATATCGTATCAGCCCACTTATTACATAGCAAATCGAACAAACTGATTCAGAAGGCCATCTTCGAAGGTTAAAAAAGAATATTTGCACGAACAAGAAAAATAAAACACTGAAGTATGAATATCAGAAACGGAGATGAAAGAACTGGTTTTAATGAACTTAAAAACTTTTGAAATGTAGGAGTATTAAAATATAATTCATCTAAGTCTCCATCATTTTTATTTTAGAATCGATATGTCCACAGATGCCTGAAGCGTTCAGCACATTCTCCGTGGTGGTCAAGACGCAGTTCTCTGCCTGGAATATTCCTTCTTGCCTGGTTGCCTTTCTTTGTTTTGTTGATATGGTGTGTTGTTGTTGTTTTTTTTTATCATCCCACTCAGTAAAGGAGATTTGCCAGAAAGTTGAGTAGATCAGATAGGGAAGGGGGGGGGGGGCCAGGGAAGGATGACGACAGACAAAGTGGGGAGTAAACAGGGATTAACGATAAGGATGGAGGTGTGGAATAACAAACAAACAGACAAACCAAACCTCCTGGTCAGGCGTGAAGTGGCTGGACTGTGGAGGTATGTGGGGATTCTGACTAGAGTTGATGGTTAGAGGGATAAAATGCCACCAGGTGAGAAATTTAAGAGAACTTTCATTACATAAAATGTAAGTATTCAGAAAGGTATTCAGTATTCAAAATTCAGGTATTCAGTATTCAAAATACCACCAGGTGAGAAATTTAAGAGAACTTTCATTATATAAAATGCAAGTATTCAGAAAGGTATTCAGTATTCAAAATGCAGGTATTCAGTATTCAAAATACCACCAGGTGAGAAATTTAAGAGAACTTTCATTATACAAAAATGTAAGTATTCAGAAAGCTATTCAGTATTCAAAATTCAGGTATTCAGTATTCAAAATACCACCAGGTGAGAAATTTATAAGAACTTTCATTATACAAAAATGTAAGTATTCAGAAAGGCGGGCTTTATTTGTTTTTAACCCTCTAGAGCCGACATGGGCAACCTCCAGCAGTTCGTGGGCCGGGGGGGGGGGGCCCTCACCCTCTTTAGGCTGATTAAAAATTACTTTACACACCTGTCACTGAGCTATAGGAAAATCATAATAATTATAAAGGAAATAATGGCTCCAATGTAATCATGAAAGGCTTTTTAACCGCTGAGTCTTAAATTCTACAAAATATCATATTACGCATAGAAAGACGAAAAGGTGTACCTGGGCATATTTTAGAAGGTTTTGATGTTCGCTATATTTTTAATACTTTCGTTGATTTTGAGCCACAACTGAATTAAACATAAGAAAGTGTACCGACATTTTGAGCCGGAAAAAAAGAAACATTTTCTTCGCGTAGAATTAAATAGTATGACAGGAAATTTCGTTCTCTGCCTTTATTATTTACACACTGGTGATCGAAACGCAACTTTAAAAATCACATCTATATATTCCCCGAGTCAGTGGGCCAACTAGTAAATACAACAATAATTATAACATACATAAGCACACTGAGTCACGTCTGTTGTGCGTTTGATTTGCCACAGTGCGCGGGTTTACTCTTACCCCCAGCTGCCTCAACCCAGTTGCGATGTGCCCGAACTAGTGAGACAAATCTGTTTTGGTCTCGCCTGTGCGCGAAGTCCCACTAAGCTGCATAGTTCACAACTTACACTACAGCAGAAACAAAACAGACCCAATTCTGACTTCAGTCTAACTCTAACAACCCTTAGGAAATCCTGTACAAATCTACGTCGGACTGACATAGAGATTCTGACTAATATCTGACTTCATAGACGATCAGATCTAGCCTAATTACAACTATGACTACTTGGGCCAGGAACAATGGCGTAGGTCAATGAAAGGCCTTTCTCGGACAAAACTCGATCAGTTATTTCATGCGCACGTTGATTAATTCAGTGATGAATCAATTATTCAGACAGTCCGACACTTCCCCAATCGATGGAAATCTATAGGCTGATTATGCTCGAGCATTCCATCTTCGCGATGGTCAAAATAGGGCAAAAAGAAAAAGTTGTACGCTGCAAAGCCTCGGGCAAGAAATAATACAGAAACGATATACAAAACCATAAACAAAAAAGAAGACAACTCAAACATTCAAGGCAAATTTTTAAGAAATGTACACTTTTAAATTTTGTCATTTCCACGCTAAACGACCCTTTTTTTGATTTCTCAAATTATCTGCTCTTGGGGTCATTCATAGAGTATGTATGCTCAGAAAAGGGGAGGGGAGGTGGGGAGGGGTATCGCACACGTTGAGAACCACTGGCTTTATGTCGTAATAGCAGGTAGTACTAGATTACCCAGTTACTAACGTTCTCGCGAGAATACACCAGACATGACAGGGAGAATACAGGATTACTGGGGAAATTCATAAGGCCAGAACAAAGACAGAACAAGTGTATTAAGATAGCGGGTGAGGGGGTGGGGGGGGGAGAATAGGCTTCAGAGGGAGACCAGATCACTGCGAGTGAACCAGTCTGAAGGTAGATGTTGTTTAATAGCATACTAATTTACGTTAGACACAATACGTAGTAAGCCGTTAATTAGTCGAGCAATGAACTAGCCAATCAAAAGGCCCGTCAGCCAATCATCCATCCGTCTGTTAGTCTGTCCGTCTACACAACCATCCATCCGTGTATCCATTCACCCAGCCACTCATCTATCTATCTATTTATCTATTTATCTATCTGTCTATCTGTCTATCTACCTATTTATCTATCTATCTATCTATCTATCTATCTTTCTGTCTTTCTGTCTGTCTGTCTGTCTGTCTGTCTGCCTGCCTGCCTGCCTGCCTGCCTGCCTGTCTGTCTGTCGGTCTGTCTGTCTATCTATCTGGCTGTCCGTCCGTCTGTCAGTCTATCTATCTATCTATCTGTTTGTCTGTCTTTTTGTCTGTCTTTCTATCTGTCTATCTATCTACGTCTCTGTTTATCTGTCTGTCTATCTCTTTGTCTGCCTGTCTATCTACCCATGTGTCTATCTATCTACCTATGTCTCTATCTATCTGTCTATCTATCTATCTGCATGTCTGCCTGTCTGTCTGTCTGTCTGTCTGTCTATCTATCTATCTATCTATCTATCTATCTGTCTGTCTGTCTGTCTTTCTGTCTGTCCATCTATCCTCATCCAGAACAAAGTAAACATCATGATCTTTGCCAGCCTCCATAAACAAAACTGCACTACACACAAGGACATAATTCTCCACCTTCCTTCACTGCTGGTCCCTGTCAATTCTACAGCCAGAAACTTCAAGTCTCTGTACCTAACCAGCCAACCGATTTGTTATAGAGAGTTATCATTACCGTATCTTACGAGAGCACAATTCACGCGTTAACTCTCAGGTTTCAAAGTTATTTCAAACCTTGACCTCAGTTCTTAAAATAGCAGTGCGTACGTCATAAAAAATGTGCTGGGAATTTGCTCGTGTTGCTGTTTCATTTTTCACCATCGAGTGAAACCACAGATAGACAACACATGTGTTGTAATATGCCTGATAGTGCTAATAATATCTTGAAATGCACTGAGACTAGTCAAGGTTGTTATTTTTTATTTTCTGTTTTTTTTCAGTTAAAACATTTTCCTTTTTCAGTTTCTCTCTCTCTCTCTCTCTCTCTCTTTCTCTTTCTCTCTCTCTCTCTCTCTCTCTCTCTCTCTCTCTCTCTCTCTCCCCCCCCCCCTTTTCCCCATGTTTCTTTTTTTTACTCTGACTTTTAATCTGATTATCGTCATGTGATTTTGGCATATTTATGTATGAGAGAGAGATACAAGGAACGAAAGAAAGGAAATTGAAGAGAAAAAGAAAGAGAGAGAGAGCACTATCTCAAACATTTCAGCCCACATGTGTCACTGCTAGGAAAAACCAATAATTCCATGGTAAACATAGTCATTTCTCCTAGTGAAAAGAACCATATCAAAAAGCTAAATAACCCTTGTAAACTCCGGTACAAACAATTTACAAAAGTAAAATGTCCGTGCTACATCAGTTTCAATATCCGGCATCAGAAAACAGCAACAAACGAAAGTGGGAGGAAACTGAAGCAAATAAAGATAAAAAAATAATTCAATAAGTAAGAAAATAAATAAATAAATAAATAAATAAATAAAATGACGCGGCTAAGTGAAAATATACTGTTCATGTTATTATCATTAATATTATCCTTATAAATATCATAATGCTCTCTAAGTACTATTATTATAAACCCCAATACATTGAGTGAAAAAAATTTACACTTCAATAAATAAATGAGTAAGAGAGGAAAAACAGAAATGAGGCCAGGAAAAAAACGAGCAGTGAAAGACAAAAGGCTTGACAGGGAGAGAAGGAGAGACGGAGGGTAGATGCGTTCAAGACAAATGAATGACTTTTGCACTTTACACACATTACACATACAGGCACACACACACACAAACATAAGAAATCGAAGAAGGAGAAAGACAGTAAAACATTTATTGAAATTAAATCTAACCAGACATTCAGAGAAAAAAAAAAGATAGACGGGTACAAAGAAGAAGGGAAAAAAGAAAGAAAACAAAGACAGAGAGAAAGAAAAAAAAAGAGAAAAAGAAGGAGAACAGAGAGAAAAAAGAAAGAAAACAGACAAAAGAAAGAAAACAGAGAGAAACAACAAAGAAAACAGAGAGACAAAGAAAACAGAGAGAGAAAAGATAAAGAAAACAGAGAGGAAAAAAGAAAACAGAGATAAAAAAAAAAAAAAGCAAACAGAGAAAAAAGTAAACAGAGAGAAAAAGAAAGAAGCAGAGACAAAAAAGAAAGAAAACGAGAGAAAAAGAAAGAAACCTGAGAAAAAAAGGAAAGAAAAATACAAACAATAAAGAAACAAGAAATAAAGAGAAGAAAGGGGGAAAGAACAGAGAAAAGAAAAGAAAGCAAATAAGTACCAGTGATAGAAAGAACGAAGGAAGAAAGAAAGAAAGAAAGACAGAAAGACAGACAGAAAGAAAGAAGGAAGGAAAGAGAAGGAAAGGGAGAAAGAAAGTAAGAGTGAAAGAAAGAAAGCAATAAAGAAAGACAGAAAGACAGGGGAAACAGAACTAAAACCCACAGCTAGACCGCAGATAATACAATTCATCTTGGACCAACAACGAAGCAAGTCAAATAACAAGTCAACCTGTGGAGATGATACAATAAAATTGTATATTCTACATATTATCAATAAAAAGCGAATTTGCACAACTTACGCCCAGAACTCCGGGACAATCACAAAACCTAGAAACACGCCACTTTCACCTAAATCCATTCTTTAAAATATCGTTTTGGGGTGGACCAATGAAATAGCGGTGTACATAAATATTATTACGCTCAGCTAGGACAAGTTTCAAAATTGAGCCGTATCTTTTCCATGCCGCGTTTTATAGTTATACATTCCCAGTCTTTCCCGTCCATGTTTTGTATAATGGACAATAGCAAAGTTACTTCTCCTGGTGCCATCTTTCAGTAGCTTGGCTAGACTTTCCTGTGCAGCATTAAACTTATTTACCACGGTGCATAAGATAAGATAGATAAGAAGATAAGGATCATTTTATTATCCCATGTAGGAAAGCCACTTTCATAGAGCGTTAAGGAGCACATGCATGGTATACACATCTAACGCAGAATAATATCCCTCTAATGCCTAGCTTGGAGACTTTCAAAGTTCTATCCAAAACATATGAAGTAGAAAACCTTCTTTTTTTTTTTCTAGTCAAATAAAATGCAAAACTATCCATATAAATCATGAAAACTTTGTTACTGGCAGATTAGAAATTGTATCCACAACAACACAAAAATGAAGTTTTGTTATGTGTCGCAAATATGGTGCACCGGGCGTTAGAAGGATATGAATATATTATAACTCAATAACAGGATTATTATAAGAAGTAACATGCCACAGAACCTTCGTAAAACATACATCTAGCTATTAATGTTTTGTTGAGGCGAATTGCGGAGAGCTAAAACGATCTTCTATATCTTTACTCTACTGCTCCTGGGTGATCTAGGAATTTGCTGGCACAAAGAGAGAGCCGAGAATCGAATAATGAAACTCCGATCGTAATGTTCGATTTTACGAAAAGAAAACATGTTTGGCGGTACAAAAAAAGTCATAATACTAAAGATTGGGTTTTGTGACGTAATGTATCGCCAGAAACCAGGGCAGTACACAAAATCTCATAATTTTCGATCACCTAGTCACGGAGTTAAAGGTGCTTACAAGTTCAATCTGTAGCTCCACTGTAATATGATGGCGTTATTTCCACTGAAGGACAACAACAACAACAGCAATAAAGAGATCGACGACATGAGCTCCAGTACACACAACAACATCACAACATTATCACCATCACCAACCACCACCAGCTTTCCATCCAACGCAGTTGTTGCTGCTTTTTTTTTTCTTCTTTCTATTTTCTTTCTAGGTTCAGTCCATTAATCGATCTGAAGCTATAAATGTAAAGCTCGTCACATCGTTTATGAGGCCTCCATTGGAAGCAACCTAGTGGAGAACTAAATATAGCTGCAGCTCTAACATTGCAGATCTATCCCCGCTGGCTGGCCCGACTTGGCTGGTGAAAAAACAAATAATAGTAAAAACATATTTTTGAGGGAGAAAAAGAATGGGAGTCTGAAGATAGATCAATGGTTCTCAGCCCAGGGAAGGCGTGGGGGGGGAGGGGGTTCTGCCCATCTGCTCCCTCCAGGGAGAAAGTTCAGGACAGAAATTTCAGAAATGGGAAAGAGGAGACGGGGGGGGGGGTGAGTGTGAGAAAGAAGAGTGAGAGACATACAAGAAGCGAAAAGGGTAGAGGGAGGAGGGTATGAGAGAGTGAGAGAGAAAGAGGGGAAAGAGAGAGAGGGAGAAAGAGAGAGAGATGGAGAAAGAGAGAGAGGGAGAAAGAAGAGAGGAGAAAGAGAGAGAGGGAGAGAGAGCAAAACGAGCGAGAGAGAGGGGGGAGAGAGGGAGGTACGAGGCGGGCTTCGGGTTAGTAATAAAGATATGAAACCGATGGTAAAAATTTCCACACATCTCTATTCGCCCCTTCCCAACCTCCCACCCCTCCCCCACACCTCCCACCCCCCACCCCCACCCCTAAAAAAAAGTCAGTATTATCGGCCGCAAATGACGTACGTTGGTAAGTAATGCACTCTACCAATACTGTCAAAGTGCAGCGGAATTCTATTTTTCTTAATCCAGATTATACATTAGAATGTCTACTGTCGCTCAATCCAATCTCTGTTGCTTAAGGCTAGTAAGGCACTTCGACAAATCTGTTCTGCATCGGTTTTGTCATCAGTGTTACTTGGTCTGTGCAATCGTCCAAATCGAATCTATCTGATCAAGGGAAATCAAGCCACGAGACCTGAATGAACAGGGGATGCAGCTTTTCGAAAGTTCAGAACCGCTGAAGACAGAACCTGTTTTAGAATTCAGATATCCCCGTCAGCTCAATCGAGCTATTCTACGAGTAGGATAGCGTGTCTGATTACTTCACACCGATATCGGCTTCATCATACACTTCATTATAATGTGTGCGAAAGCAAAAGTTCTCTTTGGGTTTTACAAATTTAATGGTTCTGTAACATACCAGTGTCGTCAATAGTTCACAAAACAGAACAGCAGATATCGTAATGTGAGGTTTTTGTGTAAAATGTGCCAAGAAAGCAGCAAAAGGTTAGATAATAAATACAAAAGGCTTTTATTTCCAAATTTTCTTGTATACAAATAAGTTGTAACTCAAATTAGACTGAAATTTTTTTTTTTTTAAAGGAAAAGAAAAGAACAGCATGTTACCTTTAAGCTTTTCCTTGCTGATATCGTAAACTGGAGTTGTTGATGTGTTTCTATGGTAGGTTTTGGTCATGTGCAGATCTCGTACCTGGCACATTTTTTAATGCACAAAAATTGGAATTGAAATAAAAATGCCGGTTTGTAATGTAAACACATCTGAAGAAAAACGTTGTTTACGTTCAACTAGACATGGCACGCCATTTGGCCCAGAAAGGGTTAAACTTTATATTTTGAAAAAATTGAAACGCAAATTTGACTTAAAAGGAACAAACGCATAAAAATATGTTACACATGTTGTCTCAATGCAGAAATTAACAGAAAGAACACAAGGCAAAAATAAGAGAAAAAGAAATCGATGCCCATCTGGAAAGAAAAAGAAAGGGGGGGGGAAGGAGAGAGAGAGAGAGAGAGAACAAGTTAAATGTGGCAAAAGTTCCACGAACTACAGTTTCATGCACGACGCAATTTTCGACATAAGGGTTCACACAAATCGTTTTCCAATGCATTTTCACTGACGCACAAAGAGCGTTCTACAAGCGAAGACAGTTTTCAAAGAAACAGGACAGATTCATGTTTTCCCGATTTATAACTTCCTTAACCTGTGGGCTGATGGATGGATGGATGGATGGATGGATGGATGGATGGATGGATGGATGGATGGATGGATGGATGGATGGATGGATGGATGGATGGATGGATGGACGGATGGAAGGATGGATGGATGGATGGATGGTTCCAATAGATTTACATGGGACGAAGAATCATGGATTTATCCTTGTCTTCTTTGAGAAACCGGACTAGTTAGAATGGCCACAATGTCAGTTCTACACAGAAACAGACAATAGGCTCACTATTCTGTCTAGTACTGTATTCTGTCATATTCCCGGAAAATACAAACAAACAAAATCACGCAGCGTATTGAAATAACCTTTCGCTTTAGCTATACATCAAAATGGCAAAGGAACCACATAAACAAAGGCCAAATTCTCGGGATCTTAGGACAAATTCTTGTTATTCCGATAGCCCACTTAGTCTGTTCAAATCGGAAGTCATTTTCCCAGAAAAAAAACTTATGCCGCGTATCGAAATACCCTTCCTTTCCGCCTAAGTTTTCGCTTAAAAGGTGGCGCCAAATCAGAAAGTCAGATCAAGCAAACAAATGATTTCTCCCTGGCAGTGCAAAAATCGACGCCTAATAACCCAATCCATCAGGAAAGTCCCAAGGTAATGACACGGTGCGCGATACGCAGATGAGAACGCAAATATTTGCGCAATATTGTTGATTACAGCACGCCGGGCGCCCTGATCCAGCATGGGGTGCTTGGTGAGGTTATACACTATTGATCTCTCTGGCGTGCCATACCTACAGGAGTAATGCAGTAAAATACAGGATCGGACACTATTATTGTTGAAGCAGGTTTTGCCGTCCGTAGGCAGTGTGGAGTGGGACTTCTCCGGGTGGCAATTGATGGATGCCAGTAGCTTGAAGAGTGTGAACAGAGGGCAGAGGGTGGGGATGCTCGTCTGTCTACACTAAGACGTTGGTCTTCTTTCCAAACTGGGCTGGTTATACCGGCCAACGTAAGTGCAATAGTCAGAGCTGAGGCAGACAATACTATTACAGTGTATGTCTACACCGAGACATTGGTCTTCTTCTTTTGAACTGAGCTAGTTACAGCTGCCGATGTATGAGGCAGGGGTAGACAATTCTACTAGACAAAGGAAGACAATACTGTTGGAAGAAAGAAGACAATACGTGTACTGATATATGTAACAGAAAGAGTTAGTGCTATACTGATGCACCCAATGCTAATCTGTCTATACTGAGACGTTGGTCTTTGTTTGAAACTAGGCTAGTTGCAAAGATCAACATAAAGAGGAATAGAGGGGACAGAAAATACTGTTCTGTCTGAACCGAGTTACTGGTCTTCTCCCTTTAAAACAAGGCCAGTTAAAATGGCCAATGTACTATCAAGAGACAGAGGAAGACAATAATGTTCTGTCTATTCGGTACTGAATCTTGGACTACTTCTGAAACTGTCTAATACTGCACCGTTTGTCCAGTTTTGAAACTGGGCTTGTTACAATGGCCCACGTATTATAAGCAATTGACGGAGATGGACAATACTATTCTGTTTGTATTGAATCTTGGACTACTTCTGAAACTGAGCTAATTGCAAACGCCCGGTGTGTGACAGGCAAAGGAAGGCCATACTGTTCTGTCTGTACAGCATTTTTGGTCCACTTTTGAAACTGGGCTAGTTATAACAGCCAACCTGTGACAGACAAGAGGCAGACAAAACTAATCTGTCTATCCTGAATCATGAAATATTTGCATTCCCAAATAGACAGATTGAACACGTTTCGTTCTATGAAAGTAGGCTAACTGATAAATTTGACATTTGACCTTATTCGTTATAGGTGGTCTTTCCCCCTTAACATTTTTTATTGTTTTTATCATATAAAATATTTGTTTCATGATGAATTACTTATGCTACATTGTGTCAGGTATGTTATGTTGTATGTTAAGTTGTATTCTTCTGAAAAAAATGTAGCCCATGTCTATTAATGAGAATGTGTAGCTGCATCAAAATGAAGCGGCCCATACGATCACATGTACTAACAATGTGGCCCACAGGCACTTTCATTTTGACACGCCTACGGTAGAACACTCTAGTGCTAAATGTTCTGAATTTGAAATTCGCTAGGTCATCTGGTGTCTAAAGCCACATAAATCTTTAGAGCACTTTCTAATCTTATCCAGCAATAATTGTCACTAATAAACATTTGCACTTCCCTCTATTTACTTGCTATTTTAAAATCAATTGTGCACACGACAGAAGTTTTGTATAGCCAGTTTAAGTCTTGCCATTAGAAGATTAAAACTACTTAAACAGCTTGGATAGCTGCACTCCAAACAAAAATAGTACTCAATGTAAACAAATTACAACCTAATTCATCTTGTGACTGCCTGAAAAAGCTCAAGTGTTACAAATTTAGCTATTGGCCGACCAAGGGGCTTAGTTTATTATTCACTTTAAATAACCATTTAATCCAGATAATATGAGTTTGGTTTATGACTTAGCCTATTATTCAAGACGTTAAATTCAGTATATAAAGTTTTCAGGCTCAAAACCCATAGCAATAGGCCAAATGTTTTTGACGTAATGATTTTTGCTACAAACTGTGAAATACACAGTTATTAATCATATTTCCGCCCTTTCGTTTGTGTTTGACGAAGATACCACTCCTTTGAAGATCCCCATAGCCTCGCTCTTCAGAGAGTTGCAATTCTATTTTCAGGTGTATTGGTTGTTTTTTTTCAGTTGTTTGGTGTTTCTGTTGTTATTAATTGTAAAAATTATTTATTCCTTGTTTGTTTATTTATCCATCTTTCTGTCTTGAAATTTCACATCACAAAACATGAACACAAAAATTTCACTGCTCTCGTATCCCTCCCTCATTTGCCCCTCCCCCCAATCACCACACACACAGATACACGTATTTCATACATGTTAAAGAGATTAGCGAAAAGAAAATGGGTGGCAAGCAACAGTACAAAGAGGTAGGGGAACGATGGCAACAGCCGAACAAAAGCATTGAAAAAACAGACCCACATTAGCAATGAAACAGAAATATATCTTGTAGATTACGCAAGAAACCAATTTTGCATTCTACACAAACATTACTGTAGAGTATCAGCTTACCAGTACTGTTTGGGGCTGAGAGTACGTCACCTAATTGCTGCGCTGACGTCATCAATCCTGTATAAATTGAAGGTCATTTGTCTGTACATTGACTCATTATTTACTTGGCCACGGAACAGAGAACAACAATAACCTGCGCAACTGGCCGTGACTACACAATTATTTCCTAACAAAAATAACTAAACAAAAACAAAAACGATGTACATGTATCCAGATCTTGAAATGTTCTTGTTGTTGTTGGTTTAAAGAAACAACGAGGAAAACCTAAAACTTGTTGCATTTCGTGTGTGTACACACTTACTTCCTTGAAGAATTTGCAAAGGAAACCTCAAAAATGTTGCATTTATTGTCATATATATGTGTAGATGTTTTCTTGAAAAAATAATGAGACAAAGTCCAAATATCTTCCATTTGTCAGGTTATTAGTTTCTTTAAAAAAAAAAAAAAACATACAGCAGAAAATTCAACATATGTTGTTGTCGTCATGTCACGTGTACACAGTTATTTCATTGAAGAAATAATGAAGGAAGAACTGAAAATATGATGCATTTGTCATGTGTACACAGTTGTTTTCTTGAAGAAATAACTGGAGGAAAATATAATACATGTACAGCGTATCTACACGGTGATTTCCTTACAGAACCAAAAAACCAAGCGATTTTTACACAGCTATTTCCTTAAAGAAATACAATGTATCATTAAAAAAGAACTTTGCCCACCAGTTCAGACCCTGAGACGAACATATAGATATGCTATAGATCCAAATGAAAAAAAAAAGTCGTATGTATTTCATATCGCGCCATGTGAAAACAACGAACGGAAAACTAAACAATAAATACTCAGGCTATTTATCCACCTAGTCAGGTCTGGCTTGTTTCGCTTTGAGTGCGAGATGTGAACTACAGAGTTAAACGGGCCTTGGCGCACTGGCGAGACTGAATAAGTTTTTGTTTCTTTTGAGCGGGCGAGTACAAACTTTCTTTAGTCAGCTAGGGGAAAGAGAGATCTCGAGCACTGAGACAAAACATGCGCAATACAGACCTGACTCACTGCTTTACGAACCTAAGAGAATGAATTTTAAACTAACTACGCTAGTTATGAGGATAAGGTCAAAATTTGGCAAAAAGAAAAAGTTGTGTGTAGTAAAGCCTTGCCGAAGAAATAATACCCAAAACGATACAATGAAACACAGACTAAAAGAGAAGACAGAAAATGGCCGATATTTCGGCACCAGCCTTCTTCAAGGAAAAAAAAAAAAAAACAATGGAGAAAAAAAATTGGAAAATTGAACAGATAAAACAATCGAACAATGAAAGATTTGAATAGGAAATGTGTAGAATCTAAACAGAATATTTCTACTTATCTTACTTATACACTTTTTCTGTGGTTTTTATGGTTGTGAGGGTAAATTGGTCTAGATACAGTTTTGGCATGGGAGGGAGGAGGGAGGAGGGAGAGTGAGAGGGAAATGCCAGTCCACAACAATCTGTGCGCAACTGCCAGGTTCTATACCGGAATGCATTCCTTCACAACACGTCTCCCTAATGGAGTCCCTCGAAAAGAGATTAATTAGCGAGTAGCAGGCAATGCGTCGATTGCATATTCAAATTTTGACCACGCTGGAGGAATTGTGGGATGCGTGAAGTGGTCCTGATGACTTCCGGTGGTCATCGTTATATCTTCTGGTCACGATTTGGATGGACATTTTATGGAACACCAGTAGCATCAAGAAAAAGCGATGATTTCGACCAGGTTTGAAATCATTTTAATGTCAGACATGCTGCAGTTCCTACATCGGTCATGATTTTCGTGTCGATCGTACCGAAAATACTTCCTATTCAGGCTGACATTAAGAGTTTAGAATCTGGATAATGATTACAGTTACAGGCACTGTTCCACCTAAGCTTTGCGCTGGGGCCTGCGCACATAGGCTTTGAAACCAGCTCACACGTAACAAAATTGATGAGTCTACAAAAGGTTAGTTACCTGAAATTATTCAGCAAATTAATATTTACACTGATTGTATTATCAAAAAACATGCCAACACACATTTTATTAGCCATGAGAGATAGACCGTGCCGAAATTATCTTGAAACAATTTAAAGTGTACAGTTTGCACAGACATTCAGTGCACATATACTTTTGTCACAAGAACAACAATTTACACAACATAAGACTTTTAGTGCATAGTGAATATTAAAAATGTGGGGGAATATTCAGTTAGAAATAGGGACAAGGTTTGGGTTTTCTCCTGACCACACAGATGGAAAAGCTCCAACGCTGATTAGATTTTAAAAAACAACAACAAACAAACAACATCGAATTTGTGTACCAAGCCCAAATAGCTTGTTGTGCACATGTGATGAGATCAGCAACACTACGAGAAAAATCGTCTCAAAGGAAAAAGCACTGCCCCCCTCCCCCCACCTACAGTTTCTGGTTGAATCCCAGCCAGTGTCCACGTATCAATCCGACAAAAAAAGTGAAAAGGATTTTTGTAAGGTTGGAAGCATATTACACTACAGTAGTGGTGGATTTCTCACAGAATATCGAAGTGACTAGATACTACCAAACCGACGGCAGCCCAACGTCGTTAACCAGCCGATCTACGACGGAACGATGTCCTTACTGTGAGAATTAATCAGTTATGATTCAAATCTGACTTCACATTTAAATTGTTAAATATTAATGTCCTCTCTCTCTCTCTCACACACACACACACACACACACACACACATATATATATATATACACACACGCGCGCGTGCACACACGCACACATACGCACACACCCCGCCAGAATTTATTATTCATTATTAAATATATTAGTTATTAATAAATATTCAAATATTATTTGAGTTGTGTGTTGTGTGAACTGATGTGAGTTGTGTGTTGTGTGAACTGATGTGAGGTGTGAACTGCTGTGAGTTGTGAACTGTTGTGAGTTGTGAACTGCGCCTAACAGGCTGCGTTACAATTTGCTCTGAGATAGAGAGAGAGAGAGTGAGCGAGACAGGGAGAGAGAAAGAAGCAGTGCAGTATGTTGAGCGCTTCGCAGGCAGCTCCATTCTGCTCTGTGGTTGACATGTTGTTCCTGTAAAGCGCATAGAGCATTTTAAATGGATATGCGCTATATAAATGCTATACATTACATTACATTACATTACACTTAAAACGAGTAACAAATTTCAAACCGTGTGGCTGCACCAGATTTATGCCCAAAAGTAAACAATATTCGTTGTTCTCCATGGAGATCTCTTTTCAACAGCGAAGATACCACTATAGTGAGCCACATTCAGGCTTGTTTACGATGAAACAGCACCTAGCGTGAGAGTGCTAATCTGTACGTATGTCGTGTTCTGCGCTTGCGTCCGTGAGTTATGCGTTCCTACAGATAACCGGCTCTAGGCACTGGCTGATAAAGTTATCGTCACTTATGATTTACTGCGAGGTGGGAGAGGAGTAGGCTGACCTGTGGCAGTTATCAGGGTGGCCTTTATAAAAAGGAAGCGTATAAAAAGGACAGTGCATATCCGTACAACGCACACGATTCGATGACGTAGAACACACACCGGAATACTATACTGACCTTGTTAACTTGCATAGCTTTAGAAAATATGAATCGGCATAGTAGCAAAACAATCCGACTTCTGCTCGTAGATTGCGTGATCTGCGCTAATAATAATTATAGTTGAGTGTACGTCGATCACCAATGGCTACCCCAACCCTTTTTCGCCTGACTAGTCAATCTGACTACCGCCCATTGATACAAACTGACTAGACCCTCACAACCCCAGGTCCATCTGACTATTCCATGTGTTGTCACTTTAAATTCGTGACCACCATACCAAGTTTTGTTTTAGCAAACCTTCACCAGTCGCGCTTTGGTAAACATGTTGTATGGATATGCACTGTCCATATCCATACAGCATGTTGTACGGATATACACTTCCTTATAAACAAGGCATGTGTGTTGCGTTTGAAAAGTGGGGCTACGGTTGGTTGGGTAGTGGGTGGCCTTTATAAACAGGTATGTGTATGTTTCGGAGAAGCCATAACTTTGGGGGTGGATTTTTACAAAACGCATGTTTGTTACGTTTGAGAACTGGGCTACGGTTGTGGTCTTTATAAACAGGTAAGCGTATGTTTGCGAGGAGCGCTAAGAGTGGGGATGGCCTTTATTGAAAACCATGTTTGTTACGTTTGGGAAGTGGGCAAAGGTTGGGGGGGGGGGTGGCATTTATAAACAGGTGTGTATACGCTTGAGAAGTGCATTAGGTTTGGGGATGGCCTTTGTAAAAAACACAAGGTTTGTTAAGTTTGAGAAATGGGCTAGGGGTAGGGATGGCAAGGATTGGGCATTAGGGCGGGTGGTGTTGGTTCTGTGAGACCTGACCATGCACTCTAGCTTTATGTAAAATGGAATGGAAATGAATGGACTTAAAAAAAAAAAAGTTAAGGTCTATTTGGGCCAAGTAGCCAATGTACTCAACATTTTTGTCTAAACCAACCTGCCTGTCTCCAATCGCTGTTTGTTGTTGTTGTTGTTGTTGTTGTTTTCTGAACGGCCCAAAGTAGCGATTTCTGCACCTGTACTAACCACACTGTCAGTCTGTCTGTCTGATTGTATGTCCGTCCATCCCTCCGTAGGTCTGTCTGTCTGTCCACCCTCCGTCTATCCATCCCTCCGTCCGGCTGTCTGTCGGTCCATCCACCCTGTCCTCCTTTCGTTCGTTCCTTCGTACGTCCATCCGTCCGTCTGCCAGTCTGTCTGTCTGTCCGTCTGTTTGTCTATCTGTCTGTCTGTCTGTAGATGACCCTACGCATCTCGGCATCTATGATAACCTAATTTTATATTCTGATGTTTTTCGATGTCTATTGTCTTTTACACCGTTCGTAGAACAGCGAACGGGCCGGTTGCTAGTTTCGGAAGACGCTATTGTGGCCGGGACCTGCTCGGCGACCTGGTCAGAAATGAAAAGTCCCATCATGGTGGAAAATTTCTACCTCAGCACCATGACAATGGTGAGTCTTTTCACTGCTGGAGAGATCAGGTGCAGGGCATTTTACAGCTATTGATCGCCAGAACTTGTGTGGTGTACACCGGAAGAAATCAATAATAATCGATATTCATGATTCATAGGTAGTAATTACCATAGGTATGGGGGAATGGGGGCGGGGGGGGGGATGTCTCTTCCGTAAAGACCATAGCCTCTCTCTCTCTCTCTCTCTCTCTCTCTCTCTCTCTCTCTCTCTCTCTCTCTCTCTCTCTCTCTCTCTCTCTCTCTCTCTCTGCTGTTGATGGGTTGCGTTGATGGACGGATCGATTGAGTTCTAGTTGGCAAATAGACAGACAAAAGCGATACGCCGACAGTTGATTAGAGGAAAAGAAAGACAGGTGAATGTGTAAAGTAGAAAATCGTTATGAGGAGGATTGGTTAGGATGGATGGATGGATGGATGAGTTGGGTGGGTGGGTGGATGGATGGATGGATGAGTTGGGTGGGTGGCTGGATAAATGGATGGATGGATGAGTTGGGTGGTGGGTGTGTGAATGGATGGATGGATGGATGAATGGATGGTGAATAGATGGATGGATGGATGGACGGATTGATGGATGGGTGGTCCGCCAGAAGGGCAGATAGATAGATAGATAGATAGATAGATAGATAGATAGATAGATAGATAGATAGATAGATAGATAGATAGATAGATAGATAGATAGATAGATAGATAGATATAAATAGATAGATAGATAGATAGATAGATAGATAGATAGATAGATAGATAGATAGATAGATAGATAGATAGATAGATAGATAGATAGATAACAAGGTCCCCATTCATTATGTATCCACCTTTGCTGACGACATTGCTATAGAGCGCCAATTTGCACTCGTCCAAAGCACCATGACAATAATTATTCTCTTGTCTTTGTCTCTGGAGGCCTCACGCTGAGCACTGTCTATGACCCCGCCCAACTCCCAGAGATGCAGGTTTGGCTCAGCACCAAGGCCACCTATTGAAAGAGGTGAAAAAGGTTTTGGCAAGGAGACAGTATGTCGGGCAAGACAAAGAGAGATCAAGAGCAAAAAAATTCCGCGTTTCGCAGAGCAACAAAAAAAAGTGGCATTCAGACTTTACAGTAACGATCTAGTGATGATGAGGCGTAGCTGGTGAGAAAAGAAAGTTCGAGACTAGTTGTGTGATAGTTAAGGTCTAAACCTGGGTTTCCATATGTACGGAAACGGCAAACGGCAACGGAAACGTCAAAAACCTTTCAAGTAGTGAAACAGAAAGAACGTTTTCATTTGTACGTAAATATCTTTTCCGTTCACATGGTAAACACTCCTTCATTTTACTACTTGATGGATTTTGTGACGTCTCTGTTGCCGTTTCCGTTTCGGTATACATTGGGGGGGGGGGGGGTTTGTCTCCAGCGTGAGAAAAGCGGACATGAGGGCGGGCGGGGGAGGGTTCTGAGGGCACACTGGCTTTTCAATTATTTTCCAAGTTCTTGAAACAGAAACAACAAGAAGTATGTCGTAATCCTATAGCTGTGAGCACGATATCAAATTTCGATCAGCCAGGCAAGCTGAAATTGGTTACTGCAAATCTGTTTCACAAATCTCTCCGTTTCGCAATCTGTCGTGTATTTGTGAGAAAAACGTGACACGGCACACAATTACCTTTATAGACCTGGCGTGTGAGGCAATTTAAATAGACCCACAGACAACATAATGCAATAAAGTAGACATTTTTTTCTTGAAATGAAAATAACAGAAAATAGCATCAAAACAAACTTCCCTCCCACACCCAACAATATCGAATTTAAAAAAAATGTTTTGTCTTCGAGGCAAAATCTCCCCACCCCTTATTGCCAGCCTAAGGGGTAAGCTAGAACAATGTTGCGTAGCCCCACACTGGAGGCTCACCACCTAATTATTAATAATTGGCTCTTTTCGTCTTGGCAGACGGTCAGCAGCTAAATAGTTTTTGTGCTGCATGCCTGGGCTGTGGGTATGGAGAAGGTGCCCAGCCCATGGTGCACTTTCCCCTCTCGTCAGTGTTGATTTGATCCATTGGAACGACATGGTCGATACGCGTGGGATCAACAGTGTTGTAGGAGGTGCATTCCTCCGTGTAGTCTGCCTTTAGGGGGTCTCCCTATTTTTTAAATAATTAATCATGAATTATATAATTTTTTTGTTGGAGATATGGAGGGGGGGGGGGATGTAACATGGCTGAATTTTAGCCTATTAATTTTTAGTTTCAATTTTGCCCGGGCATCGGCCTGAACGGCCTACTCTTTACGATTTCCAACTGCCAAGGTATCTTTAACGTGCGCAACGTATACACGGGCCCTCCGAATTTTTCGTCCTTATCTGAGAAGACTAGGTACTTGATCCTACCACCTAATTATTATGTATCACACTATAACACTACTGACTGCCCACACAATAATTGGGCGGTGAGCCACCAGTGTGGGGTTTACGCCAGCCTTGGTCTGGCTTGACCCTAAGAGGGTACCATACTAAGCCCAGTCAGTCACAGTTGCTGCTAGCGCTAGCAAAATGTACACCAAAGAAATAATGGCGGAAGCTGACTGTGTCTGACCTGGCTTAGTATGATAGGGTTTTCCCGGATCTACTAAGAAAAAAATAGGAAATTATGGTGTGCACTTTTTGTCTGCCAGAAGCTGACTGTGTCTGACCGGGGCTTAGTATGATAGGGTTTCCCCGGATTTACTATAAAAAAAAAAATAGAGGACATTAAGGTGTGCACTTTTTGTCTGTCGGCAGCTGACTCTGTCTGACCAGGCTTAACATGACACCTGCCTAATATAGATCTATTGAGGGCTAAGCACATTATCTTTCACGGGACTGAACAACACTTTTGTTGTTTTTATATATTCACTTACTTACGTACATATATATATTATATATGCATATTTATTTCGGAGTGTTTATCCGCCGACAGCTGGTACAGTGATGTTTATTTTTGGAAAAATTTCTTCACAATTATACAGGGTCCGCAACAGTGTAGTGCACTATCTTCTCCTGTCAATCGGGCGATCGTGGTTCAGTTCCCAGTCCTTGTTTTTGTTGTTGTTTTCCGTACTGTATACGTCTTTTTTAGTAGGAATCAATCTGTTCAATGTTTTTTTTCTTTTCTCCAACAACAATAATAGGGAATATCAGTTTTTGGGTGGGTTTTTTTTTTATAATAGATTTAGTCAACACCAATACTGGCGGATAAACCCAGGCCGATATTGTTAGCAGATAAACCCGGGTAGTAAACGCCGATAATGTTGGCAGATAATGGCAGCCTATTTATTTATTTATGCCCCCTCCCCACCCCCACCCCCACCCCTTTGCTTTCCCATGGGCACTAAACTACATGTAGTAACAATGGGTGGTCTGGTCAGGGTACAGAATGGGATGAGGTTTGCAGGCCGACCGGTTGCTTGGTCCAAAGTTGGCTAGCGTATAATTATGTAGCAACAGCAACTACAACAGCAATAACAACAACAATATCAATAGCAACAGCAATAATAATAATAATAATGTCAAACATCCAGTTGAGGTTTCGTGAACAGTTCGTGGTGAACAGTGACTGAAGAAGTCAACTTCTCAGCGTAAGCCGATATTTGAGCACTGATAGTCAAGTAAGCGGGATCTAGTCCCTTTCATTGATTGGCTGACCTGAATAAAAAGATATAATATTATATCCCTTACTTTATATTCTGTTTAGCATTGTAAAGCAATTACTGATACAAGGATCCGGGCCCAGCTAGAGGCGAATCTGGACACGTGCCCAAAGGCGCCACTTGATGGGGTTGGGAGGTGGCGTCACTGGGCATCTTCTGTTCAAGTCAGACAGCCATCCCCGGGTAGTCAAAAAAAGATTTTCTTCAGACGTAAGAGTTATAGTGTCTGTATAGTACCGTAAGTTGAGAATCAACAGATTAACGAGCTTGCCATGTATTTCTGACCTGATGTTCCGGTCAAATTATCTGATAGACAAGGTGTCCGATGTTTGGTCGGGGGATGGGGTGGGGAGCAAAGTCAGGGCCCTCCACAGGCACTAATTTCTGCAGATACGCCCCTGCCCGGGTTCCCAATTTTATTACATCTATTGTGGACAGAACCTGCATGATTCATATCAGTATGATATATTATGGTAATAAAGATCCAATGTGTTTCCCCTGTTCCTATTGCTGTATGCTGGCACGGTGACTGCTTGTTCACACAGGAGATCTGTGTCCATCCATCTGAAAGACGGAAGTTTCGTCTGATGTACGAAAAAACGAAATAAATCTATAATCGCAGCCAAGCCTTCATGTTTTATATTGGTGCCCATTCGTTTATCAATTTCACACCGTCCATCCTGGATTTCAGTTTTATTGCTGCACTAAAAGATCCACTGCCAGCAGAAATGTGTATCCTATATTTCGATAAATCGATTATTATAAATAACTCAAGACATTAGTTCTTGTTTGGCTTATCTTCATTTTTTTTTTTTTAAACTGGAGATCTTTCAGCATATGGGAGAAGTATAACAAACGAACACTTTGACACCTATTTAAAATGCCTTGCGACACTTCAACTGGTTTAAACCCAAATAAGAGTCTGGCGAGGGGACAAAATGGGTAGGTGGCGAACACCGAGAGTCATGAACTCGGTGTGGCCGGGGTTCTAGAAGATGTCAGGAAGTTAAAGCCCGAAATGTCTAATGGAAGAATCCACTTTTCCACTGAAGATCGTCATCTGCCTCGCTCCACCTGAGGAGTTTCTTACCATAAAGCTGTTTCGCATATCCGTTATATTTTAATTCCTTATCATAAGACACGTACTAAAGCCGCAAACGTTTAACGTGGAATTAAAAAGTTGTGCAAAAAGTGGAGTTAAAACAAAGAAAAATTTAGACCGCCAACTGACGTCACGTCAACAATCCTCTATCATTGAAGCAAATTGTCGAATGATCAGTTCAGATCACCCATACTTTTCTCCATCTGCCAGAATTTGTGGCAGGAAATCGTAACTCTCCAGTCTAAACTGTTCTCTATGTGAACAAACCAGCTGTAACCAGAATCTCGGGGGGGTATCTTTTACATTTTCCTCGCTGTTTCAAAAGAAAAGAAAAAACAGAAATTTTGTTTCGGCGTCCATGTTCAATACCAGAAAACGAATGGACACGGCTTCGGTCCACCAATGACCAGATGAACGGACACGGATCTCTGATGTGAACAGGCCCTAAAGGAGGAACAGATAGATTAACACTGGCTTGCTGTAATAAAGCACTTTCGGAATTCTAACCTTCTGTGAATCCAAGCCACTGGAACTGAATTATACGCGATGCGACCAAACTGCTACATGTAGAACACATTTAACAACACCTACGTCCTCCCATCTCCCACCCTTCATCTTCCCATTATGTTTTCCATTCTCCCCTTTCTCCTTCACACAATAAAACATCCATCAAAGTCGACTGGATGGTACACAATACAACGTACACATGGGCGCACGCACTCACACACACAAACACACATACACTTATCTACATTGCCAGCTGCCGCACACCAGGGCTTTACAGCGCAAAGCTATTCAATGTGAATACCTCGACATGATCACCAATATCATGAACAAGATTGTGGCTCCTTTTTGAACCCGGCAAATGTGCCCCCCCCCCACCCCCACCCCTATGATCAAGTTCTCGGTTCGGTCAATTATCTGGGACCCTCTCCCCACTCCAGGATCATAAACAAGGTTGAGATCTGTACTTTTATTCGGGACCCCCCCCCCCTCCCCTTACGATCTGGACTTTTATTCGGGACCCCCTTACGACCTGGACTTTTTATTCGGGACCCCCGCCCCCCCCCCCTTACGACCTGGACTTTTATTCGCCGCCTCCCCCCCCCCCCCTTACGATCTGGACTTTTATTCGGGACCCCCCCCCCCCTATCTCCAAACACACACACTCCCACTCTCAATAGAAAAACCTTGTATGGTACACGGCCATGAGCAAGACTGCCTTTCCTACAGCCGCGACCAAAGCCGTCTTTACTCGTGAGCACATTAGGCAGTTGCCCAGGGGCCCCAAGGGTTTACGGGGCTTCATACATGCAAATTTACATTGGTTCTTGAAAGGGGGAAGAAAATCCCCCACATTGCCCGGGAGCCCATAATCATGTTAAGACGCTCCTGGCCCCGACCCCCTCTTTTCACGTCCTCCCTGGACCCTTGTAACTATTATCGTCTCCATCTGTAAGAGGATTTCCTGGACTGCTCAGTATATACTACACATTCACTACAGTGTTGTAGAGGAGATTATTTGGCCTAGCCTGTGCTCACCTGCAGCGTGGCAATAGTCGCTACCAGTTCTAAACATACGACGAACTTGCTTTGAACAACGATGTTATGGGTTTATGGCCCAGGACTTGAACAATTGAAGACTTCCCTCTGGTGAAAGATCATGGTGTTTTTTTTTTAATACTTCCTTAGTCACTGAGTGAGCCCCATAGCGCACGAGGGTCAGGTCTGTTTTGCATCGATTTTGTGGACTATTATGGCCAATTTTTATACCAGAAACATTCCCAGCTGGCAACCCCAGGGAAAATCCGACGTGTAAGATTGAAATCACATTTCCACGTATAGGAATGACATTGTTCCTAGATCCTACGCGGATCCGCTGGCTACGACATCGTGCTAAGGTCGCTTTGATGTAGGGAGCTTATCACTATGACAAACCCACCAATCCTACGGAAATCTACGTGGGATTGACGTAAGATTGCTGTCTGAGTTGCTGGGCTTAGTAGACTCGATGTCCGCAAGTCAGTTTTTAAAAGATCATTTCAGAGGAACGCCAGTGTAGTAATGCTGAAGTAATAGTGTGGAAATCAATAGGCCATAACGATAGTACATGGGCCATGATAACTCTACACACCAAACAGATCTCAGACCACCCACAGATGCTACCATTGTGGCAGTGGCGGACTTACATTATGGGACCCCGAAGCGTGAACTGTTATGGGACCCCTTGACAATCAGCAAAAATAGGGCAATATCCAAAATTCACTCATTAATTGAAAAAAGTTTCTTCCGGGCCCCTCCAGGATCAGGGCCTCTATAGCTAAAGGTTCATTAGTTTCATAGTGGATCTGCCACTGCAATGTGGTAGAGACTGTCACTCCCGTGCTGGCCTGTTCAGCTCCAGTAGAGCAGACAGTCAAAACAGCCAGGATGTTAATTTCCAAAGTTCTCCCTGGCGGACGGAAACAGCGGGCTTTTTCTATTGTACGCCTGAATTGTGGAACAAACATTAGCGTTGACACCAGGAAAAGCTAGAAAATCTTCATATTTAAAAATAGACTTAAAACGAAATTGTTTAGGATTGTTTTCTTTGAAACTGAATGGTATTCTTTTTGTCTCAGAGGTTTGAGGATGAGTGTAGATTAAGTTCTGTTAATAATGTGAGTGGGAGCATCATGAACTGCCCTCATTTTAATCCTGCTTCTAATTCTAGTTCAGCGCTTTACAGCACATTATTTTTTGTGGATTTGAGCGCAGATACAATCTAAGTATTACAATAGTTACTACAAATAGTTATTACAATCAGTACATGAGCCATCTTAGAACCTGATGGTGAGGAAGTTGGGTTGTTGTTGTTGTTTTTTGGGGGGGAGGGCTTGGCAGGGAGTTAAAAAAAAAAAAAAAGAACAAATGACAACTTATAAAAGTCCATCTCCAATTCGCATGACCCAGAAAATGAAAGCTTTCACATACAGCGACCTGAATTTAGCTCAAACAATCCGAACGTTCCACCTTCGATAACTTATTACATTACAATCTTCATGTTTGTGTAAGTCATGCCTCTCTTCTTCCCTCATTAGTTGTTTCAGGTTCTGACAATTTTCATATCATGTTATTGAATTCGCCATTACTTACACTATGTAATCGTTCTTATGTTTTCTTCAAGACATAATCTCATGCACCCAGCTGGGACGTTCAGTGCTATATTACGGAGTTTCAAAGCGAGCGATTCAAAGTTCTTGTATAACTTTATCATGTCGCCACATCTTTCGCATTTTTTACATATTATGTATTCAGTCTGTCGCCAACTTGTGAACCAGGTGGGTGCGGGCTTGAGGCCTTGAGTTGCAATTTTATGCATGATAACAATCTGTCCTTTGAACGCCAGCTGCGCACTTGCAATTGATGTACATCTATTATTCTTTTAAAAAGCCATTTTGCATGTAATGTTGTGCTGCTGTCTGGCGTATTATACTCAACAATACACCATTGTGTCACAGGCTCACTTTCATGTTATACGATGAACTCACTCATGATACAATGAAATTTTCATGAAACTGCATGGCCCTTCTGTAAACTGCAAAAGGAGACGGTTGAGAAGGGGAGGGGGGGGGTGTTTCTGCATTCGCAAAAGGCCTGTCATTAACAATAAAAAGGAATTTAAAATGATATGCATGTGGTATCATGTTCTGCAAAACTTGGATGTAATTTTTTTAAAAACGCAAAAAAAGCAAACGTTGTAGGTTTCAAAATGGAATACAGGCCACACCTGATCGCTGATATCCTTTGGCTTCTCGGGGGCCTCAGCCTAAAGTTATTGGCCCCAGAATACAGGCCACACTTCTTACGAAGTAGTTAAACAGCCCGTCTAAACTGCCATTTCACTCTTCAGAATGTCAAGGTCTTATCATAGACATTCAACATTTTCATGGCCTTACACAGGTACAAAGGGGGGAAGGGGGTGGGATGTAAAAAAAAAATCGCCAAAATCAAAAGAACGTACAAGTATTTTATGAATGGGCCCATTATGTTAGCATTGTGGCCATCACGGCCGCCTCTCAGCCAACTGAACCAACTGCTCACAACATGGGGCCCCCCGTCCAAACAAGGCTCGCGCTAGACCAATCTAGTCTTGTCAAGGACATACAACAACACATTGCAACATACACCAAACACCACATTGCAGGTTTGACAGAGAACAGCAACGATTATAATTATTGTGCCCGGGAATTCCAAGAGAAAGGGCCCAGTGACGATTATATTATATGTATAATAGGCTGCAGATCAAAAAGGTTTCTTGATTAGTTATATTATATTCTTTTGATAAATTTTTATTGTAACACTGACAGACTCGTCCAACACAAAGTTGTTTTTTTTTTTTGTAGAGAAGTTTATTGCAGCAATTTACGGATGCTCAGTGTGAGCACAGCACTGGGCAGTTGCCCAGGGGCCCCAAGGGTTTAGGGGGCCTCTTGCATGCCCATAATTTACATTGGTTTTTTAAACGTCGAAGGCCATTGCCATTGCTTTGCCCAGGGGCCTACAATGGTATTATCAAGACGGCCCCGCGTGCAATGTTCATCTTTCCGTCACACAACTGTTACACATCAGAGAGATCTGTTTTATGAGTCGTGTCAGCGTGTTAAATTCCCCCATCCGTAAAGTACATACCTTCGGAAGAGGGTGGGGGGGTGGCGGGGGTGGCCCCCAGCCAGGGCTGGATTAACCACAAAGCAAAATAAGCATGTAGCTTAGGGCATCAAGGGAATATTTTGGGAGCACCACAGAATTTTTTCATTGCTGGATTTATCATGGGCCGCATGGTGCAAAACTGTAAACAGGGCAGTTGAACCAGGGTCCACAAAAAGCCCCCCCCCCCCCCCCCGCCCAGAGCAAGAAATGAAAAAAATAAAGTATTTCCTGGCGTTTAAGTTTCGCTTTGTTAGTTTTAATGGTTTATTTTTGTTCCATGTCCTGAATTACTACACAGTATTATATAGAGGCATTAGAATCTTTTAGGTGCTTAGGGTCTCTTACGATCTTAATCCGCCCCCCCCCTCTCCCTTCAGCGTAAGGAAAACGTGCCTACTGGGGAGGGGGGGGGTGAGTCGGGCGTATTTCCATATCTCTTGGGGTATAGTAGGAGGAGAACGGGGAGGGGGGGGGGTCCCAAGGCTGTCCGTGTATCTTCATTTGTGTTTTATGAACCAGCATAGATTGCATAAGATTAATACAACAAAAGAAATAGTCCGTTTCAAAAATAAAAGTATATATAATGACACCCATCATATACCCTGGTGTTATACGGGTAGAGAAGTTTATTGCAGCAATTTACGGATGCTCAGTGTGAGCACAGCATTGGCAGCTATCCTACCTCGCTCATGCACGTAGGGTGACTGGCTACCGACATTTGAACAGACTATTGCAATCGACCACCTAGTTGTCCATATTGTCAAACGCACGACGTTGTTTGTGTCATCAAGGCTAAAACTTCAATAGCTTCCTGACAACACCGTGTATATGTGAGTGTCAAGATCTTAGCTGTTGGTTTAGTATATTTTTTAAGCTGTGTATTTTCTTTTGTCGTAATCCTGCAGCTGACATTTATACGTAAAGCTTTGGAGAATATTTCATCACAATTCCCTTTGACTGTACTGACTCAGAATTTCGAAAAATCGATCGTTATAGGCCCATTGCGAACGACGTCACAGAGTGTTTTTGTTTTGTACTTCCGACACCTAAAATGGCGGGTGGATCAGCTGAAGAGTGTAACTTCGAGATACGTGTAAGCGGTTAAAATGCTTGCTGGTTGCATTGCAGTTGACTGTTACGACAGGGGTGGAAAGGATGGAACCAAGCTGGTCAGATTCCCTACCATCCGTGTAAACAGGGGAAAGGAAGTGAAAGAATTGACCGAACGTCTCCCGTGTGCGTGTACACAAGTGTCCTTGTTTACTGTAGTGTACTAGTTTTAGCTCGCCGCCGATTGGTTCGCGGCGCCTGAAGTGCTCGCAGTGCAAATCAGCTAACGAATCAAAATCAATGCTACCATCGCCATGGTTATGCGTCGGTCCTTACAACTAAAATGGCCGATGTCCACAATGGGCCTATATTATATTCAACTACATTCAAAGCCCCATCGAATAATCTTGGTCCTAGACTCCTACGCCAAACTTTCAAAAAGTCATCATCACTAGACCAGTAGTGCTAAAATAAAACAGTTGTTTTTTTGTGCTCCTCCTGAAACGTAGTCAAAATTGATTAGGCCTACTGGAGTTTTCGGGAACTTCCGGTACTTCATTTACTTCAGTACCCAAAATACTTTGCCGTCAATTTCCATAACCCCACCTGAGGACGTGTTCGCCTAGAACACACCAGGCCTTTATTCAAACCCGTTGCAACAGGCCACAAAACAATACCGTTTTATATTAGCATAAATATATTTTTGATGGCCGAGTTGATAAAGTCATGACTAATGTCAAATATCAAAGCACTGGGAATGGGCTTCGTTCAATTTCACTAAGACTAGAGTGACTCAGATAGGCAATGATGTAGCGCCAGACTGACGCCACTTTTTCAGTTCCTATGCTGGCGCGGTAGGGCAGTGGCGTGTATCACAGGTCCCAGGTTCGAATCCCACCCGAAACAAAACAAAAAAAGGAATTGTCCAAAAGACAATGATGAGTTACAAATCAAAGGGCAAGATACGGCCAGAGTTTCAGTTTACTTAGGTGTTACGGACTTAACAGCCAAATATTTAATGCAAAACGAAACAATACGGGTACAAAAGAACTCTTTAACACACTGAAGACAACATGGGCGCCGTCATTGACTAAACTTTGGAACTCAATAGAGATATAATAGTTCACTCACGTTACAAGTTTTGTACTCCGTCATTCTAGGATTTCAGGATCAACGATAATGTGAAACAAATGAAGAAGGGGTGAAAAGAGAGAGAGGAGAGGGGAAGAAAAATCAAGACACTGAAAGAGAAAAAAGAGAGAATGAAAGAGAGAGATTGGGGGTGAGAGAGAATGAGAGAAGCAGAAGTACAGAGGGACAAACACACAGAGAAAGAGAGAGAGAAAGGGAGACAGAGAGAGAGAATGACAGAGAATGACAGAGAGGCATAGACTCAGAAAGCGAGAGAAAAACAAGGAAAGACAGCATGAGAGCGAGAGAGATAGGCACCGATACAGAGAGAGAAACACACACACAACCACACACACACACACACACTGAACGAGAGAGAGACAAAGAGAGGGAGGGGATAAGAAAGAGAGAGCGAGAGAGCAAAGATGATGCACGGTTAATACTCGACATTCAAGCGGCTTCATGATACCCAACCAGAAATCCTATCGTCAGAAATCCTATCGCAGGACATACGTGTGTTCGTGGGTTTGATCAAGAGAAATGGGAGGCTCTTCCCAGATCTAATCTTTTCATCGGGAAACCCCAGTGACAAGCGCCATGAATGTCTGGCGATACATCATGCACTCCTTTTCTTGGCGCACGGTAAAACACATTGTGTAGTTTCCTATCTTGTCTTAAGCTGGGTTTTCTTGCGCACGGAAACGGACACGGCAACGCAAACGTCAAAAAACCCTTCAGGTAGTGAAACAGGTGGATTTTTGATGTTTCCAGCTCTTTCCGTTTCAGTAGACATGAAAATCTAGCTTTATCCTGTCGCAAGTAAATTATGACGTTCAACGCAGTGCTCTCTTTAAAAGTATGGAGTAAAACTGCAAAGTGAAAGAACCACTAGAGTCTATGGTCTTTGGTAGACTCGAAGCTCATAGACAATTTAATAGTAGACCTGATGTTGATAGTGAGGTTGACGGTGAATTTGATGTTGAACGTCATGTTTATGGTAAACTTGAAGTTGATGAATTAATGGTAGATTTGATGTTGATAGTCGATGGTAGATGATGTTGATAATCAAAGTCATGGTTAACCTGATGTTGATAATCAAATTAATGGTAGACTGGATTTTGTTGGTGCTCAAATGACAGACTTAATGTTGATAATCACATTAATTACAGATTTCATAGTCAAGTTTGTGGTACGCTTGATGTTGATGGTCAAGTTAAAACTGCGTCATAAGTTTCACTTCTATGGAACATTGTTTTCATGTAATGTAAATGTATTCTGTTGTTGTTTCTTTGTTTGTTTTTTTCTCGTTGCTGTCCCTTTTGCAGTCGTGCTTCCTCTGGTATTTCTTGTACCGTAGATGTTTCCACAAATTATCAAAGCAGATATAGTAATCAGGCAATCAGTGAAACAGGTAAAGCGGGAAAATGTGACTTTTTGTTGTCTTTTTGCGAGACATTTGTTATCGTGCTGACTGTGGTGAAAAGGTGAAAAGTGATACAGATATTGGATGGTACACTCTGTTGGCAGATGAACCCAAGATTTGAACTGGACGGTACCTAGAACCATCGGTAAAATAGATGCATACGAGTAATTAGAGACTGTAGTTGAAACCAATATGTTTAGAGCAGTAGTTGAATACATATTGAGAACCACACTCGAAATAGATGGACATATTTCAGAACTATAGTTAAAATGGACTTATTGAGAACCATGAAATAGATGAACGTATCTTTAGAACTGTGGTTGAAATGGACGTATTTAGAACAACGGTTGAAATGGACATATTAAAACACGTATTTTAGAATCACAGTTGAAATCGTATTTACAACCATTTTTTTTTACGCATTAAGAACCATGGTTGAAATGTACGTAAAATGTAGTTTAGTACAGTAGTTGAAATGGACGTATCAAGACGTGTTTTAGAACCATAAAGGTGTAAATAGACGTATTTAGGATCATGGTTGAAATGGACGTGTTAAGACGTATGTTAGAACCATAGTTGAAATGGACTACTTTTGCACATGTATACATGTAGAACCATAGTTGAAATGGACGTATTTAGAACCATGGTGGAATGGAAGTATTTAGACCCATAGTTGAATGAACGTATAATATAGAACCATGGTTGAAATGGGCGTATTTAAGAACCATAGCTGAAATGGTCTTATTTAGAACAATAGTTGAAATGGGCGTATTTAGAACTAAAGCTGAAATGGGCGTATTTAGAACCATAGTTTAAATGGTCGTAATTTGAAACATAAGTGAAGTGGACGTGTTCAGAATCATGGAGACTTGGACTGGTTTTACATAGTACTGAAGCACTGTAAGAGGATAAGCAAGAAAGATCAACTGGATGCCTGAGTAAGTGTGTCTTTCAACTCTACGTATCCGATTACCGCACCAGTAAGTCAGTCTGTCAACCAGTCAGACATCTACATAAGTCATGATCATCTCACTTTCAGTCAAGCTGGTCTTCGCCTGGGCTAAATAATTATTATCCTCTTGGTTTAATCCGTTACTTTACTCTCGCATCTCCCCAAGACCCATCTCAACATAACTAGTTTCCTAGATTCAACAAAAGAAAAGTCACAATATTTAAGTTTAAGAATCGTTTTCTTCCCGAACGCCCCAAAATCAATGTCATAAATGAGCAAGCAGCACAGGTACGTGAAATAAGCTTGGAACGTCTGGGGCCATCCGTAACATACGTACCCTCAGAGACACACAGTGCATTAAAATGTGCCAAGGTCATGGGAACGCGCGCTCCCTTTTGAAAACAGTACAAAATTAGGATTTATGTTTCTTTTTCCCGCAAATGTGTTTCTACTGAAGGAGTCAAATAGTTCATGGAAAATGACTCATCAAATTATGAAACATCGAGATCTTATCACAGACATTCACAATTCTATTCGTCCTACACTCGTACCGTAGAAGGGCTTGGAGGCCAAGCGTATTAAAAGCGCAGATGGAGGGGGGTAAAAAAAAAATCGCCAAATTCAAGCATTTGCACTTTACAGATGGCCCCTATACTCTAAGATTCAGTACTCAAAGACACCAGAGGCAAGAACACAAATCAGTAATGGTAATGTTCCATCTGAGCAAACCACATTAAACTCATTGAACAGCCGGTGATCGTGAGACTTTGGATACAGCATCACAAAGATACCAACAGTTCCTGGGCTCAAGAGAATTACGTACGCCAAATTGTACACACATGCAGACACACAAACACACAGATGTACACAGTTTTTGGTGTGTGTGCGTGTGTTACTGTGGACAACACGACATGATATGGATGATTACCCAATCAGAGGAGTGCTTGTCTTTCATCTTCTGTGACAACATGGCCGCTGTGAAGACATTAGGGCGAGCTGATTCATCCGTTCCACATCCATTTTGCTCGCGTTATATCCACCATCACCAACGCCAAAAATTCAAAATTAAAAAAAAAAAAACACAAAGCCAAAAAAAATTCAAAAACCTATCTCTAGGCAACGTCCACTGATCTGACAACCCTAGAGATGAGAGATGGAAAAAAATATACAACTATGGCCCAACGTCCAGCTGGTTTCGCCGTATTCTATCTATAATCATATACACAGCATTATCCACTGCAAGAGCTGAACAGTCGTAAGATGCAACAGAAGAAAGACACCTTGAGATACCTCAACACAGACACCGAGACCAAAACAGCCCGTATTTCAAGTCATTACTTCCCAGGCTAAAGAAAACCAAGCTTCTGTTTCAAACGGACCGTAGTAACGGCTGTAAATACCGACCGTAGCCAAGAAATCATAGATAGAAAACTCATCGCTTCTTCACAAGATCGAACTAGCAATGGTCGCCATCTTGAATTTCTTGAACGCCGAGTCCCTGTCGCGCGCTGCCAGCCTGGAGAGTGGCTACATACTCAGTGGCGAGGCTACACGAGTGGAAGACAGCGGGGCTGGGAGGAGGGGGTGAGGAAGGAGGAGGAATGACCTTATAGTAAGGAGGATATTAAAAAAAAAAAAGAAGAAGAAGAAGAACAAAATGAAAAGACACAAGAAAAATGAATGGAATATGGGGTAAATCGGGAGAATTATACTAGCAGAGAAAGGACCTGTTTGTAATAACTGAGTCTGCTAATCGAAGTATGAGTGGAGGAGAAGCCTGGCTGTTGATGAAGGAGACCTGTGGGGACGGCGAGGAACCAGATGTTGGGAGGGTGAGGACTCACTCGCCTGTTGTTGACCCTCAAGGAAACTCCTTTACGGCGATGTCACCTTTGGACTCAAATGTGTGTCTCGTCCTGCCCGGACCTTCTCACCACACATTTTGAAAAAATACAATTTTGGAAAGCAAATTTCGGTGCAAAGACACAATTATAAATTTCCATGTGCAATATTAAATAGCCTCAACGCTACCAAATACAGACGGAACCGCGAATGTAAAGTGTCCTTAATGCACATTCTATCAAATAATTCCAGACATTGGCTTTTCAGGAACTGAAAAGTCTGGTTAAAATTTAAGTCCCTTAGATACAGAAAATTTGAACATTTAGAATAAAATCAACTGAACCGCCGAGATGTTACGAAATAATAAAGAAGGATGGATGTAGCGAGGGCAACATCGATGATGTTGCTGACTTGTATGAGATTCCAGCACTTGCTCACTAAAACTGGTAAGAGAAACTCGCGAACACTCACACTGAAACAGAACCAATACACGATCAGTAATTACCACTAGTAATTCATATCCCTGGATCTGCGGCTTGGATGTGGGATTCCGGCTAACTCCACACTACTACAAAGCTCCCCACTGCAAAGAAGAGCCCAGGTCCAGCGATAAACTCATCCTGGTTCATACATCCACAGCACAGCTGAAACTACGACACGACTGGTTTCGCTGAAGACGGGGAAAGGGCTGCGCGTGGTGGAACAAGAGGGAGAGGGGGAGGAAGAGGTGGAAGAGGAGATGGGTAGTGAGAGAAATAAACTTGTCTAGGGAGCACGCGCAAGCTCTAGCAAGCAGGCAACGGTCTCGGGCCATGCTCATTGATCGTCGACGGGGGTGGCAGGCTGTGATGTAGAATGAGTTGGCTGGGTAGAAGAGGCTGTCGGTGAGGAAACCGATGTCTGTGGTGATCACATAGTGGTACAGTCCTCGCGTTCGATCGCTGCCCCTGATCTTTATGGGTTGGGAGGTATGGTGTACCGCGAGTGCCAGTTACGAGGATTTTATGAGATCTGTGACGCGCATGAAGTGCAAGAATACGAGATTTATCACTCACTCTGCACCGGTGTGGAGTTCTGGCTGTTTACGAGTGAACTTACTCCAGTAGTGGTTTGTGTGTGAAGAGTGACTGATGTCTGGGGAAATAGGGTAGTTGCGGTGATCGTAATAGTAACTACTTATTAGTCGTAATAGAAGACATTCGGCACGAGTAAATGGTATTACTTAAAGCGCTGGGCGGAGGATGTTGCAGTGGGGGTGATCGCTTCAGAACATCAGTTACCGCTGTTCCCAGTGATAAGTGGCTGTGAAGTGCTGGTGATAACTGGCGGTATGCAGGGCAATATTGAACCTGTAGTTTATGCGTGCATGTAGCTGGGAGGCGTGCAGGGAATGTTTACTGGCTAGAAATATCTTGGGGATAAATGTAGAAGTCGCCAGTGGTAGGTGATGATGATAGTGATGATGGTGACAGAATGGGGGTTTAGACTGAGGAATGATATCGATGAGTATCTGCCATTTTGCTGACGTTTTTGTCATGAAAGTGATTCTCTCGCCCCTAATTTTATTATGTACTTATAAGTGTCATTCCAATCGGTTAAAACCTTTTCGAGATACGTGTTTGTAATGTAATGTTGTACGCATTTTGGCCATTGATTTTACACAACTCTTCACACTTTCAATTCTCATTTTCTTGAAAAGGCAAACTGGCACATACAATAATATATGGCAGATACCCGACGATATTGTTTTTGTTGTTAGGTAATGTGGTTAATTGCGAAGTCTAAAACTCACGATGGTTTAATTTTTAAATTATATAGTATCTGCCTTTGTTTAATTTAGTTAAAATGTGGCCAGAGCCGTCTTAACGCATGCGCACACTGGGCAGTTGCCAGGGGATCCCATGCATGTAAATTTACATTGGTTTTTGAAAAGGGGGAGAAAATCCTATTGCTTTGCCCAGGGGCCAAAAATGATGATAAAACGGCCCTGAATGTGGCCAAAAGTTGTTTTTTTTTTTTTAAAAGGGTGGGGCAGTATATTGCCAACCCCGTTTGATAGAATAATATCCCCCCCCCCCCAAAAAAGAAAGAAAAAAAATAGGAACTCTAGGCTACCATAGTGCACTTAAGAATTAGAAATGAAAGGAAAAGCTAAATGCTCTCGGTCTTCAAAGACCTTCACCGGCTTAAAACAAAAAAGTTTACAGCTGAAACAATATTTGAAAAGAAATAGATGGGCCATTTTGATGTTGCAAGTCCTTCAACGAATAATTAGACGCGCAGCTGTTGCCGCTGTCAATCAGGAAGTGACTTTTGTCCCACGGAATTTATGTTGTTGTTGTTGTCTTTTTTTTTTTAATATGATGTTAAATTATCTAGCATAAATTTGCTGCAAGTAGTGGCGGTTGCTGGTAGCATCGGCAAATTGTAATTTGCACCTATGAATAAAGTTGTTTTTTTTTTTTTAATATGTTGTTAAATTACCTAGCATAAATTTGTTGCAAGTTGTGGCGGTTACTGGTAGCAGTGGCAAATTGTATTGTAATTTTTACCCATGAATAAAGTTGGATACTGAGATAACATGACGAGCGTGTACAGGACTATCTAATGCAGTGTCTCTCAAGGTGGGGGACATGCCCCAATTGTGGGGCCTGACAGATATACTGGTGGGGCGTGGGACTTCAGAATGGGGTGTAAGGATTTTTCACAGAAATTTTGATTTCATAATGTAATTTACTTAAGTGTATAGAGTATAGATAAACTTTTTCTATATTCTGTATGCTAACTTGGTCCAACCATGGTAGGGCGCACTTTTTTTTTTTGGTTGCAAAATTGAAGTGGGGGCGTGGGACAATAAAGGTTGAGAAACACTGGCCAAGCAATCTCCCCCTTTAGCCCCAATTGTTTATCAAACATATCTATATTAATAAAAGTGAAACCTTACGACAATTGCAGCGCGCCTTTCGCTACTCCTCCGTTAATGCTGATTTGGTGGCCCTCAGATTTTATACGGCGCTTAGTATAGACCGTGGTCGTGTCCCCGGCACAGAAAATAAAAAAATAATTAACAACTCGCAGAACGTTTGTATTAGTTGCTAGGTTGCGACACATTGGCGTTCGGTCTATTTTTTCGGCAAATGTACGTAATTGAGGTTAGTTCCGGTGTCTGTATCACACTCACAAAACAACTTCCGGTTAGGACTGGTTTGAATGATGAGACTGATTTCTAAGACTATCAAGTATGAAACTTTGTGTGTGTGTTCTCAATGTGCCTCGACTAGGATTTTGCAAAGCCAAATAGGGAAAATTAAATATTGAATTTTGTTCACTGTTCAGCTCTCGCTATAGGCCTTGATTGACGTTACTTTGTGGAATGGACTCGTTCTAAATCTCTCTTTCGCGCAAGGCTTAGTCACATGATCAAGGAATAACATTGTAAGCAATGGCGGAGCCGGCGTATTAATACAGACTGAGCCGCTGTTGTTAAAAGATTTCGCCTTTACTAGAATTTTAGAATACACAACATTATTAAATTATGCTCATGGCATTGACAACAGTTATACTGCGACCATCATCAAGGGTCAGAAACTTTTTAAAGAGAACTTTGTGACAAACATCGCCTTCAGTCGACCAGCAACCGACGCCTTCCTCATCGGGCAAGAGTGAAAGCAGAGATGAGAAAGTCGGTCAACTATCATGTAACATGCCGCATAAAACATGAAGGAGAAGTAAGAAAGGAAAGTTTCTTTAAGCTTTGACTGTGTAGATCAATAGATCTAATCCAGATCTAGATGCAATACATGTAAACAACGGAAGTGCTTCCTGCATCACGTGACCGCTGTTAGATTTAGAATGAGTTCATTATAACCTCAATTCCTATGGGAAAACTCTGTGTATTTTTTTTTTTTAGTCGCAATCGCAGTGTCACAATTTTGCATCATAAATTTATCGTTAATATCAAGCATTCTTGTCATACTATGCCCCATAGGCTACGCCCCCGATCAGCGCGCAAATTGTGCGCACGGTTTTTCAGTGATGCGAAAAAGACAGTGTCTATCTTATCGTTTCTAGTATCTTTGGGACAAATTCTAAACAGAACTAAAACGGCAAAGACCACAACAAATGCTAGGCACCAATTTACAGCTGCCAATAATGAAAACTATTAAAGATAATCAGATTTTTTCTTCTAATGTAAAATTTTGATTTTTGACTTAACGAGGTTCCAACAGCCGACTGTCACAAATCCCAGACTGGGAGATGTAATAATTATGACAGGACAACAATCACGAACGAACAAGTATAACACTTAACAGAACAACCAAACAGACTCACACATTTATTATATATAAAAGTAAGATATCTGTGCAATTACATACATTACATTAACTCAATTCAAATACCATTCAATGGTCAGTATTCCCAACATTCATTCTTCTCCGGGTCCACAACCCGATAGTTACTTCCTAACTATGCTCTGGCCTCAGCCTCACATCCATATATCTACTACTTGTTGGCCTCTCTTATTGGCTCCTGCTCAACCTAATCTCCGTATCTCAATCTCCCCTCGATGTCTTAATAGCACATTAATATTTCAATAGCACATTAGTATCTCAATAGCACATTAACATCTTAATAGCAACAAGGACAATAACAACGTCCCTGTCTGTGGCCAGACTGCCACGACTCATGTGCTCCCGCTGTCCTGCGCGACAGCTTCACTCAGGCAGGCCTGTGGGTAGCCTTCGGCCCAACCCCGGCACAAGTCCGCTCACCGCGGGTGGCTTCTCTGCCCGACCCCGGCACCTATAGAAATAACATTACATCTGTATAACACCATACAATTACTATCCACTTCACCACTCATTACGAACCATCAAGCGTACACACAATAGTCCACATTTCACTCACCCCACATCTGCACTTCTCTACGGTAACACACCTCCACCGTATTACACAGTACTCAGACTCGCTACGAATCCATGATCCTAACTTACATCTATCGCTCATTGCGCACATCTCTATACACAGTAATCAATGACTTTCACATTCCTCACATATAACTTATTTACATCATGGTCATAGGAGAACATAGTACATCAATCCCCATAATTATCAATCCCTATAGTTCAACCTACCAGTCATCACTGGAAAACACACAATCTCCCGATTGCTTTCTCACGTCTGTCTCCTTGGACTTCTTAACTTGCAGTGATCTGACTCTTCAGATTTTGCCTCTACTACGCCTCAACTTCACTCACAACATGCACGCTTCAAGTCCCTTCCCCGCACTTATTGACCCTCGCTCACTCGCTCGTGACACCGACTAACGATATATTACAACCCGATAAACTCAAGAACAGGTATATAGGCCCATTGCGCTTATCAGCCATCTTATTGTAAAAACCGACGCATCACCATGGCGATGGTGGCACTGATTTTGATTCGTTAGCTGATTTGCACTGCGAGCACTTCAGGCGTCGAGAACCAATCGGCGGCGAGTTAAAACTAGTTCACTACATACAGTAAACAATGACACGCGTCATTCGCAATGGGCCTATATGAAGCGACATGGTAAGGAACCCCGGTGAAATATGGCACACGTGAAGCTAAAGTGTCTGGTTTCGGCGAACTGCGAAGGGCAAAAGCGATCTTCTGTATCTTTCTCTAAAATTTGGTTTTATAAATTGCTTTAGTAATGTACAATAAAACTAAAAGTATAGCCTAGTGGTAAAGAAATTATGAGACGACGGGTCCAAATGGGGGAGGAACTGAGCAAACCTGGCATCTCAAAGGGAAGAATATAACATTGTAGTACTGTAGTAAAGTAGCCAATCTACAAACTCAATGAACACAGGAGTGAAAAAAGAAAAAAGAGAAAGAGAGAGAGAGAGAAAAGTTACATTTTCAAAAGTCCTGCTAGCAAACAAAGTGCGACAACGACTCCATAAATAGTTCTGAACACAAGAAAATTATAAATGGAAATGACATTTTTTTTAAAAACTTCCGGTCTGTGGAAGTTCGCCAGGCTAAAAGAACGTTTATATTTTTATTCGGCTGTAACAAATGTAGTACTTGTTTTGGTACTAGTTCTGAAGCACTAATGACAGCAGGAGCAGCAGCGGCAACAGTAGTCGTAGCAGTAGTAGGGGTCGTGGTGATGACGGCAATAATAGTAGTAGTAGTGGTGGTGGTGTTGGTAGTAGTAGTAAAATAGTAGTAATAATAGTAGTAGTAGTATTAGTAATAGTAGTAGTAATAATAATAATAGAGATAGTAGTAGTAGTAGAGATAGTAGTAGTGGTAGGAGTGAAATAGTAGTCCTGCAGTAGTAGTAGTGGTAGTTGTCGTAGTAGTATCAATGACAGCAGTAGTTTTAATGGTGATGGTAGTAGTAGTGGCAGTACAGGTAATAGCAGCAGCAGCTGTGTACGCGTAGAAGTATTTGTGGTAATAGTTGTAGTAAGAGGAGTAGTCTAAGCTGGTGACAGCTCTGATGAGAATAAAAATGGATTACTAGTCCATAGTACTTTCACAGCATACATTGGCCAATATCGGGGAGGGTGAGAGAGGTACCGGTGGGGGAAAGGAGGGGGGGGGTCGGAGGCAAGTACTGAGTCAAAATCGCAGCTGTACAACTGTAATTTATTGCTGTTTATAATTACCCCCATGCTGCGTGGTCGTTGTAATGAGTATGCACGCGAGCGGGTTGCGTATAACGCACATAGTCGTGAGTGCAAACCAGATCTTGAAGTTGAAACGTTTAACGGAAACCGATAAGCGGTGAGTCGCAGTAGGGCTAGGTGTAAGAAGGAAGTTGGCACATAAAAAATTATTTGCAGAGCCCTACGGGTGTGGACAAACAGACTTAAGAAGACTTACAAACAAAATATGAATGTAAAAAAATTGATAGTTTCTTTGCCTCGGTCAGGTTATCCCATTTTTGTAAAATTCGTTTTCGTGTTATTCATACATTAATTGTGCCCACCCCCCCCCCCCCCCCCGCTTTTTTTTTTACATAATTATGTATATATGTGCGTGATGAAGGTCCTAGTGGCCGAATGCTTGTGTGTTTTAATGTAAATATCTTCATCTTTCATTATAATTATTTCCCCAAGATTACTGCTTGGGGCCAGCAATTTAAGATCTGTCATCAGTGTGAGAAAACAGGCCCGTAGTATCCCACACGCAAAACGCCCCTTTTTCTGGACGACTGGGCTTCGCTTGGTAGTCGGACATTAGGGGATTGTTTTGCAATGATCGTGAGGATCCAGACATACACCTTGCAGCCTCTTGTAGGTTTATCAATAACTATATCACTAGCCCTTACTGTGTACAGTTGAGTGCTGTCAAAATTGGCAAAAAGAAAAATTTTTATGTAGCGAAAGTATTTTCTGTCTTCTCTTTAGTTTGCTTTGTGTCGTTTGGGTTTTATTTCTCACGCAGGGTGTCACTACATACAACTTTTTCTTTTTGCCCAATTTTGACATTGCTTATAGCCCTGCTGCGACCCCACAGTTTTTCTGTGGTTTTTATGATATTTCGACACTTGAGTGCTGCTCGGGTGTCGTAGTGAAGGTAAAATATCAACGCTGCAGCGTACACATTATCATTAGCCCTTACTGTGTGCAGTTGAGTGCTGCTCGGCTGTCGTAGTGAAGGTAAAATATCAACACTGCAGCGTACATATATCATTAGCCCTTACTGTGTACATCTGGGTGCTGCTCGGCTGAGGTGGAACAAATGCATGTAAGCCCTTACTACGTACGACTGGGTTCTGCTCGGCAGTCGTAGTCAAGGCAATTGACCATAAGACTCAGATGAATAACATGTTGCAGCTACTCAACAAAACGTAACCATTCCTACAAACTACAAATACTGGCCTCTCATTCTATAATGCTGGACCTCATTTGGTAATTTTTTACATTCATGTTTTGTTTGTAAAGTCTTCTTATATCTCTTTGTCCACACCCGTAGGGCTCTGCAAATACAACGTTTTTGTTTGTTTGTTTTTTTGTGAGCCAACTTTCTTCTTGAAGTTGAAAGTAGTAATATAGTTGGGGTGTTGTTGTTGTTGTTGTTGTTTTGTGTGTGCGTGTGTGTAAGTCCCGATGTTTTGCTACTATAGTTATGTCTAAAATAAACGGAATCAGTTGTCACCAGTTTCTTTGCAGCGCTACAACGGATTTTTGCACTGTACTTATTCCAGCCAGCATCCCTGAGTCAGTCTGACGTAGATTTGTATAAGATTTCCGAAAGATTACCTCAGGGGCGGGTTCCCTATATCAAACTTACGCCGGTGCAGAGTCGAAACCAGAGGATCTGCGTGGGAACGATGTCATACTTATGTGTGCAAACTTCACGTAAATCCTGTGTATCAAATTTCCCCAGGATCGCTGGCTGGAATGTTTGTCACATTATGTCGCAATTAAAACATAATATTATTTTTTACATTAAATTTCGTCCAAAGTCTAAAAGATTAAAATTGCAGCGTGTCTTTTATAGTTTTAGTTCTCTGCTGCAGTGCACAAGAACCGTATACACTTACAGACAAGGACAGTATAAGGTAATAACATTTTGTAGTATGTGTAAGGGAGATGATACAGGGTTACTACAAAGGAGATAGACTGTTTCAAAACGCATTCAACAAAAACTATATAAGAATATTGCATTTATGAGGCACATGCCAAAATAAATTATTATTGGTTTATTAAATATTATGTATGTTACACTATTAGCAATACTAAGTAGGTTTTCATTGAAATACAGGATTACTAATTATGAAATAGTTTCAAAAATGTACTAAAACCAAAACTACAGAAGATATTGACAATGCCCATATGTGATATTGTAGTATAGGGAAACGATTGAAGTTTATTGCAACAATTTACAGAAGTTTGATGTGTGCATCCCTGGGCATAGGGCATCTTGTCTCATTCATTCAATTAGGGTGACTGCCCACCAATAGTTGAATAAACAATGCAACTGATCCCCCTGTTAGCACGTCGCCAAACGCTTTATTTTCCTTTCGTTATCCTGGTTGAAACTTCGCAGCACCGTGCTCAGTGACAGTGAAAATCTCATACAGTTTTTTTGCACAGCGATGGTCAAAATCTTATACTTTTTTTTTTTTTGCACACGTGATTATCAAAATCTTCTATACTGTTTTTTGCACAGTGATTGGCAAAATCTTATACTGTTGTTTTTTTTGCAGTGACATCAAAATCGTATACAGTTTTTTTGCACAGTGATGGTCAAGTCTCATACTGTTTTTTACACAGTGATAGTCAAAATTTTATGCTTTTTTTTTTTTTGCACAATGATGACAAAATGATCTTATTAATATGCTGGTTTTTGCACAGTGGTGGTCAAAATCTTAATTATACTGTTGTTGTTTTTTTTACACAGTGATGGTCAAATCTTACACAATGTTTTTGCAAAGTGATGGTCAAATTTTATGCTGTTGTTTTGTTGTTGTTGTTTTTTTTGCAAAGTGATGGTCAAATCTTATACTGTTTTTTGCACAGTGATGGTCAAATCATATACTGCTTTTTGCACAGTGATGGTCAAAATCTTACACAGTTATTGAAAGTCTGTGTGCTGAGGTCTTTGTTTCCGGAGGTTCTCAGCAATTGGCATTTGGACCTTGAAACATCTGTTTCTGTCGTAGCAGCTAAGATGAATCCGAGAGAGGGGGTAAGAGAGTGCAGGATACCTACAGCGCGTGAGCGGGAGAGGGAAATGAAGTAGGTCAATGAGCAACTGGGTGAGTCATACAAGTGGTCGGTACATAAACGTGTCACCTGGGTGGTGCTGAGTTGCTCACTCCTACCAAAGCACTCGATACAATAAAGATGAACAGCAAGCGCGTTTAGCGTGTACAGATTTCGCATCGCCAAATAGCGGCGAATGCTCGGAAGTCATGAACAATACCGTATTCTATAAAGCCAGTATATGGAAAATACTGAATTTGGTTCACTGTTCAGATATCGCTGTAGGCCTTGGTCGAAGACACTTATTTGGTAATTATAACTTCAATTGCTGTAGGAAAACGCTGACATTTTTTTTCCAGTCGTGGTAGCACTGTAACAAATCCGCATTATTAATTTATCGTTATATCAAAAATTCTTTTCATGCAATGCGCCATGGGCCCCGCCCCCGATCAGCGCACAAACTGTATTCATGATTTTCCTAGAGGCGCGAAGAGGGGAGTGTCTCATCTTATTGTATCTAATATCTTTGCTCATTCTGCACCCCATCCCCACCCCCACACCCCCACCCTCACCCTCACCCCACCCCCCGCCACAGACTAATAAATTAACCAGACTGGAAACACGAGCTTCGGGCTGTGTCGTTTTTTACGAAATTTCCCGAGCGGCGACCTTATAACCAACATGGCCGCCGCTCGGGAAATTCCGATTCTAGTTCTATCTGCAGTAGAAATTTCTTTTTATTTGTCAAGATTGGTTGTACATCTATCAATTTCTTGGTGCGGAACCAAACTTCCGCGTTCAGTAGGCGCGCCAAAATGGCATCATTCAAAACTGTAGCTATGCTGAAGCGTCGTCGCTACCGTAAACCTATAATGGCGGATGGTTCATGATCTTTCGCTGTTTTGTGACGTCACACAATGGGATCATCCAGTCTGGGTATTTTATTAGTCTGTGCCCCCCCCCCTCCCCCACTTCCTTTTCCTAGTTCATAAATAAAACAACAATTTCATCATACTAGAACTATAAATTTTAATGTGCTTAGAGAAAGCGGTCCGAAAGTACTCATCGCAAATACATGAAAATTGGTTGGCAGAAAAATATGTTAGCTTGGCGGTTTACGTGGGTATTTTTGTATCAGAAGAATGGAGCCATTACATTTAGATATTTATTACAAAATGTGAATTTTAATCGGAGAAACATCGTCATTTTTATCGGCCATTCGAAAGAAGAGTAAAAATGTGGATTCTTGCTGTTGTCCCACCTGGTTGTTGAGTTTTCCGTTTGAAAATGGAGAATTTGGCTTATCTAAATAATGGAGGTTATGGTGTAGTCGCGAAAGTCTCCAAAACATCATTGATGTAATATTATTTTCATACTACTATATGTAGGCAGACCAAGCAAAAGATGGATTGAATGAGTCAAGGGAACCCTGAGAAATAACATCTCAGTTGAAAGAGCGGCACATTTGGCCTACCATAAAAAAAAAACTGCATCTCCCCTCGACGCTCAAGGGCAACAGAGGATGAAAAACTAAAAAGTAAAGTAGGTACTAATATGTGGAACCCGGCATTGCCCGGAATAAACCTGTACTCCTGCCATTCTCTCTCTCTCTCTCTCTCTCTCTCTCTCTCTCTCTCTCTCTCTCTCTCTCTCTCTCTCTCTCTGTCTCTCTCTCTCTCTGTCTCTCTCTCTCTCTTTCTCTCACTTTCTCTCTCTCTCTCTCTCTTTCTAGAACTCAAAGTCTTACTGAATGTTATGTCCCCTACAACACCAGGCGGAACACGTGTCAGATCTTAGATCGTATTACAGGCAGCGAAAAGAAAAATCATTATATTTTACATTTTCATAAACAAATCACCTGAAACTTAAATAAAGACAATTGGTCCATTCAAATGGGACTGGGTTAGATTATTTGAGAAAATTAATTTTATAATTTTTGAAAGTTATTCAAATTGTATAGTTGAGCACAAAACAAAAAAGGGCCAAGCTGCACCACAATCAAACACTCCAACCATTTTTTAAAAATATTATAGAATGGGAATATAAGACAAAATAAGATAATACAATGAAAAGCAAATAATAATTATTGTCGTCACCCAAGCATATGTTGTGTTCATAAGGTCAGCGAAAGAAATAGGAAGAGAGGGGCATGGAAAAAAGAAAAGGAGACAAACGGGATGAGAACATAAGAAAGAGAGAGGTAGAGAGAGAGAAAGGAGCAGGGCAATAGAACCAAGTACCGGTACGTCAAGATTCATATTAATGACGGAAGTCCCATAATTCTGTATGATACGGTAATGTAATAGTTGTAACAGGCCTTTACGAGGCAGTGTCTATAATGTCTAGACAGGCATTAATTCATGGCCGTACCCTACCCACCATCCTCACATAGGCCTACATACTTTACGTTATCCACACAGCACACCTAATCGACTGACAAAGTGGCAATTTGAGAAAATAATGAGAATCTCTGTGACAAAGCGGTGGAGAAGAATCACTTTCCTGGCCAGTCGTTCGAAAGGTCCTAACACACGGAATCAAGTCGGTCTGGCCTCGGTTTTTGCTGACTGTGGGGTTAAACGAGACCTCACGCACTAGTGGGACTGAATCAAGCCTGTCTCGCTAAACTGATTCGAGACAAGTTCAAGTCTTTAGTTAAAAACCGGCTCAAAACAGACTTGACTCGCTGTGCTATAAGCTTTAGACGTCACTAGCCAACACCATGACCCCTTGACAGACCAAGTTTTCTTGCCTGGACTTGAACCATATTGGCAAAATGGATAAGACACCTGCACAAATATTAGAAACCAGTGGTACGGGTTCAAACCCAAAGAAGAGCCTGGGGAGGAAAATTTAAAAAAAAAAAAAAAAGGTGGATGACGCACACCGAGAGTCGTGAACTTGGCGTGGCCGGGGGTCCTAGAAGACGTCAGGAAGTTAAAGGCCGAAACATCTAATGAAAGAATCCACTCTTCCTCTGAAGATCGTCATCTGGCTCGCTACCACTTCTCTCCAACAGCAAAAAGAACGACTGTGTTCTGAGATTATAAGTTCTTGGGAAATGCATTAAGTTTGGCACCTTTGATGGCACAGATTTTTTTTTCTCAATAGTGGCTTGAACTATAATTTTACAGAGTTTCTCCTGGGCCAAGGTTATTGGTGAGGGAAGACGACCCAAGAAAAACCGTCACTCTTCTTACGAATGGCCCCCTTTTGATTGTCTGCGGCAATGTGGGTGATTGTATGGAATAGGGAGGATGTGTGTGTGTGGGGGGGGGGGGTAGGAGCAGAGGTCCAATTTGCACCAATTATGCAAAAGGCACCACTTGTAATGTAAATGTAATGTAATGATTAGCACTCAAATCGAAAATAGATAATGTGCTTTAAGGCGCCGAACTACCATTGGAAACAGGATTGATATGAGATCAACAATTCATGATGCTCCCACTCACATACATGAACAAAACTTGATCTACTCTCATCCTCAAACCTCTGAGGCCAAAAGGGACATCATTAATTCAATTTCAAAGAAAACAGTCCTAAACAATTTAGTTTTGGGTTTATTTTAAATATGAAGATCTTCTCACTTTCCCTGGTGTCAACATCAGTGTTTGTTCCACAACTTTGGCCCACCAATAGAAAAAAGTTATTTCACTAAGCGGCAATCGGTCTTCAACCTGAAAGGAACCTACACAAAATGTTTCGCCTCAATGGGTGCAGAGATTGGCTGAATGAGAATTTTAGCAGTAAAAGATGTCTTGTTTCAAACAAATTCAACTGGCAGTTTTCGAGAAAATCGCCCTTGACGTGCTCATTCTAAAAATGACGCACTCTATGGAGTGTGCGTATGGGAGGACAGGGGGGGGGGGGGTATCACACTGAGAGAGGTATCATACTAAGCCCGGTCAAACACAGTCAGATGCTAGTGCTCAAGAAATGTACACGCAATTTCCTGTATTTTTCAGTAAATTCAGGAAGACCCTGTCATACGAAGTCCGGTCAGACACAGTCTGCTTCTAACACCATCTCTTTGGTGTGCATTTTGCTGGCAGCATCTGACTGTGTCTGACCGGGCTTAGTATGATACCGCACTAACCCGAAAGGGCAGTCAGCTACTGACAGACCAAAAAATGCACACCATCATTTCCGAGAAGTAAATCCGAAAAGCTTATCATACTTAGCCTGGTCAGACACAGCCAACTTCTGCTATTATATCTTGGGTATACATTTTGCTGGCACCAACTAGCCATGACGTTTCGGGCTTAATATGACCCCCCCCCCCCAACCCCCTCATACTGTGAGAACATACCAGGACTGTCGTATGTGTGAGCGTCAAGAATATTCTATGTGTGAGAACGCGATCGTGCTACTTCTTCTTCTTCTTCCCATGTAGTTGACTCGTCTATATAATCTGACGATTCCTCAACTGCACTATGTGCGACTCGACGCCCCTGCTCTGAGGCTAAAACAGGCTAAAACAGCATATATTGAGACCATTTAAAATATATCGTTGTGTAATTTCTTTGTATATGTATATCTCTGGTTAAAAATATCTCCTGGTACCTAGATTGTGCACAGAAATAGACCCACACTTTAAATACAATGGTAGCTGCAACGGATAATTATGTTCTTCAATTCATTGCCAAAAGCCGTTGCAGACGATATTTTTTGGACTTCTGCCGGGAGGTTGTTCCACATCCTGATGACACTAGGGTAAAAAGAGTAAAGATGGCTGTTAATCCGTGAGTTGGGGATGTTATATTTTATGTTATTCTTTCTGTTGCCTCTGGTGTTAATGCTGAGGTGGTTCAGTGGGCGCCCGTGCAGATGCGGGGCTCTCTTGTAGAAGAGGGACAGCAGAGAATACATCTGACGTGATACTGCGTGTCGTAAGAGGCGACTAAAGGTGCAAAGGTCCTGGTCTCCCGAGAAGAGCCAGTTGGCGGTGGGCCAACTACCCACCCTGTAAAAATAAACCAGTTACAGAAACACAAGCAAATACTTCAAATCAGTCTTTTATCTTGGGAGAAGGGGGAGCATCTGCACCTGTAGATTCAATGAAGGACAATGGACAAAGCCGAAAGGACGCCACTGGCCCGACTGCTCCTTCATCAAGCAAGTCACTCCGGATTGCGTCGTGGAATGTCCGCTCCATGTATGAAGCAGGAAAGAGTGCCCAGGTTACAATGGAGATGAGGCGATACAGACTGCACATACTTGGAGTTAGCGAGACCCGCTGGATACAGTCCGGACTGAAACAACTTAATACTGGGGAAAAGATTTTGTATTCTGGAAGGGAGGACAAAAAGCATACAGAAGGAGTAGCGATCATCTTGAGCAAGCACGCCCAGAGGTCACTGAGGGGATGGGAACCCTATGGAAGGAGAATTATATTGGCATCATTTACTACTAAGAACAAGAACATCAACATGAACATTGTGCAGATATACGCCCCAACAAATGAAGCAACCGATGAGGACAAGGACGATTTCTACAACCAGCTTCAGGAAATAGTTGACACACTGCCAAGAAAAGATGTGAACATTATAATGGGAGATGCCAATGCCAAGATAGGACAGGACAATACTGGGTATGAGGACATTATGGGGTGCAATGGTTTAGGACAAATGAATGAGAATGGAGAGCGGTTTGCAAGTTTCTGCGCATTTAACAGCTATGTGATTGGAGGTTCAGTATTCCCACACAAGAGGATCCATAAGGCCACTTGGATTTCACCGGATGGAGTAACTGAAAATCAGATTGACCACTTTTGCATCACCCGACGATTCAGACGCTCACTAGAGGATGTCATAGTACAGAGAGGAGCAGATGTTGGATCTGACCATCACATGCTGCTGGCAAGACTCAAACTCCGCCTCAAGAAACAAGGTACCAGAGCAGGAACAAAGAGGAGAAAGTTTCAAGTGAGCCTTCTGGATGGAGACAAGAAGGAAGAGTTCCAGCTGACACTGAGGAATAGATTCAAACCCCTTGTTGACCTCGAAGAGACAGTAGATTTGGAGACTCACTGGGCTAAGGTAAAAGGAGTATTTACATCGACATGTCAGGATGTTATTGGGGAAAAGAAAGTGGAACACAAGGAATGGATCAGTCAAAAATCACTGGACTTGATAAGGATAAGAAGAGACCTAAAAGAACGGGTAAATGCAAGTCGTACAAGAAGCTCAAGAGTTGGTAACCAGGAAGAGTACCGAGCATCAGCTAAAGAGGTCAAAAAATCAATTAAAAAAGACAAAGAGGAGTTCATAGGAATGTTAGCAGAGAAAGCAGAGAAGGCAGCAACAGGAGGACACATGAGGATCCTCTACCAGACTACAAAGACTCTTGCTGGAAAATATGGAAAACCTGAAGTTCCTGTCAAGGATTACAACAGGAAGGCTATTTTTGGAAAGGAAGCTCAGGCAAAAAGATGGATAGAACATTTTAACAGCCTCTTGAACAGACCTCCACCAAGCAACCCACCCGACATTCTACCCGCAAGAAATGATTTACCGATCAGTTGCGACCCTCCGACTAAAGCAGAGATTAATGATGCCATAAAGCAGTTAAATCGAGGCAAGGCAGCTGGACCAGACCAGATCCCACCAGAGGCGCTGAAGGCAGATGCTGCTGGGGCTGCAGAGGGTCTGCACTCACTATTCTCGAGGATTTGGATCGGAGGCAAGTTTCCAAAGGACTGGAAGGAAGGACACCTCGTGAAGCTCCCAAAAAAAGGGGACCTCAGCAATTGTAGTAACTACAGAGGAATCACACTTCTCTCCATCCCAGGAAAGGTTTTCAATCGGATTATTCTCAAGCGAATACAGAATGCAACAGACCAAAAACTTCGCGAGGAGCAAGCTGGTTTCAGGAGTAATCGATCAACCACCGACCAGATCGACACGCTGAGAATCATAGTAGAGCAGTCGCTAGAGTGGAACTCCCAACTGATAGTGAACTTCCTTGACTACGAGAAGGCCTTTGATAGCATCGATAGAGAAACACTGTGGAGAATATTGAGACATTATGGAATCCCAGAGAAGATGGTGAATCTTATCAAGAGCATGTACGAGGGGACAAGTTGCAGAGTCGTACATGATGGTGAGCTTACTGACAGCTTTGATATCAAGACTGGTGTTAGGCAGGGTTGTTTGCTGTCCCCATTTCTGTTTATCCTGGTGATTGATTGGCTTATGAAAGAAACCACCAGTGGAGGAAGAAATGGCATACAATGGACCCCATGGACACAGCTGGACGATCTAGATTTTGCAGATGACTTGGCACTATTGTCGCACACACACGACCAGATGCAAGCAAAGACTACAGCTCTAAACAAAATTTCAGAATCTATTGGATTGAGGATACATCCTGCGAAGTCGAAGGTCCTAAAAATTGTTGCACCCCTAAGCGAACAAGTCACAGTAGGAGATCAACCACTGGAAGATGTAGAGTCCTTCTGCTATCTTGGTAGTATCATCGACAATAAGGGAGGAACAGAGGCAGAAGTCAAAGCACGAATTGGAAAGGCACAGGCAGCTTTCACATCCTTAAGCAAGATTTGGAGAACCAAGGATATATCTCTAAAAACAAAGCTGAGGATATTCAACTCGAACGTGAAGTCAGTCCTGTTGTATGGATGTGAGACCTGGAATGCGTCCCAGGCCTGCATAAAGAGAATCCAAGTTTTCATCAACAGATGTTTGAGGAAGCTACTTAAGATCAGATGGACAGACAAGGTCAGCAATGAAATTGTATGGAAAAGAACAAGACAGAACCCAGTCAGAGAGGAAATTGGTAGGAGGCGATGGAGATGGATCGGCCACACTCTCAGGAGGCCAGGAAACAGCATCACGAAGAAGGTATTGGACTGGAATCCCCAGGGCAAGAGATCAAGAGGAAGGCCGCGCGGAACGTGGAGAAGAGCCAGAGAAAATGATGTGCAACGAAGCGGAAAGACTTGGAATAATGTAAAGAGGCTGGCCCATGATAGAGAGGGATGGAAGGTGTTTGTTGGTGGCCTATACCCTGATCCAGGGTGAGAAAGGCAATGATGATGATGATGATGATGGTTCAGTGGGATATCGGTATTTCCTTCCCTGCCCTTATAAAATAGTTTTACTTTGTTTTTTGCTCTTCTTTCTTCTAGTGGTGTCCACTCGAGGTCTCTCATCATTGTATTGACACTACTGCTTCTAGCATAATCATTTGTCACAAAGCGAGCAGCTCTCCTCTGGACCCTTTCCAGTTGTTCTATGTTTATTCGACAGTGGGGGTCCCAGACACTGCAGCCATACTCTAGGGAGGGCCTCACGAAGGTGTTATAGCATTTTTCTTTTACTTTCCCATCACAGTTAGAGATGTTCCTTTTCAGAAATGCTAGTATACTGTTTGCTTTGTCGCATGTGCTATTAATATGTTGGTTCCATGTAAGTTTTCTGTCTAATGTAATTCCTAAATATTTAGCCTCATCTGTTTCACTCAATATCGCCATGTATAAAGTAGTCCGAGGTGATGTTGCGATGTTTATTTGAAATTCTCAGGACTTGGCATTTATTGGGGTGGAATTCCATACGCCAGTCCCTCTCCCATTCTTGTAGACTGTCCAAATCTTTCTGTATGAATTTAAGAGAGAAAACTTCAATATATCACAGTATAAAGAAGAAATGTTACTTTTTTTTTTTCTCATCCAATTTTGGGTGGAACACAGGAGGAACAAGTCGGTCCGTATATAAATTAATATGCTACAATGAAAGAACTTTTAGCCAAAGGACATAACAGCGTTAAGTATTTGGAGTACCGGAAGAAGACGTTATGTCCCGCCTGTGGACTACTTCAACCACTTGACTGGTCTGTTCCACTCAGAGATATATCTGATCTGGTTACACTCTGCCAGATAGTCCCAACCTTTCCCGTAACCTTTACCCCCAGAAGCTTTTCGAAGTAATTTGATCCCCACCCTGTTTTATTTTTGTTTAGTTTTTTTCGGTAACGAAATATGAATTTTACTATGTCCCTTAGCTTTGTTTGTTTGCGTATTTCGGCGGGGGGGGGGGGGGGAGGGGGGGTATCTTGTAGACTAATGTTAAGCATTCTTCTTTCCATTGCTCTCTGGGTGGTTCTTACTTTGTTCGTAAGTTGTTTGTAATCGACCATGTTTGGCAACTATGGGTAATCCTTGGGATAAAACAATGGTTGAATACTTTGGCATTTCGTGGACAAGGAATATTTCTGTTTTTTTTCCAAAGCAGCCCCATGCTGCTCTTATTCTAGACAAATCCGCGGCACTGAATGGCAACAACGGACATGAAAAAGAGCACGAGGACGACCAGGAAGAAGATGGCAGGATGATATTAAAAAGAGAAGGGGAACAACATGAATGAGGAAAACATCAGACAGAAAGGAATGGAAGTCATTGTCGGACGACAAACATCCTGCAGTGGATGGACAATGCTTAGGTGAAATGTGAAAGGTGAAACGACATATGCCGCAAGGCCCGAAATACAGGGGAGCATTGAGTAGGTTTGGGATTGAGAGACAGGCGTAATTTACGCCATTATAGAGGAGTAGCGAAAGGCGCGCTGCAATTGTCGTAAGGTTTCACTTTTATTAATATAGATAGTATATAGATTAATAGCCTGTTCTATATTTCGCGTTCCTAGAATTATTGTCCTTGGAATGAGTCTATCACATTGCCAGTACGTTGTCTAAGAAGTATAAGATGCAGAGAGCCGAGTTCAAAACGGTAGAAAGAGAAAAAAAACATAGTATTGTTTCACTAAATAGCCTGACTTCAGATTTTCTTCTCAATTTCCTCTTATTTTTTTTAAAGGATAATAATAACAGAGAGTATAGATTTATACTCTCTGATAATAATTTAAAAATCCAGAATCAGCAAATTTACCATGGGGTGCACTGGGCACTAGATAGATAGCTAGATAGATAGACAGATAGACAATTAGACAGACAGATAGATAGATAGATAGATAGATAGATAGATAGATAGATAGATAGATAGATAGATAGATAGATAGATAGATAGATAGATAGATAGATAGATAGATAGATAGATAGATAGATAGATAGATAGATAGATAGATAGATAGATAGCTAGCTAGATAGATAGACAGATAGACAATTAGACAGACAGATAGATAGATAGATAGATAGATAGATAGATAGATAGATAGATAGATAGATAGATAGATAGATAGATAGATAGATAGATAGATAGATAGACAGACAGACAGACAGACAGACAGACAGACAGACAGATAGACAGACAGACAGACAGACAGACAGACAGACAGACAGATAGATAGATAGATAGATAGATAGATAGATACATACATACATACATACATACATACATACATACATACATACATACATACATACATACATACATACATACATACATACATACATATCAATCAATATCTTTATTTCTCTATAATACAATACAAGTAATGTAACATACATACATACATACATACATACATACATACATACATATGTGGTATTTTGATATTCAGTACTTTGTACGAAGGAGCATAGAAAAGCATACCGTGTTCTAATCACTGTGCGGAATTGTGAGGGACATTTAAACTGACCCGCCCCCATGACCGTTGGGGGATGGGCAAGTACTGAAAAAAAAGGGTATAAAACCCCGGGCCTGTCAAGCACCAAGTACTGCGTCTCTTCTCCCAGTGGAGAGCAGATGTATGGTGCTGTGTATGATTTAATACACGTCTTTTGTGCCCTACAATAGACTTGTAGGCCTATTCTTCTTTGACAGATACGTGCTCATTAATACTTATAATACTGTTCTGGCTCATTTTAAGATAATAGTATCAGATGCTGTCTGATATTTACGATGAGTATAACTCTGTAAAGAGTAGTCCTCATTAACATACGTATACTAGACTCGGGAAGTTATGATACCAGACTTTATATCATAATATAAGAGTCCTGTGGCTATGCTGTTTATACTGTTTTAGATACTGAAATATACTGTTGGCCTAACTGAGCAGACGGTTTACTCACTAATGTTATGTTAGATCGACGATCACGATATTGGTGCGTATTGAATGCTTAGAAGTCTTTAGATAATAAATATTATTTCTCTCTCTCTCTCTCTCTCTCTCTCTCTCTTTCTTTCTCTTCTCTCTCTCTCTCTCTCTCTCTCTCTCTCTCTCTCTCTCTCTCTCTCTCTCTCTCTCTCTCTAATATCGCATACCTCATGTTTCGGTTATTATCTTCACTCTTGATTATTTACATTTAATATAATTAGTATGCTTGTCTTGTACTATGCCATATGACATTATATACTTGTCTTGTTGTTAATTGATATACTGTTATATGACTGCGTCTCTTTCCCCAGTCGAGGGCAGATGTGTGTGCTGCGTATGATTGAATAAATGTCTTTTGTGCCCTACAATAGACTTGTATTCTTCTTTGACAGTGTGAGCAGTTTTACCGCCCTAGCACGAACCGTATGAATGTTGCGGCCTAACCAGCTGCAGTAACAAGTGAAAGCCACAACAACCACACACATCAATGGTTCATCTTGATCATCTTGTTACAGATAGATAGATAGATAGATAGATAGATAGATAGATAGATAGATAGATAGATAGATAGATAGATAGATAGATAGATAGATAGATAGATAGATAGATAGATAGATAGATAGACGGAATAGTTTTCATGTTTCACATTGCCAGTTTTGTGCATAAAGTAACATTTATTACGAGCTTTTCATTTTCCAAGAATTTTCCCCATTTCGCAAGTAGCTCTAAGGGGACAGAAGTACAGAAGTTGAATTTTCAAGCTTCCATCCCTGGTTCTTTCCCTTCCAATGAGAATTAAAAATACTGGATCGGAATTGAAGGTGAAGGTGAAAGACGAAATTTTAATTGTGAAGGTCGTTGTTCCTTCCAGTACTTCCGGAGTTGACATCAAGAACGAAGTAGCCTAAAAGCAGTACCATCTGCATCAAGTTTGATTCTTATCAGTCCAAGAACGTCTCAGGACGCTAAAGGAGGGTGGGGAACATCATTTCAAAGGTTCGTGTACAATTATGTGGTGCTGCATGCTCTCTCTGAAATGCTTTAGGAAGAATAGGGCGAATCTGATTGCCCAGCAAATCATCCAAGACCGGCCAAGTCTGCTTTGGCAACCGTACTTTTGTAAAGAATGCTCAGCGGGCGCCAGCTTTTTGCATTGCAAAATTAGCTTTTATTTATTTTATTGTTATTAGCTTTTGTTTCAGTGTTCAACCCTGAAAAACTGATTTATTTGATGAACAAAGCGCACTGGCAAATGCACAGATATTGGTGAACAATAGATTTAGTCTAGATCCAGGCCTAAATATGTCTTCCATACCTTGCTTACACAAGCAGATCTCCACTTTTCCACATGAATGGAGATGTAAGGGCCGTGACCTAAAGCCAGTTAGTTACCTCACTCTCTTGTAGGCAGCACTCTGAATGAAAAAGGCAGTGGGCATTGGAGTACTCTTTCCCAGTCCCAATAATTTAATGGGAGTTGAACTCTTTTGAAATTTCATCAGACAGAATTTGATTCATGTGTGGCCTATCAGAAAAACATGACATAAAGAAGGGGTTATTGAAATGGTCACGAAATATCATAAAAACCACAGAAAAACTGTGGGGTCGCAGCAGGGCGATAAGCAAAGTCAAAATTGGGCAAAAAGAAAAGGTTGTATGTTGCGAAGCCCCGCGTGAGAAATAAAACCCAAACAATACAAAGCAAAGTAAAGAGGAGACAAAAAATACACAAATTTTCGGCTTTCGCCTTTGTCAAGTGAAAAAAACGAACAATAAAAGACTTCAACAGGAACGAAGTGAACCAGTTTACTTAGCTGCGAGTTCTTGCTTCGATAGCAGCACCAAAGCATGTCCGTCCGCCAAAAGCATGGAAGCAGGAAGTGACGCAATTGGTTAGTAACCAAGATGAAGGCGTCATATAGTGCCTCAGAGCACAAGACAGGGATGGTGCGCAATGTCAGGAGTCGCAGTAAATGAAAAGAAAAAGAAAAAGAGATTTAAAAAAAAATAATAATAAATAAATAAATAAATGAAAGAAAATGATAATAATAAAGAAATTTATATATATATATATATTGATATTAGCAACAGTGGAATTATCGAAGGGTCTAATTTGTTAATCACTGGACTGTGCAGTAACCATAGAAATATCCATACATGTCAGTGTGCCCTAATTCTTATACCTTTTTGTAACAGTGACATTCTTTCTTTTTTTTGTTCTTCCAATCTGGGTTTTCTTTGTGCATGGTTGTTCCAAATTGATCCAATAAACTGCATTTGCATTCAGCAATTGTTTCTCTCATATGATTTTTGTTTAAATGGAATTTGATTTTGTAATAATATGACTGATTTTTTACTCTTTCAAAATGGACACTTTGTATCGGACCTCAGAAAAACCCAGATAAATGGGGTCTATTTTGTTTAGAGTAATTAGAGTGATAATGGTAGATGATATATTAAATAAAATTTTGTGTGCTTAGTACATAATAATTGCTGGTTTAAAAAAAGTGGTTGGACGTTTACAGCAGGTTTCAGAAAAAATGGGCTTCAGGCTTCCCTAGCCAGGCACTTCAGTAAACATTTGACTATCGCACTCTAAGCAAACATCTCTTAAAACTATTAAAACCGCATCGTTTGACTTTGTTGAATCCTTAATCATACTGGGAAAGGCTGCCGATTACAAGGATACGGTAAACATGATAAAATATATCAGCAATAGGTCTTCAATTCCCGAGTTTTCCGACCTGCATCAGCTGTTGCGAATTGTTTTGACAGACATTTTTAATACAAAAACTATGACAAATAGAAAGGAGTAAAAAAACACAGCACTTACCTGTTTTGTTTCACGGATGCAAACAGATTTTGTATCTCTCGGAAGTTAACCCGGTTGGTGTTTAACAACAAAAGAAGAGAACAGGAAAGATTGCGTGCGATGGTCACGTGACTTTGTCTGACACGTCTCGTGAGATTTACTGTTGGATTTCAGTTTTTTTTTAACCAAAAGTAATTTTTTTTTTTGTTCATACCATTTTAAAGGGGTTTTTTTTATTATTGACTGTGAAAATTGGGACTTAAAATTATTTTTAAAGCAGTTTAGTTACTGTCTGAAGTAGGTCAGTTTTTTTTACAAACACATTGCGCAACATTTGGCAAAATGTAAACCTTCTTATTTTCTTTCCTTTTGCTTCTGGGGACTTTTTCTAGGGTTTATACACACCAGCAACCATTTTTGCCACTCTTTCATCCTCAAAAACAATATTACCTGTGCCAAGTTAGTAAATACATTGATTCTTTGTTGTCAAGGTAAATTCAGGGAAGTTTTGTATGTCAAATATGTGAAATTCGCAACACGAAAAAGTAGAAGAAAAACACACAAACACATGATATGAATAAATTTGTAATTTTTATTTCTTCTGATCATCATCTATGGGCTGAAATCAAAATATTCAAGAAAAACACAATATTTATGAAACTATAAGACACTGAAATCTGAACTGTCTTTGTGACCCAATTTTCTAAAACCTGCCTTAAAAAACACTTATACTCATACTGTTAAAGCAGTTATAGTCATGCTCTTAAATAGACATGTATAATTTGTCATTCCTGATTTAGATCAGAAAATTTTATGCCTTGTCAGTTGTTTGACCACCTTTATTCTTGACATTCGCCTCTTCCTGAAGTGTTATATTTTACGAATCATTCTTTTTAAAACTGGTCTTAAATTTATGTGCTAAAAAGTTAGAGAGTGCTTGTGTACTATAAATATTAAATTCCTTTCGTTGTCATTGAATTTGTGGTAACAAATAACAATTTGTCATTGCCAACTTAGATTAGAAAACTGTGATCAATGTATGGCTTGTAAAATTGTTGATAACCATTACCCTTGGTGACTGTTACTTTAAGTTCGTATTTACTTGGCAGTCACTGCTGTCTGAAACATCATGTACACTCCATTATTAAATTACTAATTGGCCTGCTGACTTCGGGAATATGCAGATGTGATTTTTAAATTTGAGTTTAGATCACCAATGTGTAAATAGAGGTGCAGAATGAAATTTCCTGCCATACTTTTTAATTCTACTCAAAGAAAATGCGTTTTGTTGGCTTTTTTGTGGCTCAAAGTGACAGAATATTTTCTTCTGTTCAATTCCGTTGTGGCTAAAAATCATTGAAAGTATTAAAATAAGGCAAACTTCAAGAACCTTTTGAAATGTGCCCATGTACACCTTTACGACATGAGTAATTATGATATTTTGCGGAATTCAAGGCTCAGTGGTTAAAAACCCTTCATGATTACATTGGAGGCCTTACTTTCTGTATGTGATTACTTTATGTGTTCATGTGTCGTGAATTACCTTACTTTTCATGGTTTGTCATCCTGGAATGTCCGACACCAAGTAAGAATTAATAAATACATATGTAATTTTTGTAGGAGATTGGATATATATCTAAATTAGCTGGTGAAAAGCAAATTTCAATCAGTCCTGGGATGCAGTAGTGGTGTGCAAACAAAACCTGCCCTCATTTGCCACATTTGCAAAAACTAATTTTGCCTTTTGTGTCAGACATTTACTGTTACTACTAAAGAACCTCGCTAATGTACAACAATGAAATAGTTGATTAACATTAATCAAAATGATTTTAAAACTAAAGTAAAGGTGAAATGCCATTCTCTTCCATATTAATAACTTTGTTACCACTTTTCAGCAGTCATAGTAAGGTCCGACACTTTTCACTTTCTTGTGAAAATCATCCTATTCATTTAAATTGAGAATGTTTACAGCCATGGAACTGATAAAATCTTAAATAAAAATGGTTGATGTGCCACTTAAGTCATGTCCCTGTAAGAATCCTTATACCCCAGCAGATTGGCCACAGTTTGGTATAGTTCATTATTGTAAGAAAAACTGGCCATTAGGTACATTCAGAAGTCCTCCCTGCATTTCAGTGGATTTGGGAAAATATGGGGGAAAATTTAGGATGCAAGGACAGAAATGGAGTTATAGCAAGGAAATTTTTCTTAGATTGAATGGAACATTCTGATCATTAGTTTTTAAGTTTCTTTAACTTTTTTAGGTAGAAATTCTCCTTTGCTTTCTCCTACAGACTGATGAGGTCATAATATTAGGGGTTTTGCCAGCAATACATCCACAATGAGATCCATGAAATATGCCAAGCGTCTGGCATATTTAACCATCGCAGGAGTTGGAGGTGTCTACACTGCCACAGTTCTGTACCCCAATTTAGCAGCAAGATATAAGGTGGGTCATTCTGTCACTGTTCCCTAAAACTGCAGCGATCGGTTTTGGCAACTTTTCAGGAGAAGCAAAAAACTTCTATTTTAATGCAACTGGTCTACATACGATGAATTTTTGAAAGTTTGCCTTTCGATTATTTTTCGGCTTAGGAGTCTATCACCAAGATCATTTGATGTAGCTTTGAATGTAGTTGAACACATACACAAGAATCGAATTTTTGAGTTACTGCAGTCTTAAGGAACCATGACAGTTCAGTGTGGAAAGTTAAATTTTCTGGAGAAAACCTGTGTTTTTAGTTGCTCAAAGCTGTGACAAACATGTCTGTTTCAATCAATGTTTGATCTGACGTTGCAAAGCATTGGGTATGTCTGTGGCATGCCTGATCCAGGAATGAGTTATAAGTGTCCACTCTCCTGAAACAGTGACAGCATATGGAAATCCTGAACATGTGCAATAAAAGTCTTGTGGTAGTTGAAATTTCAAAGGCAGCAACTTTAGGACCTGCCAATGATAGGTTTGCTCAGTGCATCGCTAAGGGTTCTGCCAAATGTATTCAATCCCTTACACCTCAGGGCAAATTTATTTAATTAGTCTGTACAGTGAATAGTTGTCATAAGCTGTAACCATGGGATGAGTTGATCAGCTCTTAAGAAATGTATGTTATATGAAAGCCCAGGACACAATCAGGGAACTACATATAATAATAATGTATGTATTGTATCTCTTTAATTGATGACAAGTTCATGATAAGATCTAAATAATTGCAAAACATTAAGTGGCACTTGCATGGAGTATTTATTGTTTCATGAGATACATAACCTAGATTTGAATTTTATTTTATCCAACAAGTCATCTTACTGTACAAAAAAAATTGTGGCAGGAGTCATTCATTGTGGTACCATTTTTGGCCCTTTTTTTGCTCGACGCTACAGCCTGAATGACAGTTTAAAAAATTAATTTTCTTGAATGTCAAGTAATCCAGACCAATCACTTTTGTATCGACCGATTGTGTTGATTCAAGTTTCAGGTATTTTTAAATAAAAAGTTGTAAAAAATGTAAAATTCAGTGATCTTTGTTTTGGCTTCCTGCAGTAAGCCCATCATACCGGAAACAATATTAGTATGCGTTCACTCCCATGCGCGCAATTTCCCTATCAGAAATGAGTGTGCAGTGCTCTGGAGCAAATGGAATCTGTAGTAAGACTGTAGAATATGGGAAGCTTTGTTACTATCATAGACCAAAAAAAAAAAGAGAGAGAGATAGATAGAAGGGTGGGTTCACAGGTTTATCCCACATAATGCCAGGAGCTTCATCTAACATTGTTTAAAAAAAAAAATACCTAATTTCTTAGTTCACTACCATAATTTAACAGCATCTATCAGCATGCTTCCTCCCCCCCCCCCCCCCCCCCCCAGCATACATGATAGATGGCCCTACATCTCTTCACTTGCAAATCATGTGTGGCAGATTTTGCAGAGGCTTCATTTTACTTTGACCTTCGCAGAATGGAAAGAAACATGTTTGCTCTCAAGAAGAGATTGCTAAGATGAATGCGCCTCTGCCTCTGAGGGAAGATCTGATCAAAGCAGTAAAATCAGAAGAACTTGATGTTCTAGTGATTGGAGGTGGAGCCACAGGCCTGGGGGTGGCTTTGGATGCCACTACAAGAGGTTTGTTATATATCGTCACTGGCCTACAATAATGGTGTGTGTCAGACTTAGGTCAGGAAGCAACTGCTGGTTCATGGCATTCCTGAGCATGAGGGCTATCAGATAATATTATAGAAAAAGAAATGCACGGGTAGGAAAAGGTAGTAATCCAACAGAATCATAATGGTATAGTAATCCAACAGAATCATAATGGCATAATAGTCCTGTAGAATCATACTATAATGGCTTAATAAGCCTATAGAATCATAATGGTATAATAACCCTATAGAATCATAATGGCATGACTCACCAAATAACAGGAAAAGAAACATTTAAGTTAAGGATGTTTTAGGCTGAGAATGTTTTAGCACCTTCACAAGTTTGGTTTGTTTCTCCAGGACTGAAGACAGGCTTGGTAGAGAAATTTGATTTTGCCTCAGGGACTAGCAGCCGGAGCACCAAACTTATCCATGGTGGGGTACGTTACCTGCAGAAAGCTGTCTTTAACTTGGACATAGAACAGGTAAGTCAACTGGGGCAGTGGAATTTACAGTCAGAAATTTACTGAAAGTCTGTCTTGAACAGATATATATATATATATCTCAGCAAATCATTGGTCAGCTGTTGGAACCTCATTAAAACCAGCTTCAAAGCAAAGGTTGTTGTTAGGAGACCGTGGTGTAATTACAGAGCCAAGTGGAGTTAACTCATTCGCTACGGAAAGCCAAATATTCGGCTCGAGTGGACACCGATTTTCCAACACTAATGTCTAAGCCAACTTCTTGAACTATTGAATCCCATCCTGGTTCATTGATTTTCCTTTACTTTAATGTTTTAATGTATTATGTCTTGTCTTTATAATGAGTGAAAGAAAAGAACATCTTTGAATTGCGCCTAAATTTCAAACTGGAGAGTGCTGAGAGTTCCCGTCCGCCACCCACAATAGTTACTGTAGGGAATGAGTCAATACTGAGTTGTGGCTGTTGCTCAGCCATAGCTTTCTGTGTAAAATACCATGGTCCCCTAACTGCCGCAGACTTTTGACTGTAGGTTTAACAAGCTTCCAACAGCCAACCAACTTTATCACTTTGTATGTCTTGTGTGACTCTCATGCATGGCACACTGGTGAGGTATAAATTATGTTTTTATGTGGCCCTCTGTAGGAGCAAGCTTTGAAGTCCACGCAGAGCACGGCTTTTAAGCTTGTGTCTTCATAAAAATACAAAATCTGCTAGTTTACAGCTAGATTCAGGCCTGTCTTGTGGTTTTGCCCATATAAAGAGTTTCCAATTCTGCCTATGGCATTCCCTCTGATGGAGTAAATGTCTTTGTTTCATTACAGTTTATCGGTAGCTTTGAAAGGTGTTGGGTTGTTTCAATCTCCTCCTTGTGTTACTTTGTCCCTACAGTTCAGAATGGTCAAAGAAGCTTTGGCAGAGCGTGCCAACCTGATAGAAATTGCTCCTCACCTGGCTTACCCTCTCCCCATCATGTTGCCGGTGTACCAGTAAGTATCAGTAGGTTTACTAGTTTTCTTCCCTGTGCTCATATCTTTCATCACCTGAAATCAGCTGTGGGAATTCTCCGGAAACTTGTGATTGCAGGATTTTTTAATGTATTTTTTTTCTCTTTATCTCTCTCTCTTTTATTCTACTTCAAACTTTTGTTTTGTCCAGTGTGTATGGGCCTCTACATCATCACTGGCAGTGGTGATTGGTTATGTTAAATGTTCAGGGAATATTTCCACCAGTAATTCCCATCCCTTATTAAATACTCTGGTATAATATGATTGCATATGTAATACTGCTCCCCATACTTTTGTGCTGAAAGTGAGGGTAAAAATACTACCCTTTTATATAATGTTAGCCCCTGATTTTGCTAGACCTTGTAGGATCCATGTTAAACATTTTCCCCAGAGATAGAGAATACCTAGAGAGACAATGTTTACACTGATTCTTAACTAGTCGGGTTAGCCTAAATTATTCAAGTGGAATATCAAGTGATAATTGGAAAGTTAGGTTAACCTAATACTGATAGATATACGCCATTGGCTGTGTTGGCAAGTCTACGGGTCTTCAACCGATATTCCAAAAACCCAAAGTTTTTCAGAGGTGTTCTATGGCCTTTAACGGACACCTGGCCCAGATATGTTGACAGTCTCCATCTCTTCTTGGCTCTCGTACTTATTATATTGGCAGTGGCTGGTGTCAGGCCTAACAAGTCATCTCTGAGTAACAGATGGCTCAAGTGAGCAATTTGTCACCCTGTAGACTTGCTGGTGTTGTATGGCTTACATACTGCCATTTGTGTTCCCTCCATGTGGTTAATCTTCTTTTTGTTCCAATCATAGCCCAAATTGTCCTTAGTATCCGACTGGAGTGGACAACTTCTGCGTTCAACCCTGTCACAGCCAAGCATTTTGACCCATAATTGTTCATTTTTGTCCAGCGAACCCCCGACTTTCTAGATGGGTACCATCCAAAATGTCCCAATCCCATAGGGTTAATGATATCTGATGGAAAATTAAGATTAAGGAAGAGAAGTAAGAGGGAGAAGAGAGTCAAGATTTAAGAAAAAGAAGCAATATATACGAATGTCATTTACAATTATACTGTGCTACTTATTTATTCAAATTGCCTGCAAGATGAATAATTCGTGACAGTGAATATGCCTGAGTTTGATCAGATGCTGATACCAGCAACGCAGGTGGAATAAAATTTGTAAAATCTTACACTACAGCCTGGGGGGGGGGGGGAGGGGGGGGGGAGCTTTGGTTGGGACAGGGAGAAAAGGGAAGGAATTACCCAAGTGGAGGGGACACATCCAGCAGTTATGTAGGAAATACACTGTACCAATTTAATTGTCTCATCAGAGACTAGACTGCAGGGGAAACTCGGCATTGTCAGAATATGTGATGAAGTGTTGTAGACCTGCACTTGTCCAATGCAGCTGACGGCCCGTATCTCTCAGGATTAACGTAATTTTCCAATTATTGCATGGTATCACATTAGAATAGGCTGGGCTGACCAGATTGTTCAAGAATCAACATGGAATTTTCACAAGGTTTTCTGCAGCTCTGTCAAAACAATAGATGCAGACTGCTTAGGTCTCGCAAAATCATGGACTGCATGTACATGACAATAGACTTTCTAATGTGGTATATAATTCTTACCCTCATTTTCATCACCGAAGTATAGGGGTCGCATTATGCATGCGATCGCACTGTACACAGGTATTTACGATACAAAAATTTCTCATTTCATGCATGAATATTTACAAAACAGCTTCCTTCTGCATTAATACTGGTGAAATATATTCAAGTGTAGCACAGCTGTCAACAGATGTTACTGCTCAACAAAACAAAACAAAAATTGTCTAGAGCAGTCTTAAGGCGATGAGAAAAATGTGCGGAAACTTTATTATAATGGGAACTCTTCAGTGAGGAAAAATGAAGGTCACCTAGGGAGTTAATCGTCAAAATTCATGAATTTTATCCCAATTCTGTTCTAAATTTCACGCTCATGGAAACGTTTTTTGGTAATTTTCACATAAACATTTTGGGATTAATGCGTCAACTTGTAGGTAGCAGGTAACAGATGTTCTGTGGAAATAAATTCGATGATCAATATCTCATTTGTATTTTTTTCTCATGTAATGCTATGCAGCACACAAAATTCAAGTTCTGCCATAATGGGTTTGCAAATGTGTTAAATGGAAATATTTTAGCAAGTGTCAGGTTTTGCAAGATTTGACGTTAGAGATAAGAAGTTTGTTTTGTTGTCCATGTAACTTAGTGGCATGTCAATGATTTTGGTGTTTTGAGTTATGAGTACCATATCATTGTTCATGGTGAGTCCAAAGTGACATTTGATGTGTGAGGTGCTCTAGGGAAATGGTCCACATTTCGTGTCCGGCACGTTCAAAATAGGACCAAATATAGATGGATATGGACTTCCCGATCCTATATCAGTTCTTGGCATAAGTAGATTCCTCTATCATTCCTTTATGCCTGGGCAAAAGGATTTTAATGAATTCCGCCTATAAATTTTGTTCTTCATTTTCTCTAATCCAATTTCAATCTCTTATCACAAAAATATGCGCAACAATGCACAAGACAAGAGGAATACTTTGCAGAATTTTTTTTATGGATTCAAAAGGAAGGGAAGCCTCCCCCCCCCCCCCAACCACCCACCCCCATTGTTTATACCATTTTAAAGGTCATTTCCAATGATACAATACGGAACTGAGTGCGCATGAAAATAATCACTCACATTCTACTTTGAAACTTTGTCTGTGGTTTTCTCAAAGTGACTTTTTCTATCTTGCCACCTTGAAATAGTCATAACTTGGTCAATTTTCAACATTTTCACATGAAATAAAGTGAATTCTTCTAAGGACACTTTGTACTTTCACAGTATACCCTAAACTCATTTTTTAAAAAGATTGGCAATGTGGACTATTTCCCTGGAGAAGCAAACATATCTTTGAGTGTTTGGAACTTAAAAGCAGAAATGTTTTTGCCACATCCAAGCACAACAAAAGTGAATCAAAACTTTGAAATGCTGTCTTGTAAATTGAGTAAATGTTGATACGCTGGTACTTGGTACGTGAGATGGATGATGACTTTGTCAAATATTTCTTGCATTATCCTATTTCTATGTCTTTTGTCAGTAAAGACAAACTTGTGTTAATTGTATGTTTTTCTTTTGTTCTAGCCATATATGATTTTTTTTTTGTGCTGGGAATATCAAAATCTAAACATAGGGTTTTTCCCACTCCTGACCATGCCTCCTGGCATGCTCTTTAACACTCAGATAGCTTTACCACATGCTGACCTATTAATAGGACTGACATTACAAGATCAGCAGCTGCAGAAGACAATGAACAGCCAATCAACTACATGCTTTGAAAATAGACTGACATTACTCATTAAGAAATGACATTACGAACGAGTCATTGGTAAGGATAAACCAGAATAGGAAAAAAAATGGCCTATTCACCATTGTTTTTGGCTTTTGCAATTGCAGCTTGTATTCATATTGAAGGAAAATGAGGTTGAACAATAAAACTACCAAAATTGTTGGCTAAAAGGAAAATAAATTATGTTTTCTCCTCTTCGATATCACATGCTTCCATGTCAGTCAAGGTCATCTGTGCATCACTGCAAGAGGGTCTGCTAAATTTACTGGCAACTAAGTGAATTGTTGTGATCAACATATTGTCAGTGGATATCAATGCTCAAACATTAACTTTTTCACATCGCGGGGATCATAGCTCTCGCATGCCCACTGCACATTCTTTCTTTCCTGTGGCTGCTATCTATTTTGGGAGTGTTTTTGAAAATTCATATAAAATCTTCTGATAAAGCTAGATTTGTGTTTGGTATCATGGAAAGTTTATTCAGGGAAGAATAATGACAGTCGTATGTTTACAAACACAAAAAAACAAAAACAGTATGTGCCATGAGACTGCATGTTATCCCAGGTGGTGCAGGGATGCCGATAATGGATGTGTAAGTGGCCGCACCTGGTGGATGACTGGTGTATCCATGGATTGTAAAATAGCCCACACTCAAGAGGTGCAGGCTGATGTGAGAAGGTTAATAGGACTAATCATGCACAGTGGCTTTGATTTTGTGTTTGAATGAATTGTCTGTAGTGTTAATCAGTGATCAGAGCAATAATGCTGTCCACAACCGCATGCAAGTGCTTAGAAAAAAATAGCTTCATCGGTCTTGTTTTTGATTGCTTTAAATATCTGTTTGGGCCATGCCAGGCTTCAAAATGTTCTCTTATATGTTACACCTTCATGATAGAGTTGGCTTTGGAAATAAAAGTGTGTGTGAATTATTTCCTTTCAGTTGTAAAACAATTAATTTGTGCAAAAATCAGATTTCTGAATTACAGAAGACAAAAGTTGTTCTTTGTCAGGGATCTTTGATCACTGATGAATCCCTACTTTTGTGATATCTGCCATATCACCACAGTCATAACACATTTACCCAAGTCATTTTTTACAACATTTTTGGAAAGCGTGAAATATTATCATTGCCTTGCAGATCTTGTGGCTTGTGCAAAAGTGGTTTCATGTCAAAAATCAGATTTTGAAAGCGCAATACAAAATTTCGCGCTTTTCAGGAAACAAAACAAACTACCTCATAATATCTGGGACATTAGGCCTTACCTTTAAATATTAAAAAATGACTTGGGCAATTGTGTTGCAACCTCGACATTGTGAAAACTTAAATTTGAAACCTGAATGTTCTTTAAGGGGGAATCTGTTGGCATATCCAAAAAGTGCTTTAAATTTTTCCTGTAATATTGTTCCAGGTGGTGGCAAGTGCCCTATTTCTGGGCAGGTATTAAGGCGTATGACCTAGTGGCGGGAACTGAGCTGCTTAAGCCAAGTTATATCCTTAGCAAAGGTAAAGCTCTAGAGCTCTTCCCGATGTTGAAGAAGGATAAGCTGAAAGCTGCCCTGGTCTACTATGATGGTAAGGATTTATTGAAGGTCCATGTTTTGTGGATCTGCTATATTTTTTTTTTACAGTCAAATTTCAGGGATGAATCCTGTTCTGACAATGCCCGAGTGTTTTGACTAAGAGAAAATGTATTTTAATAACTCAATGATTGGTTATTCTTAAATGTAAATTTAATTCTTCATTGGTTTTTTTTTTAATTTCTGATTTGAAATAAGAACTCTTAAAGTGATTAGATTTAATATTTGGAAATAATACTATGCCCTCTGGTCTACTAACGGGACACTGACCCTGGATCCTTGGTCTTTATTCTGACCATCTAAATAGGACTCTTTTTTTTTCCCGTCCTTGTTTCAGCTGTTATTTATGTATTTATTATTATGCACACATAGTTTTGAGAGTTCAGGGCTGCATTACCCACAAGACAAGATTGTTGTTTTATTTGTCATCATTGTCTTTGATATTACATGTATATATAGACTATGTAGCAAGCCACTTACTTTACACAATGCTAGATTTTGTTATTACATTTATATCAACCATATAACGATTCACTTTCAGGAAGCTGGTCTTTGATATTACGTTTATATTAGCCATATAACGAGCCACGTATGGAAGCTGGTCTTTGATATTACATTTTTATTAACCATACAATGAGCGAGCTATTCAGAGAAAATTGAAATTGCGCTTGGGTGTGGCAGTTACATCAACCATATTACAAATTACATCTTGAAAACTAGTTGTATGCCTGTTTTGGCAGAAGTCTCTGAACACATCCTAAATCCCTTCTGTTGTTACGCTACAGGTCAGCATGACGATGCCCGTATGTCTGTCTCACTGGCCATCACTGCTATCCGCCACGGTGCATACTGTCTCAACTACACCAAAGTTGAAGGTCTGCTCAAAACCTGTGTGGCTGGGGAGGAGAAGATCTGTGGGGCACGGGTTCGGAACACCCTCACCGGTCAGTATTGATTATAAATAACTCATCAGTGACTCCTTTTCTTGGGTACTTATTTGATGAATCAGGCAGCACTAGATTTCCCAGTCACTGGGCAAGGCTGCTTATTTTTATGATTTGCAGGACAATCATGAAACAAAACAATGAAAATAGTGTTGTTTTTTTTCTAATGTTGTCTCGGACCTGGATAAAATTAGGCTAAAACACAGAACCATGCTAAGAGTAGTCATTGTCAGCATTTGTAACGGAGAGATAAAACTGAAAAAGAGAACAGTGTATTGTTTCAGTTGCCTTTCAACTTGTCAGTAAGAGCTTGTTGTGTCCGTGCGCAGGCTTTATGACATTACTTTTTTTCTCAGACACTGAAACTTGTTAGGTTGTGGTAATGCCGTCACTGCACTACAGTAGTGGCCTACAGAAATGGCATATTTCAGATTTGGGCAAAAAGCCAACTGACAGCTCATTGTATTCCTGAACACAAGAGTTATCAGATAATTTTATAGAAAAAGAAATGCACCAAAAGGAAAATGTAATAATCCAATAGAATCATAATGGCATAAGTCATCAAATGACAGGAAAAGAAATGGTTTTTTTTTTAAATATTTCAGAAGTGTCAAAAATGACTTATGCCATTTGTGTAGAGCAGTGACGATATATTAGTTACAGATAAAAGGAAGGGTAGGGGTGCACATGTGGACAAACTTTAAGTCGAATTAAATGTTTTTTTCGCATCACAATTTTGACCTCTTCTGGGTCCCACCTTCTGGCAGAAGCTCTCAAAACATATTTTGATTGAATGTGTAGATTTCAGGCATATCTGAATATGGCACTATGCCTGTAGATCTTTGAAAGAATTATTTTCTGTTATAGACCCACAGTGCATCTTGTCCTTTCTAAGAGAGCTAAGATCTACAATACAACTTTTTTTAAAAACTTACATGCTCATTTACAATTCTCTTATCAGATCCATACACACACACGCACGCGCGCACACACACACACACACTACCACCCCCCCCCCCCCCCCCCCCCCGCCGCCGCCGCCGCCGCCGACCGGCGCTGCACTGCAGCAACGCAAATTTCCCAAATGGGATTAAAGCAGTATACAAAAAATTTATTTTTTTTTAAATGCGACTTTTTAAGAAGTTTTACCAGTGATAAAATTTATACAGAACTATGTAATTCTATGTGTAAAATTTAGCAGTTCTGAATACGAAACATAAAGAACCCAAACAGGCCATGATAGGCATAGAGTGGCCATTATCATGCCGACATGATATTCAGTAAAGATTTCAGTAAAGCCTTCGATAAAGTGCACCATGCTAGTCTATTGACTAAATTAAACCATTATGGAGTTAGAAACAGTACTTTGAAGTGGATTAAGTCTGTCTTAGAAAACAGAACACAGATAGTCGTCGTTGACGGAAAGTCATCCAATCCTGCAGCTGTTCTCTCGGGAGTACCCCAGGGTACCGTAATGGGCCCCTTACTATTCCTAGTTTATATTAACGATATGCCAAGTAAGATCTCTCCAGGCACTAAATTACGACTGTTTGCTGATGATAGCCTTCTTTATAGAATAATAAACTCAAAAGAAGATACGGAAATCCTACAGAAAGATCTAGACAGTCTACAAAAATGGGAGAGGGACTGGCGTATGGAATTCCACCCCAATAAATGCCAAGTCCTGAGAATTTCAAATAAAAACCACAACATCACCTCAGACTACTTTATACACGACGAAAAATTGAGCGAAACATATGAGGCTAAATATTTGGGTGTAACATTGGACAGAAAACTTACATGGAGCCAACATATTAATATCACATGTAACAAAGCAAACAGCATACTAGCATTTCTGAAAAGGAACATCTCTAACTGCGATAGGAAAGTAAAAGAGAAATGCTATAACACCTTTGTGAGGCCCTCCCTAGAGTATGGCTGCAGTGTCTGGGACCCCCATTGTCGAATAAATATAGACCAACTGGAAAGGGTCCAGAGGAGAGCTGCCCGCTTTGTGATGAATGACTATACTAGAAGTAGTAGTGTAAACAAAATGATGAGAGACCTTCAGTGGACACCATTAGAAGAGAGGAGAGCAAAAAACAAAGTAAAAATATTTTATAAGGGCAGGGAAGGAAATATCCATATCCCACTGAACCACCTCACCATTAATACCAGAGGCAACAGAAGGAATAATATAAAATATAACATCCCAAGCTCTCGGGTTAACAGCCATCTTTATTCTTTTTACCCTAGTGTCATCAGGATGTGGAACAACCTCCCGGCAGAAGTCCAAACACTACCGTCTGCAACGACTTTCGACAATGAATTAAAGAACATAATTATCCGTTGCAGCTACCATTGTAACTAAAGTGCGGGTTGTATTTCTGTGCACAATCTGGAAACCAAGAGATATTTATACCAGAGTTATTATATACAAAAGATTTTACACAACTAAGATATTTTTAAATGGTCTTAAAATCTATGAAGGTTTTACCCTGCTTTTAGCCTCAGAGGAGCGACGTTGAGTCGCATATAGTAGTGCAGTTGGGGGAATCGTCTTCTAGACGTGCCAACTATGAAAGAAGAAGAAGAAGACATAACGTAAAACTCAAACTCAAACTCACAGGTGATGAACAAACATGCCCATTGTAATTCTTATCTCCCAATTCTACAGGTGAAGAATACACTATTCGAGCCAAGTGTGTGATCAATGCTACTGGCCCATACACAGACTCCATTCGAACAATGGCAGATGAAAAAACCCGTGAGATCTGCCAGCCCAGTGCTGGGGTACACATAGTGTTGCCCGACTACTATAGCCCAGAGAGTATGGGTCTGCTGGACCCGTCCACATCAGATGGTCGGATCATTTTCTTCCTTCCATGGCAAAATGTTACGTTGGCAGGTAATTGCTGTAATGCAGAATGCGAAGATACTGTATTCTCATATGTGTGAATGCGAGTATGAGAGAGAGAGAGAGCTGCCAACATATGAAAAATGTACTTAGGAGGAGCAAAGATACAAGATGCCATCAGATGCGACATTCCCTTCTTCGCACCTCTTAAAAAATCGTGCACACAGTTTGTGCTCTGATCGGGTTGGGGCCCATGGCGCATTGCACGAAAAGAAAACTTGATATAATGATGAATTAATGACATGGATTTGTTACAAAACTACTGCAACCTAAAAAAAAAAAACGTTGCCAGAGTTCTCCTATAGCAATTGAAGTTATAATTACAAAGTAAATGACTTCAGTTAAGGCCTATAGTGATAGCTGACCAGTGAAGAGAAAAAATGTAATATATTCCATACATCATTTTGTAAAATATGGCATTGTTCTTGAATTCGCGCATTCACCGCTAGGTGGTGGTGGGAAATCTGTGCGCGCTGAATGCACTAACTTTTGTATCTATAATCCGTTCACTGAGACGTGATCACGGTTTAGTTGGATTTTCTCAGCTATTACGAAATACGGCGTTCTGAATTTTTGCATGCAGTGTTGCATTTATCATGACCCTACAAGTCTTGAATTTGAAGTCTCTGCACAGCACCGTTCTTTCAAAGCGGCGAATTCCTTTGATCTTTTCTTTGTTTTCAATTGAATAGGCCCAAAACTTATAGATGTTTACAGTATACGTGTGTTCCAACATGATTTGTCACTTCTCGTTTCCCTGTAGTTGATCTAAATTCCTAAATATAGTAATAGTAATAATCTGTGGTGAATTGCAGTGGCGTAGCATCATGTTACGGACTTGAGGTTTGCTTTACATGTAAATGCATTTATTGTTCCTTTCCTGTAAGATAAAACTACTACAGATTCATTACTTATCAATTGAAAACAGCCTTCTAGTTATGCTAAACGGTAACATTCTATGAAAGATAAAGTTTGTAAAGTAGCTAGGATTTCCAATCTGTATTAAGTTGTGAGAAATATACCTATCGAGATATGACCACCCTTTCCCCTCTGAGTCCCTGTCATTGCAAGAGCATGGCCTTGTGGGTACAATGATCAGGCTGCGGACTTGGGACAACCTAAGGCCCATTAGAAAGGTTAGCCCTAAAAAGGTGTTGTTTTTTTGTTTTATTTCAAAACAGGCAAGCACTTTTCGATGTTTTTTAATGTTTTATCATCTCAATCAGTTTCTGAGTCAGATGTCTCCATTGGATTAATGACGATATTTGGTTGAATAAAATGAAGGCCCTCGTTTTGCCAGTATAATTCCTCCAATCGTGATACATGGTCCTCTCACTTGAAGAAAAATTCTGCATCGACTGTTTTCAATGCTGCATGAGTTAGATTTTGGATGTCTGACAGTTTGAAGGTCTTGTTCTCCAATGTTCCACATCGTATTGATTTTGATGTCTAAATCCACGATGAAAGGAATTTTGAAATTGAAAGATCTCTGACAACGCCACAGAGTCTGTGTTGGCATATCAGTGAACAATCGCGAGAGTTTGTTTTTAAACTCACTTTAATCACGTGCTGTACCACATTTTAGTGGGACTCAAAACGACGTGTTAAATTATTACAGTAAAGCACTTAAATGTTTACCCTTGTCGGTGCTGTCTTTATTTATGTACCGCAAATAAACAAACTTGAAAACTACTTGAATAATTCGAGGGCAAAAAATGTGGGTTAGGGTCATCACAAATCTAAGATTTCATGCCAAATTACATTCAAATATCATCGATGGTTGCAACGCTACAAGCAGTTTTCTGTGATCATGCCTCGGTGAACGGACTATAGTATCTTTGGGAAGAGTGGGAGTTCTGGAGAATATAGATAAGTTTTTCAAATTATTTTAAAATCACAGAAAAAGTGTGGGGTCACAGCAAGGCTTAAAGCAAAGTAAAAAAATAGGAGAAAAGAAAAAAATGGCTTCTTACGCAAAGCTTTGCCACATACAGCTTTTGCTTTTTGCCAGATATTTACTTAAGCTTTTCAATAATGGTAAAGAAGTAAAAAGTTTGGTTTTTATTTACTTTTTTTTTTTTTTAGCGAATTCACTTGTTGGATTATATAACAATGTATTTCTAATGAAGTCAAATAGCCTTTTGCAAAATGCCACTTCAAGGCTTTGTCATGGACATTTGCCATTATATGTGAGTGTGCATGGGAAAACCCGGCATAAGTCGGCAACATGACATTTTGAGTTCTGTACACATAATAAAAGACAAGACATTTTTGATAAATTGAAGTCAGTGACCCCCCCTAAAACAAGATTTTGAGAAAACGGCATTTAATCCTATAAGTGGCAATAGCTAATTGACCAAGTAATATTGGAGTGATTGCCGTTAGGAGACCGTAGTCTAATAACTAAGCAGTTATAGAGGTCATAGTGAGTAATGTTCACTGCTCATCTACAGTTTACCCTGTAACATGCCACGGTCCCCTAGCAACAGCCAAGTCGGAAGTTTTTGGATCTTGTTAGGAGACCGTAGTCTAATTACCAAGCCGTTATGGAGATCATAGTGAGTAGTGTTCACTGCTCATCTACAGTTTACTCTGTAACATGCCACGGTCCCCTAAACAACAGCCAAGTTGGAAGTTTGTGTCGGACCCATATTTTCACTTCAAAGCCGTTTTTCTGAAAATCAGCTCTGCCGACTTATGCCGGGTTTTCCCATGCACACTCACATATTAGCAATGTGCTTGTACAAAGTTGGGGGGGGGGGGGGGGGGGCTGTAATTTTGTCCTTTAACTCTTTCCCTACTATGCAACGCACACTGCGTCGCACGCTAACCTAGTAGCAGGCGGTACAGCGTTGTGACGTTGTAAAGCTATTCCTTGACCACTGTATTGGAAAATTAACATCCCGTGACGTTGAACCTTAAAAATAGAATTCTTGGTAAAGCTTCCTTTGTCCTAGCATGTCCAGCGATACCATGTGTGCGATAAGTGAATAGTTTGGACAGCTGTTGTGTAGTAAGGCGATCTTTGTTTACAGATGCACAGTATATTTAACCCAGGCCGTGTTCCATCCAGACGTGGAATGTTGGCCCGTAGGGAAAGAATTAAGTTTGGTTGTTGTTGTTGATTTTTTGCACCAATGTGACAGTGTCATCTGAAACTGTTCTGTCTATGTTTGATGATTTTTAAAATCAACTGGTGCATAGCTTTTGTTTAAACTACAATCCTGGAATGCTATTTATACTGTCATTGATGCACATTCCATCACAGATGCAGAGGAACACTACTATTATAGCTTCCAGCTTTACCTCATGATTCACAAAGAGTTTCCATCAGAAATGATTTCTATGCTGTCTGTTCATGTGTATGTTACCTTCTGCCATTTCAGGTACAACAGATACCCCATGTGAAGTGGCTGACAATCCCCAGCCGACTGAAAAGGACATCCAGTTCATACTGAAAGAGATTAGAAATTATTTGAGTCCAGATGTAGAAGGTAGGGTCAAATGTTCTTGCTTTCATAATCTGTCACGGATTCCTTTGTTTACCTGTTGAGTTTTAGATTGGTGCTCTGTTTAAATACTCATATCATCTGGCCAAGCATTGCTTAAAAGATTTTCAAAAAACTAATGAAATTGTGCAGAGTCGAAGCATGGCTTGGAACAAAGTTACTGAAATCTGCTTGTGGTTGTCCCTTTGTTGATAGGCATGCACAAGCTCCAGAAAAACACCTCTTAGTAAGCACTGATAACGGAAGACTATGTCACAAAGTACGATATCTCGGGCTTATCAACTTGGCACCAGAAAGTGGTAACACAAATTCAAGGCTTTATCATTTGCTAGACAGAGAGATACGACCACAATATCGTGGACTTAGCAACTGGGGCCCGGAAGAGAGGACCATGATATTGTGGTCATCATTAGTGAACAAGGAGAAAAAAAACACAATATCGTGGCCCAAATACTCCTAGGGATAGTGCTGTGTTAGAAAATAAAGAGAGGAAAAGAGTCCATGTTGCAAAGCCATGTTAGAGATAAAAGCACGCATAAACCGTAAAATAATCACCAAAGAATTAGAAATGAAACAGATTAAAAAAACAAGCTTTCAGTCTTCGGAGACCTTCATCAGGTTAAAAAAAAAACTTTCACTATTGAAACAGTATTAGGCATTGCTGGAAGTGTTTAAGGGTAAAGACAGATGAGATAATGATTTATAGATCGGGCTTTATGTAAATCAGCTCACCTAGAACAGCATAATACAAAGGTAAGATGTGGAATTTGGGTTGACCTTGCAACACCTGGGACATGCAAAAGGATTAGTGGTTTATTTTTGTTCCTTGGCTTATAAGTTAAATATGAACCGGTTCAAGTCATTATCCTGCTATGGCAGGATTTTATTTTGCATCACAAATATCCCTGCCCTGGGTCCAGCAATAATGAAAAGAGGGATTTATGTGAAACTAGCTGAGGTCCCCGGCCCTGCCCGGGATATTTCGGTTTGAATATTAGTTTCAGTTCTGGGTGGTTTTTATGGACCTGCTTCATCTTGCCTGTTCCTATTTGTTTACTTTATTTTTGTTTGTTTGTTTTTAATTAAGTCTTACTGCTCTACCTTTGTGAGTTGACACCCTGCGCGTCCCGTATAATAGCATGATTTGCGCACGGGTTAGTGTTTGATAGTGAACACATCGCAGGAAGTGATAACGAAACCTTAAAATGGCGAACCATGACTCGAAATAGATCTAAATGATGCCGAAACAATGAAAAATGAAACGTAGAAGCCTGAACATTTCATAATTTCTAATATAGCCCATGTTAATTTCGCATTGATAATATGCTCTTGTGCAAAGTTTGAAGCCTGAGTGTGATGGGGTTCCTGAGCCTTAGGTGACCAAAGTTTCGAGTTACCAAAATATCTTACTACACTCGGCCCTGTCTGAGCTGTAAAAATGACAAATCGGAAAACCTCGAACGGCCCATTTTGTTTTCTATTTTTCTAAATTTTTAAGGTTGTTGCATCATTAAAATGAATTGATACAAACCTTGCTCAGTCTTTGAACTACTTTCAGTAATTTTTTCATGGCTCTACGTTCAGTAGTTTTTTCAGCTATAGAGCACAACCGTCCAATTTTACCCAATTATATATATAGATTCAGTGCTAGAGGTTCCTATCCAGAAATTATCGTCAGGTGGGAATGATTCATAGCTCAAAGTGCAAACTGATCTGTTTTGTTGCAGTGCGTCGTGGTGATGTGCTTTCTGCCTGGTCCGGCATTCGGCCACTGGTCTCAGACCCCAACAAATCAGATACTCAGTCCATTGCCAGGAACCACATCATTGAGGTGGCCAACAATAAACTCATAACTATTGCTGGTAAGTAAACACATCACTTTATTATTGGTTTTCCAATTTTTTGCCTTAGTATGTTTATTCCAGTGTAAAATGATCTGGTGCAATGCAGCCTTGTTGTGAAACGTACAGATAGTTTGCTTTTTACTGGAAGGCTGCTTGCATCTTTGGTAAATAGGAAACTGCATTTATTCAGAGATTAATAATACTAAATAGCAATTATATAGTGCTTCATCCGGTAAGACAAGCTTTTAGTGCTTCACAGTCATTCTACCTCTCACATTCACATGTGACAGCAGTCAAAAACAGATGTTGTCGCATTCCATCGAATGAAAAGGCGTGTTTTAAGATGTTTCTTGAAAATTTAAGTGTTTTGTACATCTCCTAGGTTTTGAGGCAGCAAATTCCAGGTTTTCAGGCCATTAGAAAGAAAATCATCGTTCATTGAGTGGTCCAAGAGACATGGTTAGAACTTTTAATTTTTGTTCTATCAGCTGAAGATCGTAGCTGACATGACAGTACATACAAATTTAGCAATTTGATAATGCAGGATGGTATATTGAGTGAGTAATTTCACAAACCATTCCTGTGATTGGGCTATCCCACATTGTGTCCAGGCCACTAATGTCATATCTGGTGCCAGGGAAACCTAACACTGGGCACAGCAAACTGATTTGAAAGATTTGAATTAATCATCTGTACTTTAGACTGAGTTGTGTCACACATGGTGGTCTACTCACCTGATTAGTCTATTCACTTGTGGTGTTAAGAGGCCAAGTTGTTGGAGGAATCAAGTTTGAAATCAGTACACTCTCATTGCTCTTAGTTTTAGTTTTTCAGCTCAAGAAGGTCAGTGTTTAAATTTCAGTACTACTACTACTATTCTAATATTACATTGTCCATGACTGAAGTGGCAGGGGTAAGAAACTCTATAGTGTGTCTTCTCTACAATGAGCAGGATGAAGATAGATTTTCTTGAAAACTGTTGGTTAGATTTAATTGAAATTTGCACAGGCACTTATTTCACACTAAACAGTACAGAACTGATGTTGCATTTGTTAAAACTGTAGCCTGATTTTGAGTTTGCTTCTTTGTGCTCAGTAAGAAATAATAAGTAGACAGCATTATTAAGAAACCATTTCTGTGGTTCCAAACTGTGATACTTCATTCAGCATGTAAAAGATGTGTGCAGTTTTTATATGCAATATATGTACCATTTATCTGCAATGTTGTTTTGTCTGGTTTCCCACAGGTGGCAAATGGACCACATATCGTTCCATGGCTGAGGAAACAGTTGATAAAGCCATTGATGTGTGCAAGCTGAGCCCTTGTGGATCATGCCGGACAAAAGGCCTTTTGCTGGATGGAGCTCATGGATGGTCACCAACATTGTTTATTCGATTGGTCCAAGATTATGGTCTGGAGAATGCTGTAAGTTTGTCTTATGTGTGCTACTTTTATTGATGAGATCTTTGTTTGGATGCATGGAAGATTAAGAGAGATAAGAAGGCTTTTGATTTTGATATGGAATCTTGGGATGATCACTCTAGGGGGAAAAGCACATGAGACAAGGGAAAAGAAACTGATGAACACAGCGGAAGACAGCAGGCGTGCAGAAAAGTAAACACCAACAAATGTGAGACTACCCACAAATGTGACTGTTGCAGTAGAGACTGTCACTCCTGCATTGGGCTTTTCAGACACCGGGGGCACTGCTCCATCAGGCCAGAGAGTCAAAACAGTCAGCACACAAACTTGTGACATCCATTTTGTAGCTAGAATAGTCGAGTGTTTGTATTTCATGTATGTGTTTAAGTTGCAAAGCTCTTACGGACACACCGCATATTTACCCCTCTGAAGGTGGCTCAACATCTGGCAAGGACCTATGGAGACAAAGCTTTCAAGGTCGCCAAGTTGTCCAACATGACAGGCAAACGCTGGCCAGTTATTGGAAAGAGATTGCATGAAGAATACCCCTATATTGAAGCTGAGGTATGTTGGAATGTACTTAATTTACAGACATGCCAACTGGCCTGGCAGGTCTGTATTTGTCTTTGTTATTTCCTGGCAAGCCGTAAAGAAATGTAAAATGTCATATGGAAATGATTTATTGAATCCATTGATGGCTTCTGGATACCTATATACATAAACATCTCTGTGCAAAAATAAACATTTCATACTTATGATCCTACTGGCTAAAATTTCAAGAGATTTTGGTTGGTCTTAAGTGAAACAGTGAGCACAAAAAATGTTAGATGGCAAAAGGAATTATTGGTGTCATTGAAATGTATGTTGAAATATATTGTCCTGTTGACACTAGGTTCTAAAGCCATGCTCTCAGTTAGGAATGTGAAAATTAAGAGTTATAATCTTTTTTTTTTTTAAGCTGTGGTCACAGTATGACATTTTCAAAATCGTAGCACGATTCTGTTGCTTAATTAAGATCTCGCCACATCTCAGATTTATTTGCTTGTCAGGTGAAATACGCCATGCGAGAGTACGCATGCAGGGCCATTGATGTGATAGCTCGCCGCACACGTTTATCATTCATCAATGTTCATGCAGCACAGGAGGCCCTTCCCAGGGTCATCGAGATGATGGCCAAAGAGCTCAACTGGAGTGAGGAGACCCAGAAGGTCAGCACGATTTATTCTGTTATAACTGTGATAACTACTTTGTACAAGAAGTTTCTGGCCTGTCCCAAATTTCTGACTTCATGACTCTTGTGCAGTTAGATTTTCCAGCTTTAGGGGTGGATCATCATGTAGTTCTGGATTTAATAGAGTTAATGTCTGTATTTCTTTGACTGCGCAGTGGATGTACACTGTGGATCCTCTAAAGTGTACGCCCTAGAAATCGATATAGTGTGTATGCCCTGTGACACATTGTCACTGCTCAACGCTAATGGCATCACATTTTTTACACTTTTGAGATATTAAAAATAACCTGTTTCTTTTCGTGTCAGTTCATGACTTATGCCATTATGATTTTACTGGATTATTACTTTTTCCTACTGGCACATTTCTTTGTCTGTAATATATATCTGATAGCCCTCATGATGCAAGGAACTGTCAGTTGCCTTGTGGCAGAAGTCTGACATGCCTTTATTGTAGAGCAGTGATGACATACACCATACATCTTAAACTTGATAGTGCGTCTGTGTTGTTGATGTACATGGTAGGATTTTATGAAAACCATGCAAACTACAAGTTCTTGCGATTTAAAGAAATATTTTTCAATGTTAGTGGGAAAAACATGAAGGAGTGAAGGGGTTAATGTCATTCTCAGGCATAAATAGTTGTTCTATATGCGACAAAAATGTGAAACAAAGCATCCTGCTTTGGCGTCTGTAGCTTGCCCAGCTCTGGTGAGAAATTTGCAGGCAAATTTCAGGTTTCTCTCATAAAATACTTGGGGACCAGCACATTGGCATTTGAAGTTAATATCATAATATGTGGCAAAAAATGGAAAGGGTAAAAAACAAACAATAAAGCCATTAAACTGTAAATTCCAACAGTTGGAAAGGATGAAAAATATCAGTTTTCAGGCCTTAAGTTCTTCATCAGGTTAAAAAAATCATGATGTGTATAAAATGAAAGAAAATGAAAAATTGAAGAACCGCTACTGAACAAACAATTGTTGCTGCTGCTCTTTATGTCTTACCTTTTTCTGTGGTTTTGTAAGATTTTTGTCAACTGGATGTATCAAGTTTGACACAGCATTTAGTGTTAGATTTTGTTATACCAGTAGGAATTGATAATACCTTCGCTGTACAAAATGTGGATGTCTGAATTAAATTACTTTTACCAGACCTTTATTTGAAATTTGTGTGGGGATCTGCATGGAAACAATCCTAGTTTACTAATTACAATGTGGTGGAAAAAAAAGAGAAAGGTCGTTTGCTGTAAAGCCCTGGGTTAGAAATAAGTGATAAAGAAACATTAGAAAAAGTCATTAAAAAATTAGAAATGAAAAGGAAAAAAGCTGTCAGTCATCAGAGACCTTGTTGGGGGGGGGGGGGGGGGGGATGTCAATACAGTTGAAACAGTATTCGAAAGACATCTTTAAAATTCAAAAGAATAACCACAGCAATTGCACTGAGAGTCCCTCCGGAGAGAAAAAAGCTTATACCTGGCACCAAGCTTTTAGTCAGGAAATGATGTATTGGAAAAGACAAATGGAAAGAAACCCAGCGAGGAAAAAAAAGCAGAGTGTGCAAGAGACTAACCATTTCATATCCATGGCTTCGAATAGTTTGAAGAAATATAAGCAACAAAAAGCCCCTGTCATTAACCATTCTGAAAATCATTTGTACATCTCAATTGAATTTACAGGAATTTCAGTCATTTTATTTTTAATGAAGAAAGTGTTAGGTTGAGACCTTCATCTTTGAATTTAAAGCAGTGGATTTTGTGAGCTTTTGTTCAAAACTGGAATCATATGTCACTTCCAACTTTCAGAAAGAGCTAGAGGATGCAGAAACCTTTTTGTGTAGTGAGATGGCCAAGGCAATAATTGAGGGCTTTGAATGCCCAATTTGCCCAGGCAACGATGGTGATTACAGACCCAAACTCAAGCGATGTGTTCCGCGAAAATCGACACCAAACGTGTCTGACAAGACTTCCCCATGTCCTCCTTGTGACCCATGCACCCCCTGTCCATCCGACAATGTCGATGACAGCCCACCCTCTCCTCCCTCACCCCCCACCACACCACGCAGTTGCCCCTGTCCCTGCTTTAATTGTCCCGACACAGAGGAATACTGCCCAGAGCTGTGTTCCCAAGATAGAAATAATTATTGAAGCAGTGGTAAACAAAGTTGAAGTGTTGAGTTCTTTCGGACTTTGACATTCCAGTATTTAGCACGGCATCAGCTCTTGCTTCATACTCCCCTTGCTTTTTTTAAAGACTGTCTTGTTTGTTGTTTTTTTATTTCGTTGCCTTTGAAAGTTTACATTTCAAATTTGGTTTCTTCTATTATTAAGGCTGCCTTTCAAAATGAGTTTCAATGCGGCGAAAATAAGAAAAAGCTGTGTTTTGCAAATTCCCTAAGTCAGAACAAACAGTAACAACAAAAAATAACTATACACACAATAAACTCCGAAAGAAATTGGGTGAGCTTTCAGACATCAAGTCCTTGGTTTGACCGAAAGAACAAAGAAGTTTTTTCTGGGGTTTTTGTAAATTTATTCAATTTGTTAACTTTCAGATTAAGTTTGGATTCTGCTTTTTGTTTTTTCTTGGCTGCATTTGATTCTTGGATTTGTTGTAAGCTAGAGCCATTCCTGTTTTGCAACACAGCAGGCTATCCATTGACTCCTGCGAATCATATTAACTGTCATCCAGAAGAAAACAAAAAACTGATGTAATATGAATATTGTATAAGGCCTTTGGCTCCACCATTACTCTAGAGGAAATGTTGTTTATTGAAACATGAAATACTGAGTAAAAAATTAAGCTTTTTCCATTTTCTTAATAAATTATGAGTTTTGCAAGATTACTTTTGTCACTGGATCTTGTAATTTGTAATTAATTGGTAACTGTCCTGTTCTTTGAAGTAAATAACAGAAGCGGTCTAGAGCAAATTAATGATGTTCAGCTTCCCACAACATCGATTTTGTAAAATCCTCAGAATCACACAGATTGGTTCTTAACTGGGGAAAGACTGTATGTATCAAAGTAAAAAAATTGCTTTCGCAGCGAGGAATCAAACTCTGGTCTCCCGTGTCACAGGCAAGAATATTTACCACTATGCTGTCAGAGGCCCTATATAGTAAGATTGTGATAAAGGCTCTTTGATGCTACCAAGTACATGTTCTGTATTGCTATTAGTCGGATTGGGTATTTGATTTCGAATATTATGAAAACCATAACATGCAAATTTTTATGGCATGCCTCAGCTACTGTAATTATTATTATGCCCTAATGAAATTGTAGGATATTGTACTGACAGAAGGGCACCAATTAATGAGCAGCGATTTGTCCTGCAGGTTTTAAAAAAGATTAGGCTTATCTCTTTTGCATTAGTTTACATCTATCAGTCTAACTCAGTGTTGCCCAACCTTTTTTGCACCACACCCTACTTCAATTTTCAGGAAAACAAAAACATGGGGCCCACCATGATTGGATAAGTTAGTGTGTAGTATATAAAAATTTCTATGACAAATCCCTGTGCCCCATTCTGATGTCCTACGCCCCACTTTGAGAATCGTTGATATAACTCATTCTCTGGTGAGTTTTTGCTGTAATGTACATATCATGGTGAGTGCCTGGCTGAAAATGTTGACCCTCAAATCTGGCATAATTTTCTTTACACTTTCCCATGTTTTACTTTTCCGCTTTCTTCCACTCACAGAAAGAACTTGCTCATGCCGAGCGTTACCTCCGCATGGAGATGGGCTTGGACATCAAACGGTTGACAGAGAAGGAGATACCCCTCAACTTCACCAAGGATGAAATTAACTACTATGTCAGGAGGTTCAAGACCTTGGATGTGGACAACAAAGGATATATCTCTATTAACGATCTCAGAAGATATTTTAAGGTGAGGCTTCTGATCGTCCCAATATTTGTTCTGTCTCCACATTTTGACATGAACTCGGATATGGCCATTCATAAGATGGCATAACTAGCTGTATTCCATCTTTCATGCAGATATCATGAAAGTATCCCACCTGTAGGAGTAGGTATTAAGTCTTTATGTGCCAATCACCGACATATCGGTTCTACCGCTGGTCACATTTGTGCCAATTGTCAGTGTATCGGTGCACAAGAATGCTAGACAATTTTGTTTCAGGAAGAAAGAAAGTCGGCTTTCTATTAATAGATGTTGCTGTAGTTAGTCTTTATTCATCTCCCCTACTATTTTCTTAATCTCAATACTTTGTAGGGGATTTTCTCAAACTATGTTGGTGTGGAGAAAGAACCAAGTAGTACTGGGGTGACAGTTTGTTTACCATGATTTTCAGGCAGTTTCAGGGATTTGTGGCATTTTGTGGTTTTTCACTGTTCCTAATGACTGTCACTGTAGGATATACAAAACTCACATTTATATGTTACAAGCAGAATAGTTTATGCCCAGGCTTAAGGGCCATCCATACAGTACATATGTTTTTTGGGTGGAGATGTGGTTTGCTCCCAGCATATGGAAATGTACGTGGAGGAGAAGAGGGACTTGGCAGCGTACATATGCTTTTCAGTAATGGTAATGATTTGAAAAATTTTATTTATTTACTTTCTTTTTCTTGCAGCAAATTAAGTTGTTGGAGTTATATATGAAAATCATGTTTCTAATGAAATGGTCAAGGGGTCTGTGCAAAATACCACTGAAATTTTTTCAAACATCAAGGTCTCATCATGGACATCATCACTTTACTGGATGCAGGCTTGTACAGGGAAGGGGAAGGGGGAATGTACGAAAAGTATTCATGGAGAGAGAGGGGTGGACGCAAAAAAAATTGTAAAAATTTCACTTCAAGCCCCACAATTATGAACAGAGATATCATGCTTTCAGTGAATTTTACAATTGCCATTTGAGAAGAAGTCGTTTTTCAGAGATCCCAAAATTTATTTGGATCTCTGAGATATACCAAGACTCCACTATCAAGAGTCAGTCTCCTGTGCATGTCATGAAAGATTTACAAAATGCATCTTGGGTGGGGGGGCGACTGTGACCTCAGAGCTTTTTAGTACATTTTTAATCCTATATGTAGTTTCAGCACACAAAAAAGATACCTGTCTAAAGAGTATGTCACACAAATCACACTTCTTCTGTCTATAGAACATTGGAGAAAGACTGCCAGAGGACCAACTACATGAGATTCTCAGTGAAGTAGATCTAAATCGCAATGCTCAAGTTGATATTGGAGAATTTCTTCAGGTGAGACTACATTATGTTGTCTGTCTGGTGCATGTTCTGGTGTCTTGTTTCATTAGCCAGCTGTAGTTGTCTCTTACACTTATATTTGTATGTTATGGTGTTTTGTTCAGTGTTGACAAATTTAGGCTAACCCAAGGATGGCTAGTATCATAGGATCCCATGCATTTTGGTGCTTTGTCATATTTCACCAATCAGTTTATCATGGTCATATTGACTCAGTTTGACATACATTTGGCGCATGTTTGATACCATGTACGAAATGTGCATTTTATCATCAGTTCAGGGAATCAGATCATATGTAAAACATTTTAGATTTTTTTGAACACTTAAATGCAAATTTAATATATTTTTTTATCTTAAAAACTGCAAGTTTTATAGTTCTTCTCCATTTTAAATGCAAGTTTGATGGGTTGTTCAGTCTTGGCTAATGCTTTGCTTTCGCAGCTTAATTTTTATAGGAGCCTTTTCAGATCATCGTGCAATATATTAAATTCTCAAAGTAAGACACTTTTCACTGCCTTGCATTCAAGACAAAAAAAAAAAAAGCCCATGGAGTTGTGACCTAGAGGTGATTAGTAGTGTCAAAGACCTGTCAGATAGAAAAGACAGGATAGTATCTTCTTTGGCTTATAAAAAAACAAAAATGATGTGCAGGGTCCATGAATGAGGTATTTTTTGGGGCCAAATACGCAGCACATAATTTAAACTGGTGATGTATTCTTATAGCATATCAACCTGTTGGGTATAACTTAAAGATGGCAGGTTGATGTATTTTGGATTAGTCACAGGGTTCCCAAAGGTCTTTTAAAGTACTTAAAGTCCATAAATTTTCAATTGATATTAAGGCCTTAAAAATGTTCAAAATTTGTCCACAGGTTCTTAAAATTTCATATTGTCATAAACTTCTTTGTCATGAAACAATAGGGCGATTTTCATGATTTTGTTCGGCCTGTCAGTGCGCTGTCATTCTGTATAATTTAATAGATGTAAGTAGTGATTGTTTTATTGCAGATTTGTAAACATAGGATTATAGAAGATTCCTAAACTAGTTCAGAAAGGGTCTTTGAAAAGTCCCTTTTTTTTTTTCAAAAAAAAGTCTGTAAAAGTCTTAAATTTTGATTTTTAAGGACCTTTGAGAACCAAACAAGTCATTTGCAGAGCTTGGTATATATTTGTGTATGAAGCCCAAGTTTACTTGATAAAGAACAGGACAAATGAGTTAATGTATTTACTACTTGTACAGTAAATGCTGAGTTCTTAAGCCCTGCATTTTCCTTATGCATAGCCTAACTGGGCAGAAACTACTTAGGGATGGAAACTGTTCCCACAACATTGGAATTCCAGCATTTTTTGGTCAGGAGAAAATGTTTCTAAATTATTAGAATTGTTGAAACTGCTTGATATAGCTTTAAGTCAGAAGAAAACACATCTTAATTGCTGAAATACTAGAAATGGCTTGGTATAGCTTTTGAAATGCACATATTTTGGGTGGAGCCTTTGCTCCCAGGACACCCCCCCCCCCCCCACACACACACACACTACCCTGGACAGCACCACCAGACCCATGGTCTCTATTCTGACTGCCTGAAAACGTTTCAGACATTTTTTTTCCGGTCCTGGTTCCAGCAGTGAGATTCCAATATCGGTCCCAGAGCTCTATTCCTATTAATGCAGTGTTCCAGACCATTAGATACCGTACGCTTAGCAAATTTTAACACCTAGCAGGAAAATCTTCAGCATCAGATTGATGCACAAGTTCTTGTTTGTTTTCAACAGAGATCGCACATTTTTTACATATATTTTTCAAAATAAGTTGTCTTAGCAATGGAGCATGATTTTTTATTTAAAAACCTCATCGTTTTTGTGTGTTTTTTTGTTTTGTTTTATTGAATCGAGAATTGCATGCATGATATCTCTGGAAATGGAAAATTTATCACAGACAGACTGATTTTATCACGATTTATTAAATTGAGAATTGCATGCATGGAAATCTTTTGATGTAGAACATTTGACATTGAGAGATTGGAGTTCAGCTGTAGAGATCATCATATTTCATCATAGCTGCTTGCCGTTTCCCAAAAGTAGCATTGCTAGAATGGTGTGAAAATATATGTTATATTGAGTAGTAATTTCCTTAAAAAGTTGTTCTTGTCTCAAACACATGGAAGAATTTATTGTAATAAAACATGCGAGATTGTGAGCATATATGGACACTAATGAGCAGATTTGTTCCCGAGCTTGATATGGGTGGGCTGGTATTGAGTGAACAATTTGGTTTTATACTTTGCCTGCTTTTGAGCTTCTGATTTTGAGGTGATTTGTTGAATGCTGGTGAATGTGTTGCATTACTTGGGTGCAAATTATCATCTAATAAAGCACATGACTTGGAAAAAAGGCTTGGGGGATGAGTTTTGGAGAGGGAAGGGAGACAAATGAGGAAAGGTTTCATATTTTATTAAAGATTTCTGGAATGTTTCAATTTAAATGCAAGGTATTCTGTGAGATACTGGCTCTTTTGGCACATAGTTGTCAAGCTTGGAATAAGTTGTCTTACTGCTTTGTTTCATCAGCGAATGTAGTTTTAACCAAAAAAATGTGAGATTCAAGACAGAATTCATAGTTATAAATTGATGGTTACTTTTTGTTAATGCACTTCAAAGTAATTGGGGGGAAATTTATTAAACAGCTATCGGTAATGGCAGGCTGGAGTAAAACTGTGGAGCTGGATGACCTTTATCTCAGCATACTAATGACATGAAAATATGAGCCGCGGGTTTTTGGGAATTGTTGAAGTTTTGAGGGAGAGAAAGATAATGCTGAAAAAGTGTTGTGGCTTGTATCTGTTGTGGTCATAGGTGGGAATTATACTACTCGGGACTGACCTCATCCCTATGGAGATTTTTGTTTACCCTCGGCCTCTGTATCATCATGTATAAAGAAAAAATATGCAGATTTTACAGCCAAGTTCAGGCTTTTGGCGTGGCTTCAGTCAGTTTTCAGCCCTGTGGATTATGATTCTTTCTGTGTGGTAAAATTTCTGTGACCAAAATGATTGTCAATCACTTTAATTCACTAATTTACCTTGTTGTGCCATGTACAATAATTGTTGCAGGACTGAGCGAAACTGCCAAAAACTAAAACTGTTAACTTAACAAATGCATAATTACTGCTTGAATTCATAATTTAGAGCTGTGCCATTGGCAGCCAAAATAACTCAAGCTTGGCTAAGCTTATTGTGAGAATTCAGGATGTGACTTGACCCAAATTCTGATTCATATAGCTGTGGATGGCTGAGAAAACTGGAAAATGGGGCTGCAAAACTGCTTAAAGAACAAAAGGCATATCGAATTGACTTGCCAGGAGGGATGTGGTCAGTTAAATTTATTGAAGACCCTAGTGCTGAAAGTACATAAGTCACAAAATGTCTACTTTGAGAAGATTGGTACTGGAAACTGAATTTTCTCCTGAAATCAAGTACGTCTTGTAATAAACTTTCTGAGCATTTGCCACGCTAGTGTTCCCTTTAGCTTCAAACTCAATTTGGTGCCTGGCAAATGCGATTTATGTGTTTGGACCGAGGCATCTCTTTCACTTGTCTTTGTGAGTTCAGCACTTTTTTTTTTGACTCATCTTTCTGATTTCAGTACTTTTGTTACAAAAGAATGTCAGCATATTTTGCATTGCCATTATAGACGTGAACACTTTTTGTGTGCTAAATATGATCAAAATGAAATCTATGCTACAGTGTAAAGATACTTACATGCATTATTTGTTTCCAATATCCAGGTAGTGAATTTGGCAATACATAAAAGACATCCCCTGCCCACCCAAACAGTATCAAATTTCAGAAAATATGACTACAGTAATATTAGCACTAGGGTCTTCAGTTGACATTCTGAATTTTTTTTTTATAGTAACAGTTTGGGGAAATATTGTGATCCAAGAAATGTTATTTTATTTAACTCTTTCTTTCTCTTTCTTTCTTTCTGTCTTATTCTTCTCGCTGGTTTGGTTAGTTTAATGCAGTGAGAAATGAGATCCTCAGCTGCGGAGTAAATAGCTTTCCAACTTCCAAATTTGGCAAACATGCATCCGATTTGCCGATTGAAGATGATGGCTGGCGGCCGACTGCTGAGGAGGTCGGTTGAAGCTGGATGTATTATCGTTGGCAACTGTACGTGACTCAGTTTGGCAGAGATGTTTGCTTGGCAGTAGTATTTTGTTGTTTTTTTCTTTTTTTGGTTTTGTTTTTGGTTTGCACTTTTGCCAAAACTTTTTATTGTTTAAAACCTAATTTTCTAATTTGGCCTGCAGAAATTTTCTTTTCTTTCTTCCATTGAAATAGCAATTGGTTTTTTTTTTTGGCTTTTTTTTTAATTAGTATATTCTAGAAGTGATTTTGAATTTATCATAAAGTTGTCCAGATTAAGCACTTTAATATTTTTAATACATTTAATACTTTTTTTTTTTCATTGCACAACAAAAATTTTCGGGTTTTGTCGGGAGAAAATCACCTAGAACTATATATTTCGAATAGATTGTATATTATTAACCTTTTTCTTTTTTTTTTCTTTTAAATTTCTATCGTATTATTGAATAGCATGGATTTATTTATTTATTCATTTTTAAAGATTTGGGTACATTTGTACTTTCAATTTTAATGAAATGTTTTGCAGTTTAACGCCAAGATAGGAATTGAAGAAAAGAAAATTTGCTGTGAGGGAGGCCATAGTACTTTTCTCTTGAATCCTGTCATACATGCACTTAATGCTGTCCTTTTTGCTGCTAACCCCAGACCCAAGCCTAACAATAGATTACCTGCACTTGTTTGAGTACAAACGTACTAATTGTCTTTCCTAATCAACCATGAACCCAGTGTAATCAGAGATGTTTTATTTTACAGCATAGAAAATCTTTTGCATGGTCTTTTGTAAAGCAATTTTTTTTTTTTTGTGTGTGGACTGGTGAAGCTTTCTAATCATTGTGGTCACAGAAATAATCGTATTGTTCGTGGGATTGCTTCATTGTCCATGGAATTTTGCTTCTTTGTTCATGGAATTGCTTCATTGGCTCAATGGAGTTGGCTGTGGATATTGATGCTAAATATGGATTATTGGGGAATTTCTCTGCTTGTTTAGTTTGGATATTAAACTAATAGCACCCCTGTAAGTAATGATAGGTTGCCAAATATATCAGCTGTTTTGACAGTTCCTAGCCCCTGTTGTCAGCTGTGTGCGTAGGTGGGAATTGTCCTCAGCAGGGCTGGTGTTAGCTCTATCAAGATTTCCATTCACCCTCAGCCTGTATATATATATACTAGGCCACATAAGTCATGCAACAAACTGTTAAACAGATGTAACTTTTGAGCCGCAGGAGATAATTGAATGAAGTAAGAAGCCCTGTTATCTTTAAGTCAAGTTCTATTGATTCATAAATTAACTTGATCTAAATAAGCATTTCGTGTAAGATAGAACTGGTCAAAACACTTGACCCGACAAGCTGAAGCCTCATATGAATACAGTTCAAGTTCTGAACCGTGTTGTTTGGTTGTCCAAGACAGGACATCAAGTGGTAAGAAAAATTACAGTTTTTTGTTTCTGTTTATTTCACCATTTTTTTATAACAATTTTTTATTACCCGAATTCGTTCAAAAGTTACAACCTTTGAAAGTTTGTTGCAAGACTGTTCTGCTTAGTATACATGTATCACCATTCATCTGTACAAGTACTAAAAATGCAACTGTACAGCTATTTTCAGGCCTTTCTTGTAGTTTCAATCGATTTTCAGTTCTAGAAGATTTTCCAGTTCCCACTTATGTATGTGTGTCTTTATTTGTCCTTATCTGTTGTCCCTGTGACATTTATCATCCTAGGATAGCCGAAACAGGTTTTAATTCATATTCGGCTGGGTATCTTTATTTGTTGTCTTTGAAGAGTTTTTGTCGTGTCTTTTCAAAGGAATGACACCTAGAAAAAATTTGAAGGAGTGACATATCATAGGAGTGACAATGTAAAATATCTTTCAACCCGCATATCGGTGTCCCGATTTGTTTCATCTGTATATTGTTAAGGGTATTGTCAGATTAGATTTAAATCCATATCACTCCTTCGAAATTCATCTCTGGTTTTGTCATTTGTTTAATACTATCCCAATTTTAATTCAAAATTCAATTGTGTCTTTATTTGCCTGTATCTTTTGTATGTGCAGTCTACAAGTGTGGTGATACCCAAAGCAGGAGTTAATTTAGACATTTAAGATGTTATACTCAGGTGCTCAAGGAAAAAGAGAGATTATTGTTGTCTTTATTACATGTATGTTTGGTAATTTGATGTTAATTATACCATTGCGGCTCCTGTTGGTTGTTGTTGTGCTTAGTTAACTGTCGGATGAATTGAAAACCCTCTGCTGTGGCTTTAACTGCAGCATTTGGTATTATGCAGACATTGATAATGAAAATTAATCGATGAAAATTAATCGTGGAGGTTTGCATAAAATTACATGAACATTTACATGAACACACACATAAAAAAAAAAAATCAAAACCAAAACAGCTTTTTTTTAAATCTTGGCATTTATCTAAATCTCTGGACATCTCAGTGACAGGTCTCTTTCTTCTTTCTCTTCTTCCATTTCATTGCACAATTCATGGCGATTAGGATTCACAATCTGACATCTCACCACTCGGTACATTTTTTAAAAATGTATTTTATAAAAAACCAAGGCTGTCTTTAAGCCAAACTTCGAAAGTGCTTTGCTGAACTTCAAGTCATTTAATGTGTTGACACCAATGTTGAAAGCTTTAAGTCCAGCAGTTAGTAAGAAAACATCTTAATTTTTTTCCATGTCCTCAAATAATTATAAGTATTATATATAGATGATTTATGAGTCCAAGGTTTGAAGAAGTTATTCGGGATGCCGTTCTGATTCAGATGTTTTGGTCATGGATTTTACAAGCAGATTTTGCTGAAGTTAATGAAATAATTCTTAAGCACGGCTGATAGTAATGCTCTTATGACACTGATGGCACACATGACACAGAGTCCAGACTGTTTTATCACAGTTTTAGTGTGAGGTTTGTACTATGAATGGGACCTCGTGCACAAGTGAAGCTAAAACATGTCTGTCTCACTGGTTCAGGCGTGTCAATACTGATTGAGTCAGCTGACGAACTGAGTTAATACAGATGCAAAACAGACTTGACATGGTGTTTCATCAGCCTCATGAAACTGCACGGATGTGTAAATTTGCACAACTGCAGCGCACGTCACATTTTTGCCAACGTTTCTACAAACTCCATTGAGGAATGACATTTTTTTCTATCAGTTGAGTGAGAGGACACTGTTTCAGTTTTTATTTATTTATTAAAGTTTAACAGAATAATGTATTTAAGATAAGGAGTAAGTTTCAATAAAAGATGTTCATTTTCCCATAAAATTAGGTCCTTCAGTTTCATGATAGGTTCAGCGACATGATGTGCATTACCCATTATATCTTCATGATCACAAAATTTTTGTTTGTATTAATATTTCATTTTATGCATCACAGTGACACTTAACTATTGAAATAAGCATTTTATTAGACAGGATCTCCCCAAAGTCTGGATCCATAGGCAAAAATGTATTCAGGAGTTGAACTTTAGTAAATGGTCAGATATAATATGTTAAAATATTGTGAATGTTCAAATATTGATGACTGAAAAGATTGAAAATTGAAAAAGTCGGTGGCCTTGGACTTGGCAACCATTGTGTGAGTACTAAATACAGGAACGTTGCACATTGCTTGAAGCAGCAGAACTGGCATTGTACGATGCCATTGACCATCTTTGTTTCCTGTTTCTCTAAAACGTTCAAGCACTTTTCCAACAGTGACGTGGGATTAGTTGCCTAGCAAGATCGTTTTTGTTTAGCAGCATTTCTTCTCTTCGAAACATTCTGTCTTGCATCCATGAGGAGGAGTTCAGTGCAATCTTTTTTTTTTTGGTAGTTTCAAAGCCTACCAGCCTTTTGTGACATCCTGTATTCGTCTCCTTGCCAAAGGGACATCATTACCAGAGTTGTACTCAAGAGATGTTATCATGCTTCTCATTTTTTGTGTGCCCAACTGATAGCCAGTAGAGGGAATGGTATCATTTTACCCATTGGTTGTATGCCCAACTGACAGCCAGTAAAGGGAATGGTGTCATGTTTCTCATTAGTTGTATGCCCAACTGACAGCCAGTATAGGGAATGGTGTCATGTTTCTCATTAGTTGTATGCCCAACTGACAGCCAGTATAGGGAATGGTATCATGTTTCTCATTGGTTGTATGCCCAACTGGCAGCCAGTAAAGGGAATGGTATCATGTTACCCGTTGGTTGCATGCCCAGACTCACAAATTCTGAGTTAAGTAGATGGAAACATACAGTACATTTTTTCATTTTCATTTAATGGCCCTGCTATAGTGGACTATTTCACAACTTTCATGTTTTAATGATGTCTGCCCGTCAGTGAACTGTGAAACCACACAGGGTTTCACCGGGGTCTGCCACAAGGATTTGGCCATTTAATTCAGAACTCAGGGTCTTATGAAGAGAAATGGACAATAAAGATCTGATTATGTATAAAAATGAGACCTTAAAAGAAGAAGTGGTATGTGTGACCATCTGATTATATGCTTTAGACTTGCTGGGGATCTTTAGAGGATAAATAGTTCATATTTCCTGTGCAAGGGTTTGGTCTATAAAATTTAGGAGTCTTGTGATGTCTAAAGCTAGGTTTTCATTTATACAGAAACAAAACGACAATGGAAATGTTAAAAACCATTCAAGTGGTGAAAGAGAAAGAATGTTTTCAGGCGTATGGAAATACTGTTTCTATAAATATGGAAACACTCTTTTTTTTTTTTTATTACGTGATGGATTTTTGATGTTTCTGTTGTCATTTCCATTTCTGCACACATGAAAATACGGCTTTCAGAAGAGTAATGTGTCCTAATGATCTGGAAGGGCAGATGTGTTAAGTTTCAATATGTCTCACTAACTGCATATTAAAATTTCACTATTAACTTTGAACATCTCGCATGACAGGCTCATGCATCATTTGACTCCAGAGCAGGGCGGCATGTGTATGGTAGGTGGTGCTGCAAGACCTGTAACCGCTGAAAGGCTAACATTTTTTCCTTCACTTTACACCAACTGGGATATCTATTGAAGATCTCACCGCCAACACTAATGTCAATTTAGATAGTTATATCTTTTTTGTATATGTCTAACCCAACGTCAACCACTGAAGAGTGGTCAGACAGCTTGAGTGTAACAAGAGGTGGTGTATAGAGTGTAGTGTTAGGTTAAATAGTAAATTGTATTATTCGAGCTAATTTCAAATATTTGTTAATCATTATTCAAGTATTCAACACTGTCAGAATACCTGAAATATTACTAAAACCACAGAAAATCTGTGACGCCACAGCAAGGCTTGAAACAAAGATGCAAGATTTTGCTACATGCAACGAGATTTTGCTACATACAACATTTTCTTTTTGCGATATTTTTTCTTTGAATGCCTGAGTGCTTCTATCCAAAAAATCCTGTTTCTTTTTGAGGCACATGGCCTGAATTAAAGGATTCGGAATAGTAATTCATGGACTTTAGGGGAGAGAGAAACTGGGAGACTCCGTGCATCTATCATACTTCAGTGCTGCGCCTCTTATGCCGCTCTGGGTCAAATTCTTTTTTTTTTAACACCATTTTTGAGGATGAAGTGTGGTCTGTCTTTATGTCTTCCTTGGGGGGGGGGGGGGGGTGTGGCTGGAACATACCCAGTCCATGAGGTTGGGTGTCCCCATGCAGTTTTGGGGTGGGAGTGGCAGTAGAACTTCTCTATCTCAACCACCCAACTGGATGGTACCCACGCTTAACATACCAAGCGAGTGATTTTTGTGTGCTCTGCTGTTCTTTGAACACATTTGAAGACCTGGAGCACAAACACATTTTCACATTATTGCTGTGTCTTTTTAACTTTCGTTTACTTCAAAATACATTACATTTCCAGGTTTCTGTGCCATCACATAGGGCCATACACAAAAGGCGTTGCTTAGCTGAGTAGGCTGCTAACACTTAGTATACTAACAGCAGGATTAGCAGTTTACTAAGTTTACCAACACTTTTTGTATATGGCTTATAATAATCCAAGCTGTATGTTCACTAGTATTATTCTTGTCTATTGATGAGTTTGAATTTGTTTTTCTTTTTCTTTTTCTTTTGAACGTATTCAAGCTTCAGCTAACGACACACGTGAGTGGGTCACTGCTGACTGTGATTTGAGTTGCAGCTTAGTGGCTTACAAGTGTCTGTGACTGCGGCAAACTGTCAATGCTGTTTGTTTTTGTTTCATAGTTGCTTTACGTTTGGATCACTGGTCCTTGTCTTTGAAAACTACAGAAATCAGCGGTGTGTAGCAATAGGTGGAAACTGTCCACTCAGTGCTGACCTCAGCCCTATCGTGAATTTCGTCCACTCCCAGCCTGTTTATCTATTGATGTATCATTATTCCTACATGTATAAAAATATGAAACATACAAGTTTACAACTAGGTTCCTGGCCTAGTGATTTTAATCCACCTTCGGCCCCATGAAGAAGATTTGGAGGGGTATTTACCATATTGTTGTATGCGACATTTTGCCAATTTTGAGGTTTTGCCACGAAAGTCGTTCTCTCACTCCTAATGTTATTGTCTGTAAGTGTCATTCCAATCAGTTAAAAAAAACTTTCTGAGATAATTATCATTGGTGTAATTCTCTAACAGTGTACGTGCTTTTTACAAAATTTTACAGGAGAGCAAAAATACTATATGTATTTCCTTCACTGGACGGAATGGGGTCATGTTTTAATACATTAATCACGAAATCATATCTTCAAAACCATGACAGATATTTTTTGCTGAACAAGAAAGATCGGTCCACAAAAAGTGAAGTTAGGTGGTTAGAGAATTACACTGACGCTATGTGTTTGTGATGTAATTTTTGTATGCGTTTTGGCCCTCTTGCCAACCTACTTTCAATCCTCATTTTCTTGAAAATGCAAAAATGCACATACAACAATATGGAAAATACTCGACAATGGTTTGGTGATACAATCAAATTAGAAATGCTTTGCTTTTACAGGGAAACCAATTGTGCAGTGGGTACTACAGCTTTGGTAAATGAGTAACTGCATAACCATACAGATTGGGCATCATTTATTGATGTATAATTATATTTGTCATAGTCAACTGCACTGGCATATTTTGCAGGGAAGTTGATTATTTGCCAAAGAGTACTACACATCCCAACTTTTTTGACCTCTTGCAGCCCTGGAAGAGGCAAAGATCTACAGCTTGATTAATAACTTTTGTACTCTTTCACAGAACTCTTTTCAGATCCATGCAAAGCAACTTTTGAGAATTTATCAGCGTGATGAAATTTATACAGAACTGTTTAGTTCCACCTGTGAAATTTAGAAGCTCTGAATACCACACATAAATAAAGTATGCAGACAGACCATGAAAGTTGCAATGTGGCTGTTAGTGTGCTGATGCACTGTGAAAGTCAAACTCAAATTTAGAGTTAGGGTCAGAGTGATAAGGACACAGAAAGGGTTAGAGTTAGGAATAGGTCCAGGGTTAGAGATAGAGACAGACTGGATGAAAAAAAAATCCCCTTATAGTATCTTGACCGGATGGTCAGGACTGATAGAATTCTTTGCAAAAATATAGAATGGACTTTATCTGAGGCATTGTTTTAAGGCAAAAATTATGTTTAACTGTTTCATTTCCCATCCAGCATGAGAATTGAAAAGTGAAGTTGTGTCTGTTGTCCTTGAATGAAATAACGATCTCAAAAAAACACATGATGTCCTGTTTTCTATGACTCAACTAGTATGAATCCATGTAGTTACCCATTTCCATTCGTCTCTCTGTTGTCACCAAATGTTCTTCTCACATGGCACCTTCGACTTGTATTGTTTTTTCATTTAATGTTTGTTGGGAATGTTTTGTTGTCTAAAGCTCTAGTTCATATATATATTATATATATAATCATGTATGTGTTGGTTTGCATTATCTAGTATGTACTTATAGCTTAGTTTGAGTTGTAATACCAGTTTTTGTCCATTTTGTTGTCTGCTTTATGACATTTATCATGCTGGTTCATTGTTCATTTTAGATCTGTGCATTAGTCCAGATGTCTTATGGAAGATAGGGCTTTGGCAAAAGCTGTGGATTAAACTATTTGCATAGTCACCAGCAGATTAGCAGTTAGTGAAGGCTGGCAGTCAAAATAACCTCATCCAAGGCTGTAGATGTAATTGTAAATGAAATAAGATGTTTCTATTTTTTACTGTAGATTTGACATAGAACTGCGGCCCTTCACACTTTTGAATGCAATAGCCTTATTGGGGCCAGGTAGCCCCAGATCATACATAAGTTATTTGTGAAAAAAGTGTGGGGGGGGGGGGGGGTGTTTTTTTTATTTCACTCTCATGCATTGATGTTCCGTGACTTTGTCTATGGTCTATTTCCTATTATTTTTCTGACATTTGGATCTGTAGTTTATTTCCTGTAGAATTTTTTTATCCTACGTTGCGTTCATGACCTAAATTGTAATTAAGGTTTATCAAATCCTCGCAGCCCCACTGAGGCAGACACGGGTTTTTCTATGGGAAGTGCCTCCATAGGGACAGTTCATTTTATTCTATCTTTCAAAAAAAAAGTATGAGGGTAATGCATGGCACTCAAACTGAAGCTAAGAAAAAATGTTTCAAAGATAGAATAAAAAGTACCGGGACATACCCACAGCACTTTCAGGTATTTTCCATATTGTTTTATGTGCATTTTTGTCTTTTAGAGAAAATGAGGATTGAAACTTTGAAGGGTTTGTATAAAATCAGAGGACAAAATTACGTCACAAACACATACCTCAAAAAGTTTTTAACCAATTGGAATGACACTTGTACATAATGAAATTAAGAGTAAGAAAACCACTGTCATGACAAAACCTCAAAATCCACAAAATGTCACATACAACAATATGGCAAATATCCCACGGTAAATAGTAACTGGTGCTGCCTGGCCACACATGGGCTGTCTTCACGTTCAAAATGCTCCAGCTGGCTAGGGTTAAACCTTAACCCAGAAGAGTTGAATTCCAAACATAGGATTGTGAGTTTGCTCATCGCTTGACTTTCTGATATCAACAGCTTGTAGAGAGAGTAATACTCTAATAAGAAATTCTGATCCTAACTTGATAATTTTCAACTCTCAACTTAATCACTGTCGCTCATCATAGTATTGCTTTCCACTGAGCTGTATGAATGAAAAACATTGCCTATACTAACACCTTGTGCAGGTTGCAGTGTACAGAATAACATATAATGGTAGCTAACAGATCACCGTAGTATTAGTGCCTTTGCAATTAGTTTTCTGGTAACTTCAGAATATGAATGTTTTAAGAGAGCTTAATATATAACAGTTGCATTGCATGAAAATAAGGAAAGAAACTGTGGCATGATGAATGCTTATCTAACAACTTGCAGATTTTTTTTACTTGCAGTCTTAAAATAAATACTAAGAAAAGGACGTAGTAACATTTTGGGGAAAATATGATACTATGAAAATGATAATTCAGGAGATTCGCAATATGTGATTTTGTAAAAGCTGAATCTGGCAGTTTTTTCTATTTTTTTTCTTTTGGAATCACACACACAAAAGAATAGATTATATTATTTTTACTGTTGACTTGGGTTTTCTCCCTGGTTTTCATGGGCTAATATTTGGATGGTATTTTTAAAATAATGCCTCAGTTTTCTGTGCGATTATTTTTTCCATGTTTTATTTGATATTTTTCTGATTGGTGATTGTGCAAGATTATTTTAATCTTTTACCATTTTTTGTTTCTGTTTCATCAGCTGATGAGTGCCATTGACCATGGAATGATTGTCAACTCTCGTTTTGCCAAGGCCCTAGAAGACAATGAGAAAAAGGCCAAAAAGATCACTGTGGAGCGCAGCGGAGGCGGTGTGTAGTTGTGGTACCAATAGTATTTTCTTTGTGAAGAGGGTTTGTGTCTTCAAACATGGTCCATTGCACTTTGTAGCCGAGTGATACCAGCATTCTTGTGATAGATCAACGTTTGTTTTTCATATTGGAGTCAACAACAACAACTTTGAAAACTTTGTGAGTTTTTTTTTAAAGTGTTTGACAGTAAATCAGACATTTCTGGCACTGTTGTGAAGTTTTTGGGCAATGCAAGTGAAATTCATTATCTTCAATTCATTACAGGACTTCTTTCCAGGGGTGGATTATTTTACACCAGTTTGTTCAGTGATGATAGCTCAAGTAATTCATTTCTGGATTCAGCTTTTGTCTTGGAAAGAATGCATGCTGTGATTTGACATAGGTTATAAATAATTTAATAAGCATTTTTCCGCATTGATTGAACATCTGTGGAAATTTCAAGTATTATTAGAAATTGTCAGAGGCAGCAAAGCATGGGAAGCTGACAGAGTCCAGCAGGCTATCAAAAAAAAGAGAACGGCGCAAGAAAAGGCCCAGTGGTACTGAACCAACGGAGCACTCTTGTCATTTATGCGGAAGGGTCTGCAGGGCAAAAATAGGACTTATCAGTCACATGAGAAGCCATAAGTCATGAAAGAACAGTCTTTCCATTCTGTCCTCTGTGTCCTTTAGTTCTCTTTTTTGTCCATGTGTTGAAATTCTCAACAATTTCTGTTCTTTATTCCTCTGGTGTTGTTAAGGTCATCATCATACCTGATGGACGAACCATTATTATTATTAGAAATTGTCTTGTGTTTTTAAAGCTTTTTGCTATCCTTTAGTTATTTGTTAGCCTGTTTCACCTAACTTTCAGCTTACCCAGTGTATATCATGTGTTAAAACTATCAAAGCACAATGTAATGCAGTTGATTCAAACTTAATGTATATGGACATGGGCTGATACTGTGAAGAACAATGAATTATGTGTGGAGTTAGGGGTATCAAATTTCTCACATTTTTCAGCTGAGCTGCACGTTGTGCCAGGTCCATTTTACAAGAGATGTCTTTCTTCCACTGTTCTGCAGAATTCTGCAATGTAAGAATGCACGTCTTTTTATGTCAAAATTTATTCACTAACACTATCTAAAACCCCCTGACTTTCTGTCTTTTATTTTGTCTCATTGAGTACTGGCTGAAGGCTGTTGAAAGGTCCTCCATTCTGAAAATTTTGATGACAGTCCCTACTTTTTGGGAATTTCTGACTGGCGTCTCTGATTTTAAGGGGTCACTCACCCTTGGGTGTGAAGGCTGGACCTGCCAAGTTGTGGAAGGTTAAAATCTTTGATTTGTTATTTGGCATCAAATGCAAGCTTGATGCGATGAAAAGTTGTAGGGATGTGTAAAAAACAAAGCTTTTATATTTGTTGTTTTTTCTTATGCTGAAATGATTCACAGTGAGCAAGTTGTTTTGCAGTTGTTATTACATGATAGTTCATGCCTGAAATTGAATTGATGCAGTGTGAATAAAATGAACTATGGCATCTGTGAACCAGGAGGATAGGAGGAAAGGTTTATGACATGGTGCATTTATAGTTTGTCTTGAAGAATATACGGGTATGTCATATTTGTGTGGAAAGTTGAGAGAAGTGGCCATTCAGTGATAGGTGTGCAGGTATCATGTTTGGAAATCTGGACAATAGAACCAGAGATTTTGTATAAAATAGGCTGGTATGAACGACCATTGAGCAAACAGACTGCTTTTTTTTCCCCCCATTATCTGCTTTTTTTTTCTTTTAATTGCATGCTTAGATCAATGTAAAATGGAAGGGCAAAAGGAAAAACTGCAAGAAATTGCCCACTTGACTTTTTATGGTGTACCAGATCAGAATACAGTGCCTAACTCTGTCTATGTGCAAACTATGATTAATTCTGTCCCGGCCTACCAACCATCCCTGAAAACTCTGGGATTAATCTTAAATTTAAATCTGCTTCCAAATTCCTTAAAAAAAACATGATTTATCCAGAATTTTCAGTGTCACACTGATTTTTTATTCCCAGTTTGACAACAAAAACAAAAAACAAACGATAAAGGTCCCAATGAGACTAAAGACTCCTTGTCATAAATATTACTGGAGAGAAATATATTACATTGCTGGATTCTAAGTGATTAAATTAAGAACATTACTGGTGAGTGATTATGTTTGCTATTGTTAATCCTGAATTTTCACTCAAAATCCTGACTTTTTGGCCATGGTATCCCAGATTTGATGTTGTGGAGGTTGGCAGGTCTATCTTTTTCTGCTTGGAACTTCCTTTGCAGAGAGCTATTGTGTTATGTTATCTCTTGAAGGAAAAAGGAAACAAAACAAAAATACATTGTGCCATTGTGTTATTCTTTACTCATACAGACCTATGAAAGCAACAATACGCTGTTGATTGAGAACAGCATTATGTTATTTTTTCGGTTTTTTGTGTTGTTGTTTTTTTAATTTTATTTTTCAGGATTCCCATAGGTCCTTAAAAGTTCTTAAAGTTAATTTCTCAAAATTGATTTTTTTTCAGCCTTTAAAACTAATAAAAACCTTGAATTTTCAAAATTTGTCCAGAGGTCCATAAAAGAAGCCTTGAAAGATACCAGATTGTCATAATTTCGGTTCTTATTTTGTGATACAGGAAGTTTCAAGATTTTTCTTTTTTGATTTAAAAGGCTTCATCATCATCATTGCCTTTCTCACCCTGGATCAGGGTATAGGCCACCAACAAACACCTTCCATCCCTCTCTATCATGGGCCAGCCTCTTTACATTATTCCAAGTCTTTCCGCTTCGTTGCACATCATTTTCTCTGGCTCTTCTCCACGTTCCGCGCGGCCTTCCTCTTGATCTCTTGCCCTGGGGATTCCAGTCCAATACCTTCTTCGTGATGCTGTTTCCTGGCCTCCTGAGAGTGTGGCCGATCCATCTCCATCGCCTCCTACCAATTTCCTCTCTGACTGGGTTCTGTCTTGTTCTTTTCCATACAATTTCATTGCTGACCTTGTCTGTCCATCTGATCTTAAGTAGCTTCCTCAAACATCTGTTGATGAAAACTTGGATTCTCTTTATGCAGGCCTGGGACGCATTCCAAGTCTCACATCCATACAACAGGACTGACTTCACGTTCGAGTTGAATATCCTCAGCTTTGTTTTTAGAGATATATCCTTGGTTCTCCAAATCTTGCTTAAGGATGTGAAAGCTGCCTGTGCCTTTCCAATTCGTGCTTTGACTTCTGCCTCTGTTCCTCCCTTATTGTCAATGATACTACCAAGATAGCAGAAGGACTCTACATCTTCCAGTGGTTGATCTCCTACTGTGACTTGTTCGCTTAGGGGTGCAACAATTTTTAGGACCTTCGACTTCGCGGGATGTATCCTCAATCCAATAGATTCTGAAATTTTGTTTAGAGCTGTAGTCTTTGCTTGCATCTGGTCGTGTGTGTGCGACAATAGTGCCAAGTCATCTGCAAAATCTAGATCGTCCAGCTGTGTCCATGGGGTCCATTGTATGCCATTTCTTCCTCCACTGGTGGTTTCTTTCATAAGCCAATCAATCACCAGGATAAACAGAAATGGGGACAGCAAACAACCCTGCCTAACACCAGTCTTGATATCAAAGCTGTCAGTAAGCTCACCATCATGTACGACTCTGCAACTTGTCCCCTCGTACATGCTCTTGATAAGATTCACCATCTTCTCTGGGATTCCATAATGTCTCAATATTCTCCACAGTGTTTCTCTATCGATGCTATCAAAGGCCTTCTCGTAGTCAAGGAAGTTCACTATCAGTTGGGAGTTCCACTCTAGCGACTGCTCTACTATGATTCTCAGCGTGGCGATCTGGTCGGTGGTTGATCGATTACTCCTGAAACCAGCTTGCTCCTCGCGAAGTTTTGGGTCTGTTGCATTCTGTATTCGCTTGAGAATAATCCGGTTGAAAACCTTTCCTGGGCTTGCCTTTATCGATTTCTGTTCTGACTTACCAACATGGCATCGGCCTGAAAGGTCCATAAAAAGCCACTAATATTGATTTTTAAGGATATGGGAACCATCATTTTTTTTGTATATGAAACAGATGCTGACTTTTTTATGTCAACCTTGTATGCGGAGGGAAGGCAATCTTCAGAAATACTCGGGACTGATTTCTCTACTTTCTTCTCTAATCTATTAAACAGTGTGTTTGTATTTGGGAGCAATATTTACTGGTTTCTCTGTCTATGTAACTTGTTGGTTTGAAAATTACTCAGCAATCCACTGTTTGCAACATTTATCGCAGCTTTACATTGAGTAAAGGTCAATGGTGTTGTTAAATGTTTGCAATGATTCATGGTGAGCAAGATATCTCTGCTCGGATAAAACAGCAGTTATAGTTGAGGCCTCTTTACTTTCTCCTAGCGCTGGGACGCCATCTCAACTACAATTTGGAAATATGTCCACGATTTCGTCCAATCCATTTTTTAAAATGAATTACCAGAAGGCTATGGATCCATTTTTATTCTTGATTACTTTGTTCTTGATAAATGTAGATGTTACATCCATTTATCTGAAGCATTTATGTGAACCCCAAATGGCTTAAAGCAAAAGGAATGGGCTGAATGTGCCAAGAGTTGTCTTGTCTGTGGCTGGCTATACTTATATTGTCGCAGCCAAAAAAAGGGTCTTATGTATAGTTCAGATTTATGTCACGCTTACTTTCATCTCAGGAGATCAAGCATACTGAAATATAGTTTATTTATTGAAAAATATTCTTTTTAACGGAACAATATGAACAAAATTTGCCAGTTCTATTTTAAATGGAAGTGTTTGTTAGTTGGGACAGTGGAACAGCCACACTAACAAGTGTAACACAGCAAAAGAAAGATAGAACATTCAGTACTGAAGACATACTTTCACAATACATAGCCTACTTGAAAGCCAAGAGATATTGTCTTGCACATCTGTTGGTGAAAATTGCAAACTGTTAGTCCGAAATTTTCTGGCTTTGTTTTTTTTTTATATTTTAACCAAAGTCAAGTTTTTCTTTCTTTTTGAATGCCATCCAAATTCTGTACTGGAAGGACCAATAGACGCCTTTGAATTTGTCATAATTATGATCAAACCATTTAACTCTGGCAGTGAAGAGTGAACCCTGTAATTTGATTGAGGAACCTGTGAATCTGCCAACTGTGTAAGTCTGGACACTTGGGAAACCATGCTTGTTTGTTGCACTTTCCATTGCGCAGCCCATGTAGGTGCGCTTAGGTAACTTTGAGCGAAATAATTGGTGAAAAGCATCAACAGCTTTGCTGGGTCATGTTTTGTGACTGTTTTTATTTCCTTTTGGTGGTTGTAAAACTAGCAGGTTAAAAAATATGATTTATCCTGCCTCATGTAAAATTTGAATGTAGCCTTTTATAATTTTCACTGACATTTTGACTCCAAACTGGCAGTCCTGCAGTAGGCCAAAATCAGTAGTTAAGTATTTTAGCTACTTTTTGAGAAATCCTGAAGACTTTTTAAAGAGCTGTCAAACCAAATATATGACAATGATGATCTTACTTACACTGAACTCTGTTTACTGCTGGTGGGTGGGGAATGAAGAAGGAGAATGTTAAACACCAAAAATTGTGAGGATATAGTATCAACATTTATTTACAAATAAATAGTTCCATGGTTTCTGTGACTTATATATCCTTTGTGCTCCATAATCCATCATGTTTGGTTCACTTTACCTGAAACTTTCATAGTTTTGTACAGCCAGTGTTTTACAGTGAGAACATCTCTTTGTGATACATTAAATTTTTGCACTGTTGACCGTATATATACTTCACGACCAAATAAACATATATCTATCCTTCACCAAACTTAGCTTTGTTACCCTTTCTGATTCGATAATGTTCTTGGCATGTGACGAGTTGTTGTTTTTTTTACTTACCATGAGGTTTCTGTTTTTATATGCCTGCATAGGTACAACCAAACAAGAGCCATTTTCTATGGCCCATCTCAAGACCAAATGATTTATAGATTTATAAAGATGTCAAAAGTAATGTTTTATAAAGATTTATGTTTGATGATAGAAAAACAGATAGCATTTACTGGCATTACTTTCATGGCAATAATTGCAATATATGAGTGCAATGAGTGTCTCCACATACACAACATTATTCTTGCCACATACAAGTACCGGTATATGCAAATTCAGATGACCTAATCATGACCCTGAAAGCAAACAAAGTGAAAAATGAACTATCCAGACATTCCTTCACGGGTAGGCTCTAAATGTGTATGCTTGGGGGGGGGGGGGGGGGGGGGGGGGAGATGGGATGAAATTCAAGTTATATGATGTGGGGGGGGGGGGGGGAGGAATTGGGTCCAGCATACATCAGCTTCTCAATGATGGCAATGAATTAAACATATAGAAAAAAAACAACAAAAGGGACTAGAAATAGAAATATGATGAAGTGGGTGAAAAAGGCAAATGAAACATGTATGTTTCTAAAGAAATTGTCAAATAATCCTTGTCAAGTGCCAACTTAGAATATCAATGCTGTTGCTAATGATATTCACCATTCTTATGCCTGCTCACTCATGAAAGGGGGGAAGGGCAGGAACTGAAGCCAAGTGTATGAAAAGCATTCGGGGGGGGGGGGGTTGGAGGGGGGGATAGAAAGGCTAGAAATCACCAATATCGAGTGTACATATTTAAGTATGGCCTCTTACTGAACGTAACAAAAGAGATCCAGTGTGGGAAATGGTGAGTCACCATCGTCAGAAACATTGGCTGGAAGCAGTGGAATCATGATTGGATGGATATTGCAAACTTTTATCCTATTTACATATCTCCAAACATCATAGCATCAATATTTCAAATTTGGGAAGAGACATCACAAAAAACTTTTCAGAAAGAAAGTAAAGCTTTTCTTTTTTTTCTTTAAATCCCTTAAGATGATTTGTGGTGCAAATTTGGCATTAGCAAAAGTTTTGCCTGAGATTTTAATTTCCATTGAATCAACTATCAAGAAAGACAAGTTTCAGTCTGGCTTGTGTGCAACATCTAGTTTTAACTCCATAGCCCACATCTCAAACTAAAACTGAGGTGAAACAGACTCTTCACAGTGTGCTACTAGCCTTAAAATGTCACAGTTTCCCACTCAATAGCTTGTAGCGTTGCAGGAGGGTCCAGGAATTTGAGGTTTAAATACTAGCAATGGCTTATTGTAAGACATCCACCTCCACCCCCTTTGTTACATAGTATTGCTGATTTAAGTTATCTTTTGTTAATGTTTCTTGCCATTTTCTTTCTCCCTTGTTTTGTGCAGATTCTCTGTTGTTGCTTTTGATGGTGTTTGATCCAGAGAAATCTTTCTTTCAGTTGTTTGGGTTTTCCTATTTACTGTGTATATTTATATTATAGATCAGATTTTCCCTGTTGAATCTTTGAGACAGCAGGTTAAATCCCTGTCCTTTTTTTTTATTATTATTTATTATTTCAAATTTGCAAAGAACAGGTTTCTTTGTTGTCTCCTTTTTTTCTAATTTTTTTTTAATTGGACGTGTGAGGAGTGACTGACATTTGAGACAGCAGGTTAAATCCCTGTCCTTTTTTACATTTTTTTATTACTATTCCAAAATTTGCAAAGAACAGGTTTTCGTTCCTGTTTTGACTTTTTTTCTTCTCATGACTTTAATAAGTGGACTTGTCAGGTCTGATTGGCATGCTAGAGAAGGTAGAAAAGCTTTTGAGTGCAGCTGCATTAAAGTTTTACTTTTTGTTTTACGTCTTTTCTTCCTCCTTATGTCCAGAAATGCCGATTTATATCTAAAGTTTTTGTACATCTCATATGCTTGTTTTAAAGTTGAAATCCATGTACATTATTTATTGCCTGTAGAAGTACACAGCTGCAGTTATCCTATACCAGACCTGCCAACTGTCATGGATTTTACAGCACTGTCCTGTATTTAGGGTATTGAGAAGAATGTGAGAAATAAGTTTTTCAAGGAAAAAGAAATTCCTCCTAGATCTGAGGCTAAAGGCCACGCAGGACAGTAGAGTGCAAGATAGTGATCACAGTAAGCTCATTATTCAAACTAGCTGATGCGGGTGAGATAAATCTTGCATATTTTCCTTCTGCCAAGCCCAGCTGCATATCAGATCTAGGTTGCATTAATAACGGAACTTGGATTCAACACAAAGACTAACAGGTCAATTATACCATAATTCCTTGCAGAACACACATATGTGATAAAGTTGACTTTCGGCCAGCAATGTGTAAAGAGAGGTGTAGAATTCCGGTCACACTTTTTGATTCTTCTGGACAAAAATCCATCTATTACTTTGCGGTTCAAAAAATAGTGAATAAATAATATTAAGGAGTGAATTTTATCTAAAAACAGGGGGTCCACATAATTTACAATCAGAAACTGGGGCAGTACACAAAGTACATTAATATTTGGTCACATGGTCATGAAGTTTTAAGTGCTCACATGCTCACCCTTTGTCTTCATTGTAGTATGATATGCATTTGTTATATTATCTGTGGAAATCATAACTAACTTGTGGCTTCAGTCTGCCATTATACAACATATGCACCCGGTGAGATATCTCATACTGAAGTGGTCAGTTAGTTGGCGGGTCTGTTAAATAAAGGCAAAGAAATACATGAAGTCACTGGTACAATTAGAGCCCATGGCTCAGTCTGTTATTTAGGTGTCTGTGTATGACAAAATACACATTTTATATTTACAAAACTGATATTTTCTTGATGTATGTGTCCCATATAAACTGCGATTTGTTACTGACTCTAAGTAGCCTACATGTTTAACATTGGCTCATTTAAAGTGTCCTCTTCAATATACATTAACTAATTACCATACATGCATGCTTTTTCCCTTTTGCTGATTATTATGGTAATTTTAATGTTATTGCCTACTGTTATATTTGCCAGACTGACTGTCATCAAATGTGGAAAGAAAGCCAAATTCTTATATGTATTTATATACTAAGATTGAATGTTACATTGACAAAGCTGTGGTTAGCTGAGATGCTGGATATTTTGATGATGGTGATGTTTCCCAGCTAAAAAATTGCTTGAAATTGACACAAGACGGCATATTTTTTTTGTCAGAGCAAGTCTTTGACATGCCTAAAGATTGTAAGATTGAGCTCAAAAATGCTTCCATGAGATTGTCGATCATATGTGTCAGTGGATGAATATTTACTTTTTGGCTACTTGTACATTGTAGCAGGTAACTATGGACAAAACTAGCATAAATAATTACACATCAAAAGGTGTCATTTGTATATCACAGTCTTTGATATAAACATTTCATTTTTTTTATCTGTTGTGTGCAATGGGCATTGGTAGAAAACAAAAATTATGTAAACATTTGTATAGGTTATTTCCACTAGATTCTTCCATACAGTGATCATGGTGTGTCAGGTGTCATCATAGATCTCTAGCAGCTATAGAGCACTCGCTGTACCATGGGACCCATTCCACATTGAACAGTGTCTATAGGCTAGATAACTGGATAGTCCAGAATGCCTTGAAAAGAAGAACTAAAATTCCACCAAAGTAAAAATAATAATAATAACAATGAAAATAAAATAAATGAAATGCCACGAAAAAGGAAAAGGCAAAAACATAATACAAACAACCAGACAAACTCATCGTGGCTTTGGATCATGACATTATATAGAAATTTAGGTATTTTGACATTGGAATGGTGTTTTGTTAACTGAAAACTGAAAACCTTGAAAAATCTTGAAAAACTGAATTTATACATGAAAGTCAGCTTTGAACCCTGTATGCTAGAACTCTATATGGATGTCATTACAAAGCATCGCATTCTCCAAATTCCATAACTGTTTCTTTCTTAAATTTTTGTTTTGTTTTTAATTTACCATTTTACCAAGTGATATTCTCACAACAAGCTAGGATGAAGAGCTTGGTGATAATTAATTTTCCTCTAGTATTGAAGTTGGTGATTTTGTGCTCAGCTGTTGTAGAAATTGTGGTTTGGCCCGGGTTGCTTCATTGATATGGGAACTCTGCCTGTGGATATATTCTGTAGTCAATTTCTCCTTCAGGTCTCGCTTTTTCTCTTCTATTTTTAAAAACTTGACCATAACTAATTTTGAGTACATTTTTTTCAATACGTGTATTGACATTAAGTTATGGGTGAACTGGGTAATATAGTACAATCTCCTGATAAAAATGATCTGTAAGTTTTTGTTTTTGTTCTTTTTTTCAAATAGATTTCTTGTGGGTAGGTCATTACTGGAAGATGAACTGTAGTGCTTTATATTCATGAATGCCAACCAATGGATACCATGACAGAGCAAAGCTGTAGATAATAACATACAGCCAGAGAGTTTTTGTTTCTCTATTGTTTCATAGATTTGTTTTATTGTTACAATGTAGGTAGTTTAGCAAACCATGCATGAGTAGTTCAGTGTATGTATCATTTATTGTGATTAGATTAGCAGTCCATACATATCGGTTTATTGTCGTTTATAGTGTCTAGATTTGCATAGAAGTATTTTAGATTTGAAATAAGTCTTAATTCGCCTGCACATTGAATTGTTGTTTCATTCAAAAGAGAACATCATAAGCAGAAAAACATAATATAATATGTCAAATAGGTTATATATGTTACATAACATATAGAATGAAGCACAAATTTATAACATGTTGTGAAACCCATTGCAAATACTTGCTCAGAAATTGTTTTGTTTCTATGGAAAAAACTTTTCATGAAAATACATGTATTTAGTTGACCCTGATAAGGTTTTGTTTCTGTTTTTGTACATGTATAAATAAGTTAGATTATTACAGTGGAGAATTCAAGTAAAATAATAAGGTACCTGTGACATCAGTTCTGAACACTATTGACATTCAACTATGTTTAACAAAAGTTGGCGTATTTATTTTCAAAGGGAATCTGCTTCCAAAATATTTTGTTGTGAAAACCAAGAGAAAGTAAGGTTAAGCTGAGAAATACTTTAATCAGATTGTAGACATGATTGTGACAATGAATGAGTTTTGGCTTTAGTAATCTTTGATAATACTTTGTACCTCCACAAAATCTGCTTGATCTATCAGGTAATTGTGGGTCATATATAATATGTATACTTTCTGCATCATCATTTACCCAGTAAAAATTTTCAATAATCATTCTACATCATTTTATACACAATTTATATCAAACTGGTGATTTTCTTTGCTTTCGTTTGGTAGTGGTAGATTTTGTTGCTTTGTTTGTTGATCGAGCATTAGTTTTTAAACTGTTATTTATTTATCTCTTTGGTGTTGAATTCATGTTTGATTTTGAATTCCCTGATAGTATTTAGATTTTTTAGAAGAATGTGTGCATTGAGAACTTTGTTTCATTTTCGTCTCATGACATTGATCAGTATATTGTGACATTGTTATCATTGGTTTGAAAGTTTAAAAAATCTTTTATGTCAAGACATACTGCATTTTGTTTAATGTTTTTCCAACATTCAGAGCTCATCTTTATAAATTATATTGATTTTGAAGACAACATACTTCTCCACATTATAGAATTTACCTAGCAACATCAAGAAGCACACATCCTCTCTCTGTCTGTCTCTCTCTCTCTTGCTTTCTCACTTGCTCCCTTTCTCTTTCTCCTCGCCCTCTCTCTCTCTCTTTCTCCTCGCCCTATCTCTCTCTGTTTACACCCCATTTTCTCTCTTTCTTCTTCGCCCCCCCCCCCCTTCTCCCCACTAGTTTCCATCTATCATGTGACAAAATTTGAAAACACCTTCTTTGGAAGATATTATAGTATCACATATTTCATTATTCCATGTGTCATGTTTGGACTAAATTAAATTCACATAATTTGAACAACATTGTTTTGAGTTATTTTGCTTCTTTACATTGCTTTGATGATGCTGTTGTCAGCTAAATGAAGACATTGTTGAGAGGTAATTAGAACAGCGACAGGTTCATATTCCAACATATGAAAGGCGAAGTTTGCATCGTATGATTAAAGCAAATTACATTGTACTGGACACATTTTGTGTGTGTGTGTGTATATAATTATCATAATCAGCCCCCCTCGAGGTCACTCCTTGCCGCCGGTGAGGGGGCTATAGTAACACCACCAGGGGTGTGAAACAAATGTGGCCGAGCCATCTCGCCGAGCATGAGCAAACTCTGCTCTAGCAAAATAAGCTGAAGACGGAGGTATCTGGCCAGAGTAGGGCGCCTAACCTAGATACCACGCACCCTTTTCACTATTATGTCTAAGTCTGCAGTTAGTTATCGTCATGGTGCTCGCCCTGTGAAGTCCCCCCAGGCAGCGGCAGTGCCGGGCCCCCCAGCCTCGAAGGGGCCCACCCAAGCTACTGGAGGTCCCTCTCGACTGCCCCGGGGAGCCGGGGGGCAGGAGAGGAATGCTACTGGCCAAACCATCAAAGATAAGGAGCAACCTTTAAAGATAATGCACTGGAATGCTGAAGGAGTCAACAGCAAGAAAGATGGATACAGCAAGAAGTTAGAGCTAGAAAACATCCTTTTTGAGGAGAAAGTAAGTATCTGCTGCATCCAAGAAACCCACCTCAGCAAAGACGTTGCTTTCAAGGTAAGAGGATACCAGTGCTTTAGAAACGACCGGACAGACAGAAGAAAAGGAGGAATTCTAACCTTGGTGAGAAACAACATCAGAGCAAGCCAGATTCAAGTGCTAATGGAGGGAGCAGAATATCATCTACTACACATCAGGACAGATCAGACGGAATTCCACATCCTCAATTATTACTGCCCAAACGACCGATCCATGTCCCTGGATACAATTCCCTTTAGAGGTAGGCTAATAGCATGTGGAGACTTCAACAGCCACTCCCAAAGCTGGGGCTATGAACACATGGACAAGAGAGGTGAGGAGGTTGAAACATGGCAGGATGAGTTAGGACTGCTTCTCATAAATCAGCCCACAGACCCACCTACATTTTACTCAAGATGCTGGCATACCACCTCAACACCGGATATAGCCTTCTATACACCAGACCTGGACTGGAAGATCAAAAGGACTGGGGAAACAACTTGGAGGAAGTGACCATCGCCCTGTTTTCATCATGGTGGAAAACGAGCTAATAAAGAACAGCAGCACCCTTGCCAGATGGAACTACAAGAAGGCCAATTGGATGATGTTCAGACACAGAACAAGCGTGCTTGCCACAAGTATAATTTCAACAGGGAAAAACATCAACACCATTGTGCAAGAGTTCAACTCATCTATTCTTCAAGCTGCCAAGGAAACAATACCTCGTGGAGCACGAAAGAACTACAAACCATACTGGAACAAGGATCTTGACGAACTCCACCAAGAAGTAGAAAAGGCACGAATACAGGCTGAAAACAACCCAGGACAACAGCAACACAATGCCCTCCAGCAAGCTAAGGCAAGATTTCAAAGAGGAAAGCTCCAGGCACGACGCAAGAGCTGGAAAGAGAAAACAGCCTCCCTCAACTTTGAAAAAGACGGCAAGAAACTATGGAACCTGGTTAAAGCTCTAAATGATGAAGGAACAGATAGTAACATCAGAGTCACTTTGCAAGAGAATGGCAAGACCCTAACCAAGAAAACAGCAGCGAATGTTTTTGCAGATGTGTTTGCTAAGGACTGTAACATAGAGGTAAGTACAAGCAAGTTAAAGGAGGCAAGAAATGACAAGGCCCCGGAGAGAAACGAAGGAGACCAGCCAGAAGTCATGAACACAAAGATCACACGGCAAGAACTAGACCTTGCCATTAGCAAACTAAAACTGCGGAAGTCACCAGGTGCAGATGGAATACCAAATGAGATGATCAAGAAACTCGGATCCGGAGCTCTGAATAAATTACTAGAGATCTTCAACGTCAGCTGGAAAACTGGAGAAGTACCACAGATCTGGCGAGAAGCAATCATGGTCCCAATACCCAAAAATGGAAAGGACAAAGGAACAGCAAGAAACTATCGACCAATAAGCTTGACAAGCTGCCTCTGCAAGACCATGGAACGGATCGTCAACCACAGAATGAAGTGGTACCTGGAAAGCAACCACCTACTGGCTGATCAGCAAGCAGGGTTCCGTCAGTGTTATTCCACAGAGGATCAAGCAACCTATCTGTCACAGGACATTGAAGATGCCTTCCAGGACAAGAAACAAGTATTAGCAGTGTGGATCGACCTTCGAAAGGCCTTTGACAAAGTCTGGAAAGACGGACTACTCAGGAAGCTGCGAGACAACAAAGTGACTGGTAGCATGTACAAGTGGACCAAGAGCCTTCTACACAACAGAAGAGCAAGAGTCCAGCTGGATGGATGTCACAGCAAGAAGGTACTGCTGAGACACGGTGTGCCACAGGGAGGAGTAATATCACCCACCTTATTCCTGATCTTCATAAATGATCTAGTTCAAGAACTACCCTGCGGAATACGTACAGCTCTATATGCAGATGACCTAGTTATGTGGTGTACGGAAGAACAAGCCACAGTTGCCACAAGAAGACTACAAAGAGCCACTGACATCCTCTTAGCATGGACGAATAAGTGGTGTGTCACAGTCAACGAAGAGAAGTCGTCCACTACTCTTTTCACCCTGTCTCCAAAACAGACTGCTGGAGCCATCAAGCTCAATGGGACATCACTCAAGGAAGACAAAGCACCAACCTATCTAGGAGTCACATTCGACACCAGGCTCTCATGGAGGAATCACATCGAGAGGGCAGAGACAAAAGCTAGAAGAAAGCTAGCCATATTGAGGAAACTGAGCGGCACATCATGGGGAGCGACAGAAAGAATTCTCAAGAATGTGTATCAGCAAGGGATTCGCCCTCACCTCGAATATGGTTCAACAGCCTGGAGTTCAGCGTCCAACTCAGCCCTTCAGATGTTAAACAAAGTTCAGAACCAGGCTTTGCGCATCATCACAGGAGCAATGAAGTCAACACCCATTGTGGAGATGGAGAAGATCACCCAGATAGCAACACTTGCAGAACGAAGAGAAACCAGGGTGGCAATCCAGGCAGAGAAATTCAACAGCATAGAGAATCACCCAATGAAAGAGAAGCTAGGAGACCTGGCAAGGGGAAGGCTGAAACGTACGAGCTTTATTCACAAGGCAAAGCGAATAAGAAGACAGCTATCACACCTTCCCCAGATTGCCCACCCCCTGACATCTGTACCCGAACAGACCCCTTGGACGGAGGAGACAGAGACCCAAGTCCAGATACACACAGACGTTGATGGTGTCTTCAACAAGGGAGAACAAAGTGAAGTAGAAAGAAGAACTGCTGTACTCGGCCTACTTGATGACAAGTATCCAAGCGAATCATGGGTTCGAGTCTACACAGATGGCTCTGCTGAGAATGCTGTAACAAACGGAGGTACCGGAGTGTATATAGAGTATCCAGACTCAACAAGAACGGCAATTAGCATGCCAACCGGAACCTTCTGCAATAATTATGGATCAGAAGCCAAAGCCCTCATGACAGCTGCCACAGAGCTTCAAGTAGAGGACAGCAACATCGTCTTCCTCACAGATGCAAGATCAGTCCTTGAGGCCCTTCAAGCTGGCAAGCTTAACGACCTGAAGAAATGTTTTACACAGCTTGGAAATAGAAGCAGGATAGTCCTACAGTGGATACCATCACATTGTGGAGTCCCAGGCAATGAGAAGGCAGACCAACTGGCCAAGGAGGGCTCCGGCCTGGAGCAGCCACAGTGCCTCCTAAACTACTATGAGAAGAAAAACCTCATCAAAAACGACAGACGGCAGCAAATAAACCAACAGGATAAATATCATCTCCTGAACAGAGAGGATCAAGTACTATTGTTCAGACTAAGAACTGGTCACAATAGGCTCCACCACCACATGTTCACCAAGTTCAAAATAGGAACATCTGCCATATGCGAGTGCAGCCAGTCTCCTCAAAACACGGAGCATATATTGCAGAACTGCACACTCCTCTCAGCACTGCGAGAAACATATTGGCCCCAACCCACCGACCTGAATATCAAACTCTATGGTGCTCTGCCAGAACTGCAGAAAACCGTAGATTTTATTAAAAGAACAAATCTGCAGATTTAGATTGGTGAACGAAAGAAGAAGAAGAATCATAATCAGCTTTGTTTGCTTTTTCTGTCATACAGTAGAAAACTGCTTGGAGCTTAGCATGGCTTGACAGTAAAATTCATGGTACAGACAAGTCTGTTTCATTTATTTATATGTCTGATACTCATTGTCGGTTGTATTTTTAATCCACCGTTGCCATTTGTACACAGTTATACTGTAAAGCAGCCTCTTACAGGTTGCCCTGCTATATCAAAATAGCCTCGAAACTTTTTGTTTTCAAAGCTTTATCATTCAAACTTCATTATGGTAGAAAGAAAACGATATATAATGTACGGTACCAGAATGGTGTCATAAATGGATACCGATAAGAGGTGAATCGCAGTTGTGCTGCGTGTAAGAGGAAGGTTGGGGGAGGGGGAGAACAACGATGTATTTGCGTAATACGTTGTTTTGTTTTTTGGCCAACTTTTCTCTTAAGAATAAGACTGGTGTTTGTAGCAATTATATTGTTCTCAAGCTTTACCTGAGCGAAACTTTTTTACTTCTCCGCCGTGGTATAGAAAAAGACCTTATACACTGTACACCAAAAACATATTTTACGGGAGACATTAAAGAAGAAAAGATTCCCTTTGCACCCTACTGTATTGGTTGTTTAATGTCCATTTTGTGGGGGGAAAAAACAAACTTTAGTCGCAGAAAATTGCAACTCACACAGAAAGATAGAGCACATTAGTGCAAGAGTGGGCCACCCTACATTTCGGTATGTTTTGATAATATTATCAAAATTGGGATTTAACAGTCGTCACTACTCAAGATTTTAATGCCTTGTAAAAGCAAAGATTTCATATTGAAAATATCAACCAAACAATAGAAGGCATACAACAGATAGTTCTAGCAAAATTGAGTCAATGCCTATAAAATTTACAGAACCAATTATTTGGAAAATAGTACAAAATGTAGGATGGCCCACTCTTGCTCCACATGACCATTTCTTTCTATGAAATTGTATTGAAAAGTGAATTTGACCTGCAAGGCATTTGCAGGCTTTTTCTGTAGCAAGGCAGTGCTGTAGTCCACGAAGACAACAGCTGTGTTATTGACAAGTGTTTTATCAGATTGCTGTGCCTATAATTTGCAATCGTTCAACATTATGTATACTCCCATGTTACTATGAATATGACATCTAAATTTGACTAACATTCACGCAGTGGCCCCGGTGCAGTAGAATTGAACTTCTATTTGTTGAACTGTTCTATGGAAGTTCACCAGAGACAAATGATGAAATTGAAATACATGTAGAACAATTCAGAAGCAGTTCAGTTGTTTTGATGTGCCGCTATGAAATGAAACAGAAACCAAAAAGAAGAAAAACGGATTCCAACTTGCACTTTATGCCTCTTCTCTTCCCCCTCCCTTTCTTTTTTTTAAGGCTTGGAAAAGTTCCAGTTTCTGAAATTTGGCTTATATAGACGTAGAACAAAATGATACTGCGATGTCTTGACTCAGTAATGACAGATTAGCTACTTCATGTAACTAATTATTTATACTCACATTGTAAATCTATTATGACACACATCGTAGACCATTCCTTTGTATAGTTTGACCAATATTTCAGTTTTTTTAAGCCCATATTCTTTGTACTTTTAGCACCCAATTTATGCTGCATTATGCACATTGGTGGGAATTGCAAAATCTTCACGGGATTGAAAATGGACCGAAACCACTTCACAGGCCTGAATTCTAGCTGTAAAACTGTGTTTTTCGTAAAAAATTAATCATGTTTATGATTACAAGACGCCCGTGCAGATGCGGGGCCCTCTTGCAGAAGAGGGACAGCAAAGAATACATCTGACGTAATACTGCGTGTCGTAAGAGGCGACTAAAGGTGCAAAGGTCCTGGTCTCCCGAGAAGAGCCAGTTGGCGGTGAGCCAACTACCCACCCTGTAAAAATAAACCAGTTACAGAAACACAAGCAAATACTTTAAATCAGTCTTTTATCTTGGGAGAAGGGGGAGCATCTGCACCTGTAGATTCAATGAAGGACAATGGACAAAGCCGAAAGGACTCCACTGGCCTGACTGCTCCTTCATCAAACAAGTCACTCCGGATTGCGTCGTGGAATGTCCGCTCCATGTATGAAGCAGGAAAGAGTGCCCAGGTTACAATGGAGATGAGGCGATACAGACTGCACATACTTGGAGTTAGCGAGACCCGCTGGATACAGTCCGGACTGAAACAACTTAATTCTGGGGAAAAGATTTTGTATTCTGGAAGGGAGGACAAAAAGCATACAGAAGGGGTAGCGATCATCTTGAGCAAGCACGCCCAGAGGTCACTGAGGGGATGGGAACCCTACGGAAGGAGAATTATATATTGGCATCATTTACTACAAAGAACAAGAACATCAACATGAACATTGTGCAGATATACGCCCCAACAAATGAAGCAACCGATGAGGACAAGGACGATTTCTACCACCAGCTTCAGGAAATAGTTGACACATTGCCAAGAAAAGATGTGAACATTATAATGGGAGACGCCAATGCCAAGATAGGACAGGACAATACAGGGTATGAGGACATTATGGGGTGCAATGGTTTGGGACAAATGAATGAGAATGGAGAGCGGTTTGCAAGTTTCTGCGCATTTAACAGCTATGTGATTGGAGGTTCAGTATTCCCACACAAGAGGATCCATAAGGCCACTTGGATTTCACCGGATGGAGTAACTGAAAACCAGATTGACCACTTTTGCATCACCCGACGATTCAGACGCTCACTGGAGGATGTCATAGTACAGAGAGGAGCTGATGTTGGATCTGACCATCACATGCTGCTGGCAAGACTCAAACTCCGCCTCAAGAAACAAGGTACCAGAGCAGGAACAAAGAGGAGAAAGTTTCAAGTGAGCCTTCTGGGTGGAGACAAGAAGGAAGAGTTCCAGCTGACACTGAGGAATAGATTCAAACCCCTTGTTGACCTCGAAGAGACAGTAGATTTGGAGACTCACTGGGCTAAGGTAAAAGGAGTATTTACATCGACATGCCAGGATGTTCTTGGGGAAAAGAAAGTGGAACACAAGGAATGGATCAGTCAAAAATCACTGGACTTGATAAGGATAAGAAGAGACCTAAAAGAACAGGTAAATGCAAGTCGTACAAGAAGCTCAAGAGTTGGTAACCAGGAAGAGTACCGAGCATCAGCTAAAGAGGTCAAAAAATCAATTTAAAAAGACAAAGAGGAGTTCATAGGAATGTTAGCAGAGAAGGCAGCAACAGGAGGAGACGCGAGGATCCTCTACCAGACTACAAAGACTCTTGCTGGAAAATATGGAAAACCTGAAGTTCCTGTCAAGGATTACAACAGGAAGGCTATTTTTGGAAAGGAAGCTCAGGCAAAAAGATGGATAGAACATTTTAACAGCCTCTTGAACAGACCTCCACCAAGCAACCCACCCGACATTCTACCCGCAAGAAATGATTTACCGATCAGTTGCGACCCTCCGACTAAAGCAGAGATTAATGATGCCATAAAGCAGTTAAATCGAGGCAAGGCAGCTGGACCAGATCAGATCCCACCAGAGGCGCTGAAGGCAGATGCTGCTGGGGCTGCAGAGGGTCTGCACTCACTATTCTCGAGGATTTGGATCGGAGGCAAGTTTCCAAAGGACTGGAAGGAAGGACACCTCGTGAAGCTTCCAAAAAAAGGGGACCTCAGCAATTGTAGTAACTACAGAGGAATCACACTTCTCTCCATCCCAGGAAAGGTTTTCAACCGGATTATTCTCAAGCGAATACAGAATGCAACAGACCAAAAACTTCGTGAGGAGCAAGCTGGTTTCAGGAGTAATCGATCAACCACCGACCAGATCGACACGCTGAGAATCATAGTAGAGCAGTCGCTAGAGTGGAACTCCCAACTGATAGTGAACTTCCTTGACTACGAGAAGGCCTTTGATAGCATCGATAGAGAAACACTGTGGAGAATATTGAGACATTATGGAATCCCAGAGAAAATGGTGAACCTTATCAAGAGCATGTACGAGGGGACAAGTTGCAGAGTCGTACACGATGGCGAGCTTACTGACAGCTTTGATATCAAGACTGGTGTTAGGCAGGGTTGTTTGCTGTCCCCATTTCTGTTTGTCCTGGTGATTGATTGGCTTATGAAAGAAACCACCAGTGGAGGAAGAAATGGCATACAATGGACCCCATGGACACAGCTGGACGATCTAGATTTTGCAGATGACTTGGCACTATTGTCGCACACACACGACCAGATGCAAGCAAAGACTACAGCTCTAAACAAAATTTCAGAATCTATTGGATTGAGGATACATCCTGCGAAGTCGAAGGTCCTAAAAATTGTTGCACCCCCAAGCGCACAAGTCAGAGTAGGAGATCAACCACTGGAAGATGTAGAGTCCTTCTGCTATCTTGGTAGTATCATTGACAATAAGGGAGGAACAGAGGCAGAAGTCAAAGCACGAATTGGAAAGGCACAGGCAGCTTTCACGTCCTTAAGCAAGATTTGGAGAACCAAGGATATATCTCTAAAAACAAAGCTGAGGATATTCAACTCGAACGTGAAGTCAGTCCTGTTGTATGGATGTGAGACTTGGAATGCGTCCCAGGCCTGCATAAAGAGAATCCAAGTTTTCATCAACAGATGTTTGAGGAAGCTACTTAAGATCAGATGGACAGACAAGGTCAGCAATGAAATTGTATGGAAAAGAACAAGACAGAGCCCAGTCAGAGGGGAAATTGGTAGGAGGCGATGGAGATGGATCGGCCACACTCTCAGGAGGCCAGGAAACAGCATCACGAAGAAGGTATTGGATTGGAATCCCCAGGGCAAGAGATCAAGAGGAAGGCCGCGCGGAACGTGGAGAAGAGCCAGAGAAAATGATGTGCAACGAAGCGGAAAGACTTAGAATAATGTAAAGAGACTGGCCCATGATAGAGAGGGATGGAAAGTGTTTGTTGGTGGCCTATACCCTGATCCAGGGTGAGAAAGGCAATGATGATGATGATGATGATTACAAGTACTTGATGATACATGAATACACACAGGTTGTGGGTGGACAAGAATCTCGACAAGGCTTAGGTCAGTCCCAGTGACGGATTAAGGTGTGGGCTTTATGGGCTGCAGCCCAGGGGCGTCCGCCAGCTGAGGGCATCTGGAGATTAAGTGAAATTATAAATATCAAAATCTTATTTCACTTTTTATAGCAGCTTGTCCCCCTTATTACAAAAATTATTATTTTTATGAAAATTTTGGTATGTGTTATGGATGATGACTTATCAGTCATTATGTTGTAGAAGAATAAACTGATTTCAAGAATCCCAAATTCGTGCTTTTATTAATTATCACTTGGGGCCTCACAGTATCTGTAGCCCAGGGGCCTGCAAAATCGTCATCCGGCCTTATTCAGTCCTGAGAAGGACAATTCCCATTTTAGCATAAGGAAATTAGAATTGTAAGCTTATCTGATCTGTATTTGATATGTATACATCTTGAGTCATCTTTTTATGCTGACTGCAGAATGTATGGCATTTTCCTGTTTTCTGTTATGTTGTATTATAAGGATTACGTAGGATGGAATCTTGTACAACTCGTTCAACAAAATTTTTTCCTGTGGAAGCTTTGTCTGTATATGTTTAATCCCTGTGTATGCCCTTTCCTATCAATAAATTATCATGCTTTCCAAATAAAAAAGTTGAGTTTTTCAGTAGTATATATATATATATTTTACTCATACTTCGGTTCTTCTTATGTGTAATAACTAATATATATTATATAGATATCGCCACCTCGCTATGATAATGGCACGTGTCAGACTTTTGCCAAAAGGCAACTGACAGTTCACTACATTCGTGAACAGGGGGGCTATCAGATAATATTATAGAAAAAGAAATCAGCCATTTCAAAATGTACTAAATCTAATCCAATAGAATCATAATGGCATAAGCCACCAAATGACAGGAAAAGAAATAGTTTTTCCTACCTCAAAAGTGTCAAAAAATGACTTATACCATTAGCGTAGAGCAGTAACGATATGTAACATACATATAATATACACAGTGGAGTCCATGTAAACCAAACTTTGGTAATTCGAATTACTGCTAAATGAAGATGATTTGCAAATGAGTTTTTTTGTTGTTTTTTTTTGGTCTTCTTTATCTCTGTTAAATATTTACTGCTAATTCGAGTTCGAACCGCTTAGATTCTGATAAATCGAACTGATCGAGCGCGCTTGTCGTCATTGTAACGTCTCAGTTTCCAACCCCGTAAAAACCAATTTCCACAAACCCTCTGACACAGGCCTAGAAAGACATACTTTGCCATGAAACACTGGAACCGAGACAAAAACATACCTGACTCACTGTGCCATCAACCTTTACGTGTTGGGTCCGAGAAACGGAGGAGGATATCGAAAGAAACCACAAATAAGAAAAGATCAGTGAAGTTGGAAAGTGCGAGGAAGGAAGGTCGGAAGGAATGAGTGAAGAAAGCAGAAGTAAGGAAGAATGTGTAAAACAAAATTAGAATATAAGACAAAGTAAGCCGAGAATATGGTAGGGTGAGCCTTCCAAAACAACGTAAAACTGGTTATTTTTACAAAATTGGCTTCAACCTTCCGATATGTAGACAAATAAACTATCGTGTTACCGGTACCCGCTGTTTCAGCCTTTGAAAGACCACGTTTTATTGACTGGACTTGAATAGTAATTCTGAAATTGTAAGCCCAAGAAAAGTATTAAGTTTGGCGGCTATGATGACACTTCCGCCCCCCCCCCCCTTCGTGATGAGTTCTTTTGTTTCCCGGGGGCCTCAGCATAGTGCTGTTGGCCCCCTGTTCTTGATTGTCTCTCTCTTTTGTCTTTCTTGTTTGTTGTTGTTCTTTCTGTTGACGTCGTCCGTGGTTTCTTCCAGTCATGGTTTTTATTAATTATTTTTTGGTATGCGCCAAGGTAAGGGCAAGACAAGAAAAAGGGAAGATCAGAAAAGCAGTTCTATTTCACTGTCCCTTTCAGGAGTTTGACCCCTTTATTGCCAATGAAACATGTCACTAGTTGACTGTTTTCCTCTAGAGCCCCAGTTAAAACAAGTATTAAGATATTAAAGCCTAGCAGGGCTCTAGGGTTTTTTGAATTTTGATCTTTAGTTCTTGGTGCCGCCAGGGAGCCTGGCTAGTCCCGCAGCAGAGCATAATTTCAGGGATCTTTATAAAATCTCTGCGTTTGCTGGTCCCGGGTGCAATAGGCACCCGAGGTCATTGTTTCTGCCTGTGTGGCTGTGCCGGCAGAAAAAGTCTTTCGGCCCTGGCAGATAAAAAGGATAACTATTTCTAAAATAAATTTATCTTACAGAACAATGTGTTTGTATATTAATATATTTATTTATTTAAGATTTTTTAATATTAAAATATTCTAGTTACATGTACTTATTTGTTTTATATTTATGGCTGGCGAGCCTTCTGTCAGTCCGTGCGCGGTTGTACCGGCGTCACCCGGCCTCCGGCCCCCACCGGTGGCCGACCTCAGCACGCTATTCCGCGATTGGACTTTGAGTGGTGCCACTGCTACCATGATCCGCCGGGTCAGGGGTGCCCGCTTTGCTACAGTCAGCGTACAGATTTATTTTGTTGGCAAGGGCCCCCCCCCCCGCTTACAGATTTATTTTGTTGGCAAGGCCCCCCCCCCGCTTACAGATTTATTTTGTTGGCAAGCCCCCCCCCCCCCCGCTTACAGATTTATTTTGTTGGCAAGGGCCCCCCCCCGCTTACAGATTTATTTTGTTGGCAAGGGCCCCCCCCCTTACAGATTTAATTTGTTGGCAAGGGCCCCCCCCCCGCTTACAGATTTATTTTGTTGGCAAGGGCCCACCCCCCCGCTTACAGATTTATTTTGTTGGCAAGGGCCCCCCCCCCCCCCCGCTTACAGATTTATTTTGTTGGCAAGGGCCCCCCCCCCTTACAGATTTATTTTGTTGGCAAGGGCCCCCCCCCCCCGCTTACAGATTTATTTTGTTGGCAAGGGCCCCCCCCCCCGCTTACAGATTTATTTGTTGGCAAGCCCCCCCCCCCGCTTACAGATTTATTTTGTTGGCAAGGGCCCCCCCCCCGCTTACAGATTTATTTTGTTGGCAAGGCCCCCCCCCCCCGCTTACAGATTTATTTTGTTGGCAAGGGCCCCCCCCCCCCCGCTTACAGATTTATTTTGTTGGCAAGGGCCCCCCCCCCTTGTTTTGCTTTGTTTTTTATTGTCAGTGGCTTCGGCTATGTGTCCGACTTTAACAGCTTTTCCTATGCAAGTCTCATTGATGTGGGGAGTCGACCAAAGCATAACAGTCACCTTCTTTATCACCTGTTTCTCTTTTAATGTTCCCGGGGAGTGATTTTATGGAAAGGGGGGGGGGGGGGGGTTTGACGGAAGCCCAATAGTATCTGCATTTTCATGAATTTTAAAGCATTCTGTAAATTACCGCATGTTGGGCACATTGATTCCAAAATTGTTGCACTGACATGCACTGTTTTGGCCAATTTGAGAGTGTGACTGTGAGTGAACAAACAAACAGTAAACAGAACGGGAAGTTTAGTTATACTAGATAAGATTGAATCATTGATTGACTGCTATAAGTAACCATAGCTGTCGCATCTAGTGGAGATGTTTGCATTCTCCCAGTGATTGCGTGCTTAGGTCTACCTACCTACCTACCTACCACCTATCTACCTACCTACCTACCTACCTACCACCTATCTACCTACCTACCTACCTACCACCTATCTACCTACCTACCTACCTATCTACCGCCTACCTACCCACCTACCTACCTACCTACCGCCTATCTATCTACCTACCTACCTGGCTACCTACCTACCTATCTACCTACCTATCTGCCTACCCGTCTTGCCTGCTTGCCTATCCATCTATCTATCTGTCTGTCTGTCTGTCTGTCAGACTATCTGTCTTTCTATCTATCTATGTCTCTTCTATCTGTCTGTCTGTCTGTCTATCTATCTATCTATATATGTTTATCCTAAAACATCATTAACATTCTACTAAGCCAACATGGCTTCTATTCTGTTCTCAAAGTTATAACGCCCACTACTATGGTCAAATTTATTGCTTTTTATCGTTGTCAACCTGATATCATTTTGTACAGGGTAACATAAAACGCCGTAAACTAACAACGCACTAGATCTAATACTTATGTAATTAAACCGTTTTATTTGTTTTAGACAAACAGGCATATCACTTTCATCCCAGTGGTTATGATGAACTACAGTTTTACCTATCAGCTGGCCAGGCGCGCCCCACAAACCTGCCAATTAAAGGTAAATGTATATTTATTATAAGAACCATTTCATATACAGGACCGTATGTTTCCCATGTGAAAGTTTACAGCGGACGTTGTAGGTCAAGCTTTTCATACTTTCTCTGCATCTGTATCATCTTCTTCATTTCTGGCAATTCGATGTCCATCACCACGTTCTCTTGCTGTCTTACTGAACTCAATAAAATAAAAAATGTTAAATTACAAGATAAACATGTATGTTATGAGTGGGATTTTGGGGATATTGTAAAAGTCCCCTCCATTTGTTAAAATCCCATTCCTAATATTATCGATGGTGTTATAATGTTGTGTTGGGGTATGTGTTCGACTGCATATTTTTTTGATGTTAAATTTAAAACTTCACTTTCAGACCATGTCAAATACTAAAGGACAAGGTATATACATTTCAACATCAGACCTGCAGGGCCACATTTTATTTACGCTAAGTACACTAACAATTTCGACTAGATCTATTTATGTAGTAAGGATAAATATCAGCAGCATCAATTTCATAATCAATAATACTTCATTAAAAGTCTAGCGCTAGGGTTCCTATAATATCATTTAACTTCTGTTCTCGCTACTTATCTAACTAAATTATTTCTACCTCCAAGAACTGGACTGCTTACTGTATGTCAATATATTAATAGGCCTATAGTCTCTGGAGATATAAGGTCATCTCAGTTAGCCTAATTAAACTTATAGGTCTAGGCCCCGCCCGTCGAAGTGACGTCGGCACAGTTAAATATAATTCAAGGGTGGGCTGGCAACTCCCAGCCTCACCCAGACAATTCAATTACAGTTATATAATTCACACATTAATACTAGTTGCAGTGTCACGAGTGGAGTGAGTGCAATTAAGGGGATTGCTACAGAGCGGGTGTAGAGTAAGAAGGGCTCACGGCAGACAGGTAGGGAAAGACGTGAAAGGAAGAGAGTAAAATTAACGCACGAAGACAAGTAAGGAAAGCATGCATGTTATGAGTGGTGGGGGTCTGAATGAGGCGAAAGCGCTGTATTACTATCACTGCAAGTTAGAAGGTCCTACTGAACGGACGCTAGTAAGAGCCCAGCGGGCGGACATAAGGGGAGCAGTCGAGAGACCAGTGAGAGAGTTTTTCCAGTGATGACTGGTAGGTAGAACGTCGATTGATAATTATGATTGATGTATTATATTATATTCGTCTATTACCATGATGTAAATAAGTAAATGTGAGGAATGTGGAAGTCCTTGATATTGGATATAGCAATGTGCGCCATGAGCGATAGATGAAAGTGAGTTCATGGATTTGTAGCACGAGTGAGTAGTGTGTACTCCGATGGAGGTGTGTTACCGTAAGATGTGTGGTGAGTGAAATGTGAACTATTGTGTGTACGCTTCATGGGTTGTAAGGAGAGGTGGAGTGAATAGAAATGGTAGGGTATTATACCAATGTAATGTTATTCTTGTAGGTGCCGAGGTCGGGCCAAAGAGCGCCGCCTACGGTGATAGGCCAGCATAGGGCCGGAGGCCACACATAGGCCAGAAGTGAGGCTGTCAGTGCAGGACAGTAGAGGCACCTAAAGTCGTGGCAGTCAGGCCACGGACAGGGACGTAGATATGAGCGTGAATGTGATAATGTACTATTGCCATGTTGATGGGCTAGGAACTAATAATGTACTATTGCCATGTTGAGGGGCTATTGAAATGATAATGTGTTATTGCCCTGCTGAGGTGCTAGGGGAGTGCTAAGGTGTATGACAATAGGAAGGTGATATTGAGAGACTGCGGTGCCAGTGAATTATTAATGTGCTATTAAGACCCTGAGGGGAGAGGCTGAGGCCGAAGTGCCTTTAGGAGTAACTACGGGGTTGTGGATCCGATGGAGAGTGTGTGTGAGAATAAGGCCGTTGTACGGCAGTTAATCCCAATAATATAATGTATGTAATTGCGCTATTATCTGTATAATTATGTTTAATAAATGTGTGAGTCTGATGGATTGTTCTGTTAAGTGTTAAACTTGTTTGTTCGTGATTGTTGTCCTGTCATAAACTATTACATCTCCCAGTCTGGGATTTGTGACATTGGGGGCTCGTCCGTTGTGACTCGTCCATTTTCGTAATATTTAGTTGTAGTTAGTTAGTAGGTATTTTTCAGTGGGCATTTGTTACTTTAGTTTTGTCCACGTAATACTTATCTTGTGGTAGGAATTTGTGTTGTCTTTGTTCGTGGGATGAATGGAAATTTCATGATGATATGATTTATGTATATTGATGAATATGTATTGATGCATGTATTGCCATAAATATGTACTAATGTGTACTTAAACTTTCAGAGAGACAGTGTGTGTGCGTGCAGCCTGAGGAGACAAGCAGCCAGAGCTCCGATTAAGGGGAGGACTTAAACTCATAAGGCTGAAAGTTAAGTGAAAATTTTGTACCCGGGATTGAGGGCTGTCTTTTCATCTGTCTGTTTCCCTGTTTTTGCTGTTTTTGTCGTTATAGATTATACGGGCGGTGGCGCGGGTTTGCTGTGGTGAGCCTAGTTTATCCTCTTCGGGAGGTGGGCTAAATTTGGAACTTCGTTCATCACAGTGAACAGTTCTGTAGGGCTTTGTTAGTGTTTAGTTGTAGCGTCGATATCTTCTCTGTTCTGCAGGAAGACGTATTCTCTTGTCCCTCTTTCTACCCATCTGTAGATACGTTCTTTTTTTTTCAGACTCTGTTCTTGTTCGTACCGTGTTGTGTAATCGGCGTAGTTAGGTTGCATTTTTTTCCATTATATTTTCTTTTTTAGGTCTTTGTCCTAGTCTGGTTCGTTGTCCTTGACGTACTTGTGGTCCTTCTACTGAATTTCCTTATTCTTGTCTTTTCTACTCTTTTTTATTATTAATAGGGCAATACATTTTATAAATATAGAATTAGTTAGGAAGTACGTAAATTTCTGAATTGTATTTGAGACAATTGGGTATTGTTATATCTGGTGTGATCTCAGGTCTCTGGTCGTGTCGTTAGTGATCATACCGACAGGGTAGCCGTTTTCATAGTATATACCGTAACCATAAATCTGTGAAATGGCGGAACTCCAACAACTAATGAAGTTGGGTAAGGAACTTGGCCTGGAGGGAGAGGAGCTACGCGGCTGGATTAAAGAACAGCAGGCGGATTTGCGCGATGAGCGTGCTAAGGATAGAGAGCGAGAAAAAGAGGCTCAAGAGCGTCAACAAGAAAAAGAGGAGCAGGAAAGGGAGTTTAAGTTAAAGGAGTTAGAAGATAAGCAGCAGGAGAGACAGGATAAGCAGCAGGAGAGAGAGGCGCGAATAAGAATAGCGGAGTTGGAAATCAAAAAGAATGCGCCAACGGAAACAGTTGAGCGGCAGGTACACAATAAAGGTGGTGTTCGGATTAAGCTCCCTACGTTCGACGACCGGAAGGACGACATAGACGCCTTCCTTTACAGGTTCGAACTGAATGCACAATTGCAATGGGGGGAAAATAAGGAATTATGGTCCACGTACCTGGCGTCTCTATTGCAGGGGCGAGCGTTAACCTACTTTAAAGAGCTACAGCGCGAAGACGTGCAAGATTACGATAAGCTGAAGGCTTTGCTGCTTCGCCGATTTGCGCGTACCGAGGAATATTTCCGGGAGCAGTTTAGGCGAGCACGTGCGGATACCAGGGAGGACTTTGCTGCCTTCGTCGCGAGACTAACGGAATATTTCGCGAACTGGGTAGACTTGGCGCATGTGGGCGCGGATTTTGCTAAACTGAAAGACTTAATGATCCGTGACCAGCTGTACGCGTCGTGCCACAAAGATCTGGTGGCTTTCCTGAAAGAAAACGAACCCGCGACGGTGCAGGAGGCGTCTAAGTTGGCGGAAGCATACCGTACGGCACATCCGTCCAAACCAGTCGCCAGGGCGTACGTCCAAGATGCTGGGTACGTCGCCGTTGTCGAAGGGTCGCCGGCAGGACTTAAGGACAGGTCGCGTCAGCGTGGTGCCTATAGTGGGCAAGCCCAGGGGCAGCGTAGGGGCTATCACCAATCACCTGCATATGGATCCGGTAAGTTTGACCGAGCAGGAGGGCTAGGTCGCGGTAATGGCCGGGGGCGATTTGTGACCTTTGCCGATGACCGACGGCATAGGGACTCTAGTTCCGGTCGCGATGGGTCACGGGGACCCAGGCCTAGTGCAGCACAGGGAGCGGAGTGTTGGACTTGCGGACGCGTGGGTCACTTTTCACGCGAGTGTAGGGCCGCGAAGTGTTGGAACTGCGGTAGAGCAGATCACATCAGCGTGAATTGCCCTGCAGGTAGGATAGCGGCGAACGTGGACAGTAGCTCCAGTCCATGTTCCCCAAATAAATTTCATCATGCGGCTGCGTGTGTTACATCGGACAACGGAGGCGGACAGTATTCTAAGTGTCCCAGTTGTGAGAAGTTATTATCTTCCGGTGTTTTACCTTGTGGGAGAAAGATCCCCATTATAAATTCATGTCATACAGGAGGTGGTCTTAGGGTTTATCCGGGGTTTGTTGGGGACGAACCGGTCTCGGTTTTACGAGATACAGGATCTACCGTTGTGGGAGTGCATAGGGACTGCATTCGGGATTCACAGCTTACAGGTGAGACTGTCCCGTGCATCCAATTTTCGGGGGCCATTGAGAAATTACCCATGGCAAGAATAGTGATAGATACACCTTTCCTTAGCGGGGAAGTCGAGGCAGTCGTTGGTTGTTTTCCAGGCGCCCAGCTCATCATTGGGAATGTATCACGGGTAGTTTCCCCTTCCGATGAGAACGTGCAAGCATGGTCGCAATCAAAAGGTATTGACTTTTGCGCCGCGGTCGAAACACGTCGACAGGTAGCTGATAAAGATAAGATTAGACCTTTAGCGACGCCAGCGGTCAACCTAGATATCACGCCAGAGCGCTTGGCGAGATTACAAAGGGAGGACCCATCATTAAACCCATGTTTTAGGGAAGCGCGAACCGAGAAAACGAGGAAATATAAGAACGGCTCGTCTTCCTTTGTTGTTCAGGCGGGCATTCTGTTCCGTAAGTATGTAACGGTGGCCTCCATTTTAAAGCAGGTCGTTGTGCCAGCGTTGCTGATCGCAACAGTATTGCATTTGGCACACGATGTCCCATTAGCGGGTCATATGGGGATAGCTAGAACCAAAGAAAAATTTTTACTGGCCATCGATCCACAGAGATGTGCAAGTCTATTGTAAGACGTGCAGTGCGTGCCAAAAGACGACGCATAAGGGTCGTACACCCCAGGCTCCTCTTCAGAAGATCCCCACGGTCTCGGAACCGTTTAAAAAGGTCTCGATAGACCTTGTTGGCCCCATTCACCCAGCGACCGATAGGGGGAATCGATTTTTCTTAACGGTCATATGTAATGCTACGAGATGGCCGGAGGCGGTTCCTTTGCGGACCATAACGTCTGAGGCAGTCGCGGAAGCGTTGTTTGCAATTTTCGCTAGGGTAGGAATACCAGAGCAAATTCTGTCTGATAGGGGCGCGCAATTTACGTCGGAGATGATGAAGGAATTGTTCCGCTTATTCAGCATTCAACCCATCACTACCACCCCTTATCATCCGCAGGCTAATGGCATGTGCGAGAGATTGAACTCGACGTTAAAGTCGATGCTGCGTAAGGTAGCTGCTGATCGCCCTAAAGATTGGGATAGATATATCCCTGCAGTGTTATTCGCGTACAGAGAGGTACGGCAGGAGTCAACGGGATTCTCGCCGTTTGAAATGATGTACGGTCGTAGTCCTAGGGGTCCAACTGATGTTCTTCGGGACATGATGACGTCGCCATCATCGGGAGACGATGAGCAGATTTCGGTGTTTCAGTACCTTGTTGATTTAAAAGAAAGATTATCTTCAGCGCGCACTATAGCAGAAGAAGCTTCTGGTATCGCTTCGAAAAGAGCAAAAGACTATAAAGATAGAGGTTCCAAACTGAGAATTTTTAAGCCAGGAGACAAGGTCCTATTGTTGTTACCTACGGACCATAATAAGTTATTGATGACATGGAAAGGCCCTTATGTTATTGAGCGAGTTGTTTCAAAGGTAGATTACGCTATCCACATTGATGGAACGAGTAAGGTTTTCCATGTTGATATGCTACAGAGATTTTATGAGAGACCACAGTATCTGTGTGCACAGACAAGACCAGAGGAGAATGTCTTCTCTACTGCTTGTACGGGGGTCGTAGACCAGTTGGACTGTGACGGAAGCGACACCGAGGCGCAGGAAGAGTTACAAATTCAATTGCCGGAGTTAACTCCGACACAAGGTTACAGGGACGTAAAAATTAACCCTGACCTTACGAGTTCAAGGAGTAGGGAACTTAAGACCCTGTTAGCGTCATTCCCGGATGTTGTTACGGATTTGCCGGGTCGCACTACCGTGATCCAGCACCAAATAAAGTTGACTTCGGATAAGCCAGTATCTCTTAGACCGTATCCGTTGCCTTTTTCTTCGAGAGATAGAGTCATAAAGGAAGTTGAGTCAATGTTGAAGTTAGATGTGATAGAACCATCAACATCGCCGTATTCATCACCCATCGTCCTCGTGAAAAAACTTGATGGATCGGTGCGGTTCTGTATTGATTTTCGAAGATTGAACACTATTACGGTAGGCGATAGGGAGCCTATTCCGTTTCAGGAGGAATTAATAGCTTCATTGGCCGGGTCCACGTGGTTTTCCAAGATAGATTTAACGAAAGGTTATTGGGAAATCCCTCTTACTGAGGAGTCTAAACAATACACGGCGTTCCAAACGCCCATTGGATTATTCCAATTTAAGGTCATGCCATTTGGGTTGGTAAACGCGCCAGCGACGTTTGCACGATTAATGAGACTGGTGTTAAAGGACATACTTAATGTCGTGTCATTCTTTGACGATATAGCATGTCATACGTCGACATGGTCTGATCATATTCAGACACTAACAGTAATTTTTCAACGATTACGTCATTTTGGGTTAACTGCTAAACCCGCAAAGATGGATTTGGCATGTCCAGAGATAGTATTCTTAGGACATATTGTGGGTAGAGGTGTTCAGAGACCTGAAGTAACAAAAATTGACAAGTTAGTAGGGTTGCAAATCCCTAAAACAAAGAAACAAGTCAGAAGCTTAGTGGGAATTTTAAATTATTACAGAAAGTTCATTCCAAATTTTTCCTCCTTGTCATCTTCTCTTTCTGACCTTACTAAGAAGGGACAACCCGATAAGGTCCAGTGGACGTCTGAATGTCAGACAGCATTTGATAATTTGGTGACAGCATTATCATCGTCACCCATTCTGATATTACCCGATTTTCGATCTAATTTTATCCTCAGAACGGATGCGTCGGACTCTGGTGTCGGCGCTTGTCTTCTACAGGAGAAGAACAAATGTCTCCATCCTGTATGTTATGTCAGTAGGAAGTTATTGCAGAGAGAAAGAAAGTATTCTGTGATAGAGCGGGAGTGTCTTTCCATTGTGTGGTCCGTCCAGAAATTGGGACGTTATCTCATGGGACGAGAATTTTGTATCCAGACAGACCACAAGCCACTAACGTTTTTGTCGAAGAATCGTTCGTCCAGCCCACGCTTATCTGGATGGGCATTGGCTTTGCAGCCGTATACCTTCGTTATTCAACCAATTCCAGGAACCAGCAATCATATCGCCGACTACCTTAGTCGAGCCTAGGGGAAGAGTTCAGGAGCTTATACATCGGAGGACAGGAACATTGACAGGATCCGTGTGAATGAGTCGACTTTAAAATATTGACATTATAAATATAATATGAAGAATGGTTGATAGGTTGATTGGTTTTTGATTCTGTATTAGGTATTGTGTTTAGTTAGCTATTGATGATGTGATATATGGCCTTTAGCGTCTTTACAGACGGTCTTAGCAGCTAGAATATTCACTTTCACTTTGACTGACAGCTTCTCTCGTGGCTTATTCTACCAATGTTTGACCCGAGAGTGCGATGGCAGTGATTGCAGGTCAGTCTTTTGGGTTCACTTTGGCGAGTGTTTTCATTCCGCCTCTGTCGTTTTGTCAGGTATGTTTCTTTTGCCTTGAAGTCTATTGCGAGCGTGCCACTGCGCAATTTTTGTCTCCATCTGCTTCGATCATTTGCAAGGTTCTCCCATTCATTGGGGTCGATGTTGAATGCTTTCATCGTGACCTTGCAAGTGTCTTTGAATCGCAGATGTGGCCTACCTCTGGGTCGGTTGCCAGTAGCAAGTTCCCCGTAGAGAATTTGTCTGGGGATGCGATCATTTTCCATACGGTGGAGATGTCCAAGCCACCGCAGTCTTTTTTTGCCTAGGAGAGCCTGAGTTGATGGAATGTTGGCTCGGCTCAGAACTTCGATATTTGAGATCCTGTCTTGCCACTTGATCTTGAGAATTTTGCGTAGGCAGCGCAGGTGGAAGGAGTTGAGGGATCTTTCATGTTTGGAGTAGGTGGTCCATGTCTCTGAGCCATACAGCAGGGTGCTTAGGACGCAAGTTTGGTACACGAGTACCTTTGTTTTGATGGTCAGCTTGCTATTGTTCCACACCCTTTTTGAGAGTTTGCCAAAAGCTGTGGCCGCCTTTCCTATTCTGGCATTTATTTCAGTTGTTATGTCTGTGCTACCACTGATGGTTGAGCCTAGGTAGCAGAATTTTCCCACTTGCTCCAGAGGAGAGCCATTCAGCATGATTGGGTTGGGGTATCTCAAGCCTTGTGTCAAAACTACAGTTTTTGAGACACTGATCTTTAGCATGAATTTGTCACAGGCTTTGGCAAGGCTATTGATGAGAGCCTGGAGCGTGGTTTCGTCGTGGGCCACGATTGCAGCATCATCTGCGAAGAGGAGCTCTTGTAACATAATATGCTCTGTACGAGATTTTGCTTTTAGTCTGGCAACATTAAAAATGGAGCCGTCCACTCTGGTGTTAATAAGTACTCCACCTGAACATTGACCAAAGGCATTCTTGAGTAGGGCTGCAAAATATATACCAAATAAGGTAGGAGCAAGAACACATCCCTGCTTCACACCGCTGTTTACAGCAAATGAATTGGATGTGCAGCCCTCAAAGTTGACACATGCCCTCATGTCAGTGTGGAAGGATGCAATAAGTTTTAGCAATGTTGGTGGACAGCCTATGGATTTAAGGACTGCATACAGGCCAGATCGGCTTACGGTGTCGAAAGCCTTTGTTAGGTCCACAAAGCATGTTATAAGCGGCCTGTTTTGTTCTTTACATTTTTCTTGGATTTGCCGAAGTGCAAATATCATGTCAATAGTTGATCGTTTGCTTCGAAAGCCACATTGTGTTTCTGGTAAGACTTTTTTCGCCAGTTGTTGAAGGCGGCAGAGGATGACGCGAGCAAAAGCCTTTCCAGTAATGCTGAGGAGGGATATGCCTCGATAGTTGTTGCAGTCGCCTTTGTCTCCTTTGTTCTTGTAAAGTGTGACAATTTTGGCGTCTCTCATATCATGTGGTATCACGCCTTCTTTCCAACACTGCAGTAACAGATTATACAGGTGTGGTAATAGTGGGCCTTTTAGGTCTTTTAATACCTCTGCAGGAATGTTGTCACTTCCTGTGGCTTTTCCAGCAGACAGGTGGTCGATTGCATTGGAAAGCTCGACTAAGGAAGGTTCAGCGTCAAGTTCGGCCATTATTGGCAGTTTTTGGAGGTGTTCCTCAAAATCTGGTGGAATATTTTTCTCAGTTGAATACAACAGAGAGTAATGCTCTACCCACCTATTCAGTTGTTCATTTTTATCTGTGATGGGTTCACCATTTACAGACTTAAGTGGGGCGCTTTTGGTGATGATTGGCCCAAGAACTACTTTCATCTGACTAAAGGCGGTTTTCATATCTCCCTTTTCATTTGCCTCTTGTATGCTGTTACACAAGTCTGTCCAGTATTTGTTGGCGCAACGTCTTACCTCCAGCTGAAGTTTAGCTTTTGCATTTTTCAAACAAGTTTTTGTACTCTGATTGCAATTTTTGTTATACTCATTGAAAGCAGATTTCTTTTGCTCAATGAGAGGTAGGAGAATTTCGCTGTTCTGGGCTACCCAGTCGTTGTTTGAAACTTTATGCTGTCCAAAAGACTTGATGGCACAGTCATGAATTTTTGAACTGAGAGTGTTCCATGTTTCATCTACCGAGTCACATTGGGTGACATTATCCATGCTTTCAGCAAATAACTTTTCAAATGACTTTCTATTTGATTCATCTCTGATTGCTGTTACATTGATCTTAGGGATTGAAGGGGCTTTTGATCTGTATATTTTCTTGGCCGAAATTTTGATTTTGCTGACTACCAGTGCATGGTCGGTGTCACAGTCAGCACTGTGGAGGGAACGAGTTATTTTTATACAGCCCAAACTCTTCCTCCTTGAGAGAATAAGATCTAATTGATGCCAATGGCCAGACCTGGGATGGCGCCATGATGTTCTTTGGCATCTCTTAAGGTCAAAGTACGTGTTTGTAACACATAATGAGTTTACGGAGCATAGCTCCAGAAGGCGCTGCCCGTTTTCGTTGATGTTGCCAATGCCGAAGTGCCCAATGCACTTTGGCCATGCGGAGTGATCTGCTCCCACTCGAGCGTTAAAGTCACCCAGAATTAGCAGGCCTTCGGTGAGAGGGATGTTGTGGAGAGTCCTCTGCAATGCCTCGTAGAAAATGTCTTTGGTTTCGTCAGAGGAGGTAAGTGTTGGGGCATAGACACAGATAATGTTGGTAAAACCAGACCGGGTGTTCAGTCTGAGTGTCATGATGCGTTCTGACACTCCAATTGGAGTTGCGATCGAATTGATAAGGGAGTTTTTTACGGCGAAGCCCACGCCGTGGATTCTCGGCTGTTCGCTGCTAAGGCCCTGCCAGAAGAAGGTGTAGTTTTCTTCTTTGACTGACCCGGAGTCGGGAAGTCGAGTTTCTTGAAGGGCAGCGATGTCGATGTTTAGTAGCTGAAGTTCTCGATCAATAATTTGGGATTTCCTGATGGAGTCAATATTAGTGAGATCTTGCTGTTGCAAGCCTGGGCGCATTGTTCTGACGTTCCAGGTACCAAGTTTTAGTATTTTTCTGTTTTTGCCAGGTGCACACTTTACGTCAGCTTTTTGACTTTTGGTCTAGCTCCAACCACCTTATGAAGCAGGCTGACGTGGCGGAACAACACCCAACTGCCTGGGGGCTGCCCAGGTTACGGCGGGCGGTAGTTGATCAATGCAGCTGAAAAGCCGCTCCCACCGACAGAGGGGACCCCTGGCGCTCATCCGTACGCCAAATGGATTGAGCTTATCACCGGTAACTGCCACCTCCCGTGTTGTGCCCATCCATAACGGATGGCTGGAGTGTCCTCTCCAAATCGGAAATGGGTGGGCTTATAGAGGAGAGACAGACGCTTGCCAAGCCCGAGCAAACGCCTCCTCGTTTTGCTGCCTTGCCTGGGCTATTTTTAAGAGATGGTGCTTTGCCCAGAGGCACCACCCCTCTCTCTGCCATTCTAGTTAAACCCAAGGGAGAGACCAGGTCAATACATTTGGAACTAGTCCGGCTGCAGGAGATGCTGGAAGCCAGTTTGATGCAGTTCTCCCTGACAACCACCTTCGGGTCTCCACTCCTGATTTTCTGTCTGGGTTTACTCCCATAGCCTTTGCTATCATAGCAACACATAAGGCAGTGTGGTATTTGTATTCAGGGTTACCTTCCCCTAGTCTTCCTCTCTCCCGAGATGACCCACAAGACAGTGGGGGGGACAGTAGCAGGCTGTATTGTGTACTGTCGTACAATAGCAGAAAACTCTGGCCTGACTGGGAATGATGATGTGATACATATATGCATATTGCAGGGCATATTGATCCCCATATTTTCCCCTGATTTCGGTATTTTATATACTAGGGGAACTGCTAGGTCATTTTTTTAGTGTAGGTATTGCTCACGCTCACTCGTTGACAGTCATCTTGATGCGATTTGAAATTAATTGCATTAATTTTTTTGGGGTGGGGGATGATGTCACGAGTGGAGTGAGTGCAATTAAGGGGATTGCTACAGAGCGGGTGTAGAGTAAGAAGGGCTCACGGCAGACAGGTAGGGAAAGACGTGAAAGGAAGAGAGTAAAATTAACGCACGAAGACAAGTAAGGAAAGCATGCATGTTATGAGTGGTGGGGGTCTGAATGAGGCGAAAGCGCTGTATTACTATCGCTGCAAGTTAGAAGGTCCTACTGAACGGACGCTAGTAAGAGCCCAGCGGGCGGACATAAGGGGAGCAGTCGAGAGACCAGTGAGAGAGTTTTTCCAGTGATGACTGGTAGGTAGAACGTTGATTGATAATTATGATTGATGTATTATATTATATTCGTCTATTACCATGATGTAAATAAGTAAATGTGAGGAATGTGGAAGTCCTTGATATTGGATATAGCAATGTGCGCCATGAGCGATAGATGAAAGTGAGTTCATGGATTTGTAGCGCGAGTGAGTAGTGTGTACTCCGATGGAGGTGTGTTACCGTAAGATGTGTGGTGAGTGAAATGTGAACTATTGTGTGTACGCTTCATGGGTTGTAAGGAGAGGTGGAGTGAATAGAAATGGTAGGGTATTATACCAATGTAATGTTATTCTTGTAGGTGCCGAGGTCGGGCCAAAGAGCGCCGCCTACGGTGATAGGCCAGCATAGGGCCGGAGGCCACACATAGGCCAGAAGTGAGGCTGTCAGTGCAGGACAGTAGAGGCACCTAAAGTCGTGGCAGTCAGGCCACGGACAGGGACGTAGATATGAGCGTGAATGTGATAATGTACTATTGCCATGTTGATGGGCTAGGAACTAATAATGTACTATTGCCATGTTGAGGGGCTATTGAAATGATAATGTGTTATTGCCCTGCTGAGGTGCTAGGGGAGTGCTAAGGTGTATGACAATAGGAAGGTGATATTGAGAGACTGCGGTGCCAGTGAATTATTAATGTGCTATTAAGACCCTGAGGGGAGAGGCTGAGGCCGAAGTGCCTTTAGGAGTAACTACCGGGTTGTGGATCCGAGGGAGACTGTGTGTGAGAATAAGGCCGTTGTACGGCAGTTAATCCCAATAATATAATGTATGTAATTGCGCTATTATCTGTATAATTGTGTTTAATAAATGTGTGAGTCTGATGGATTGTTCTGTTAAGTGTTAAACTTGTTTGTTCGTGATTGTTGTCCTGTCATAAACTATTACATCTCCCAGTCTGGGATTTGTGACATGCAGTTCTAGGAATCACAGCTAAATCTATATATTTTGCATCTTGCATTCTCCGGCAAGCACTCCTGGTATACGCATCATACTCTCCTACTGGATAAATGTCATGCTCTTCCCATCAATTTCGTTGTCGATGTCATCAAGAGATTCTATCTTCAATTACTTACGATTGTCCTGGCCATAGTGGACAGCAGCGTTGGACAATTTCAGGCATGGAAGGAGTTCCGTACTCGAGCGCCAAAGACCAGAAACTAACACAACTACCCCAGCCCCTTTTCGCCTGAGTAGTCAATCTGACTACCGCCCATTGATACAAACTGACTAGACCCTCACGCCCCCAACATTGCTTTTTTTCCAATGACAATTGGATAAACTAACAAAATTAATAAGTACGGAAAAATTATATAGGGTTTTTTATCAAAAAGTGGCGCTCGAGTAAGGTACTCCTCCCTTCAGGCATATGGATCATAAACTAGATCTTCATCTAGCCATGTTGTATTTTTAAATATTAAAAGATTCATTCAAGTAGAATCATCACTGACCCCTTCGCAGATGGACGTTCTGCCTGGAATGGAGTCCCCCCGTCAGCTGCTCTCTCGGCTGCCTATCGATTATCAATACGCCTGCATTGATTGGTTATCAAATTAACGGCTAAGTGACGTAGACAAATAATTTCTCACCCCCATGTTGAAAACGGGGTGTTAATCTTCATCGATAGCACATTATATTTCCATCTTGATATCCACCATCTCCCCTAGCCTATATATATATTCCCGCTGATTATCTATAGCCCATTCACCATAACACCAGTGATATTCTATTTACTAGAATACTACTGTTTATCTACGCCTTCCTGTTGTTCAATAGTTCCCTATTGCTTAAAATGACGTCATCAAAAAATACCGTCCTTGCATCCTTGACCTTATCTACAAATGACGTGTTCCACATGTTATACATATTCACCCTTTAGGTTGTATTAATTAAGTTATTTCCCTTTTACAACATTATTTGGTCTTGACAATGTAGGCCTACATGTAACACGATATTGCTGCTGGTGGTGTTTTGCTTCTACGGGTTTCGCTCTACCACTTAGCTGCAGATGCAAAGAAGACATAAACAATGGCATATTTTACAAAGACTAAGATCTCATGAAGAGATCCCACCCGACTAGGCTCTATGATAGTCACACCAGTTTGGCGGAAATCACAACTGGTTTACTGCACCAAAGATACTAGAAACAATACTATGAGACCGCTAGCGTGTTTAGCGTGAACAGATTTCGCACGGCCACCCACCGGCGAATGCGCGGAAGTCATGAACAATGCAATCATTTACAAAGCCAAAGAGTGAAAATATTGAATTTTTTTCACTGTTCAGATATTGCTGTAGGCCTTGACTGACGTCCGCTTAGTTTGTAATTTTAACTTCAATCGCTGTGGGAAAACCCTGGCTTTGTTTTTGTTGTTTTTTGTTTTGTTTTTTAGTTGTAACAAATTTGCATCATACATGTATAATTAATTGTCAAATATTCTTTTCGTGCTGTGTGCTATGGGCCCCGCCCCCGCTGAGGGCACAAACTGTGTGCACGAGTCTTTTAGAAGTGCGAAGAATGGAGTGTCTTATCTTATAGTATCCAGTATCTTTGGCTACACTTACGTCACCAAATATTATGCTACACTCCGGCCGAGCATGAACACCTGTAAAGGATTTTTGGCACGTCGACTGCATGCTCACTGGCAAAGACTGTATAAAATTGTGGCCTTGGAAATTTCCACGAAGAACTAAATAAAATTTAAAATTTCCTAAAGTCACGAAGTTCTGTGACCTCAGGTAAAAGAAACCAATAGTAGATTGTTCTGAGATAGATGTCGAAGTTTTCATTGTATCTTTACAAAAAAAAAAAAAAAAAATTCAATAAGATCATACAGGTAAGCGTAAAACTAAAAGTGAAGAAAACAATCTTTTTTTTTATAAGGGTCTAATCGTGGTCTTGGGGACAGTTTCTTCTTGTTGTTTATCCTTTTTGAGCTGGCTGATGCCCACACTATTATGAGCCAATATTGCCATGACTTCCTCTAAAGTGGCACAGCCATCTGTGTAAGAACATACAACTTCACCTAGAGAATGTCCAATGATTCCATCAGGCTTGATACCTATGGCAGACAGTAGATCAATCAATGCTATTTGTATAGCACAAATCCCAGTCAAATTGTACCTCACATTTTCCCACAGTTTCTCATCACCATTCATGATGTTATCATATATGTTGATGGTGTCAATTTTTGAAATACGACCAAAAAAAAAAATCTGTAGTTCAAATGCAAAATTTGATATTGAAGCAGAAATCATCATTATATAACATTAAAAAAAACAGTTGCCTTTCTCATTCAATATGATTGTAATTCTAATGCCATTACAAATTTGTTATTGTAGCTCAGAAAATAGCCATAGCGTTAAGCACAGAGCTAAAATATAAGGTGTAGCGAAAGCAAAGCAGCATTTCTGGAGGAATACGGAACAGAAATGCACAGAAATAAAAAGTCAGTCTTCAGAAGAGTCAAGGGATTCATGTTTGAAAATTTTCAAAATATGTTTGTGATGATTAATATACAGCACAATTTTTTGTCTAATTACAAGCGCCAGATTTCTATACTTTCATGTCATGTTTCTTTTGTTATAGCCAGCATGTAGGACAAGTTGTTTTATGGCATGTTCCACAATTTACTAGTGTATGGAGAAGTCATTGGTGTGCCAGATTTAACTGGAAACTGGATATCAGGGTACAGCCCGAGAGGATCAAAGTTGACACCATTATTATATAGTGTACCAAGCGCTGACATGAATACTTCAGTGTCTTTCTCATTGCGTTCCATCAGGGTCACATGCAGAATATCATCTCCCAGTGTCTTTTTCATAAGATTCTTAAAAATGCCTCTGGGTGCAATTTCTATAATGATAGCATTTCTTGGTATCTTCATAACTCCATCATGGAACAAGACAGGGTTTAAATAGTTTCTTATGTAGTAGTGATGGCCAAAGTGCTGGGCCTCTTCCTCTCCCCACATGTCCTCTGGGTAGCAAGTGCTGATCCATCTGGATGTGCGACGTTTTTGAACCGTGACTGATTTAACCTTCTCTTCTAGGTTCATTTCTTTTAAGACCTCCTTGGCAATTGGGCAGTGAGGGTAGATACTGAATCCCACGGCTGTGGTGCGTACACCCTTTGCTTTCATTTTGGCCATGAACTTGTTGACTGGTGCCAATTTCCCAGTGATGGTTACGGAATCCTCAGTATTATGACAGATAGGGTAAACTCCATCGGGACACGCAGCTTTGCATTCCTCCCAGGTCATGGACACAACTGCCAACTTGCCGTGTGGACGTTTGAGCTGGCTGATGCCTACACCATTATGAGCCAATATTGACATGACTTCCTCTAAAGTGGCACAGCCATCTGCGTAAGCACATACAACTTCGCCCAGAGAATGTCCAATGATTCCATCAGGCTTGATACCTATGGCAGCCAGTAGATCAATCAATGCTATTTGTATAGCACAAATCCCAGTCAAACTGTACCTCACATTTTCCCATAGTTTCTCATCACCATTCATGATGTTGTCATATAAGTTGGTGGTGTCAATTTTTGAAACCACTGCAGAGCATTTGAGGATGGTTTCCTTGAACAAGGGAATCTTCATCATGTCTCGTGCCATTCCCGGCCACGCACAGCCTACTCCTGGAAGCAGAAACCAAACAGGTCTTTTCGTTTTGTTGTCAGATGGCATTACAGCCATTTTGTCGTCACTAGTGTTAAGTAATCTGTAACCTCTAAATGACATTGATGTGCTGGCTGATTGTTGCATCAGTTGATGAAAACCAAGGTCTTCAGCAATGACCCTGGACTTTTCCAGGAAATCAGTGAGAGCTTGCTGAGATGTGGCCCCACACAAGAAGATTTTTGGTTGCTTTTGAGAACATTCTGCAGCTTGATTGACCTTAGTGTCAATATCATCAGCTGCAAACTTCACTTGCAAACAGTTGCTGACATTTATGCCATCTGTGTACCAAAGGCAAGACTGACCAGCTGTCCATGGTGTTGGCTGATGGAGAAGTGTAATCCCTGACTTGACATCTCCTGCAGTAAGGTTTGAGTGCTTATCTTCTTGTGGCCAAAGCTTTTTGTTTTCAGCACTCCAAATGAGTTGAATTATATCCAAAAGAACTGAGTAGCTGTTTTTCTTAACCTCCTCGTTGTACCCACAATTTACTAGCAGAGATTTGGCATCTCCTGCAATGTTATTTATCATAGAAGACAGCTCAAAGTCGGGATTACTGTAATGTATTTCAAGGTAAGAAAAATTACCATCACAGCCTTTGACTTCTTCCAGACATTTTTGGGCATCACTGACCTTTGCACTGACGTTGAGCTGACTTGCATAAATTCTCTTGCAGCCTTCCTGGTTTTGTATCACCACAGCACACACTAATGGTTTCTCACTGGCACTCTGGTTTTCTGTGGAGTCTTCACTGCTCTTGTTCACATCAACTGTCAGTACTAGTGCAGACTGTACCCTGCGATTTTGAACATCTGTGACTGCAGCTGACAGGGCCTGGAGACCTCGGTAAAACGTTCCTGCATTTAGCTGTTTGTTACTTTGTAGCTGGAACACTGACACCACCTGCTTAGCCAGGGCATCAGCCCTTCTTAGCTCTCCAGGTGCTGAACATTTACCATCAACTGTCTCCTGGTAGTCAAAATACAAAGCAATTTGTGACTCTTTGACAGCATTTAAGGACAGTCCTGCATCAGCAAAGGCTTCATAAACTACTTTGACAATTGTCAGCAAATTGGGGTCCACAGCATCACAGTTAGGAAGGTTGAAGGCACTTGCATCCTCCTTGTTCTGTTTACTGACTTGTTCTTCATCAGCTGCAGAGAAAGATTTGTTTCTTTTTTGGGTTTTTTTTTCTTCGTTCTTTTTAAATGGGATGGAAATATAGCTGGGTGAGAGATGGGAAAGTCTCTTTAAAAATTAAAGCTGGCTTTGATTTTGGCCTTGACTGTCCATCAGATTGATAACAGCTTTATTTTGTTATACACAGATATGGACTGCATTGGGCAGTCATTGGAAATTTTCCAATCTTTGCCCCGGCACTGCTTTATTCTGTCACCACCTTATACAAAGTTTGAAATAAGAGACCATAAGATGACATAACCAAGTTCACTGTATCATTTGTGCAAAAACTGTGATGGTATCACATCTCAGGGAGTAGATTTTAAAGTATTAAAAAGATGTTCTAACACTATGTAAAGTTTAACTGCAAAACTTTGCAAGAGATTTTTTCAAAATACAAATAAGAAATAAGATTGTTTTCTTTTTTTCATTTCATTTATTTACTTACTAGCCATCAACATTATAGGCTTTGAACCAAGTGAGCAGTAACAAAAAGAGATAGGGGGGCTGGGTGGTGTAAGTACTGCAGGTGAACATTACAGCATTATGGGCGCAGGGCATTTTGTCTAGCAAAAACATTCATGATTCCTTTGGCATTGAATGACACACAAAATGGCAGATGCAGAAAAGAACTCTTAACTTGAAAAGTGTGAGTCAAACAAAAAGTAAAAACTGCTTCTTAAACAGTTGCCTCAGTAAAATGTTTAAAAAGGCACCACTTCAAACTTCAACGATTCTGTGCAAAGGTTTTGGGGGGGGGGGGGGGGGGATAGGTACTGAGATGGCAGTAGACTGAATAGAGGTTCATCCAGAAAATTCAGTAAGTTTTTTTTGTTTCTGTTTTATAAATTTATTTTACTTTTACCTAAGTAGGCCTATGTAGGGAAGAAACCGTACGAAATGGTGAAAGTGTACTGTTAGCAGTTGTTTACCTTCAGAACTCTTGTAGTTGAAAATCTCCTGATGGAAGAATCTGAGAGCCTTGGATGTTGGAACTCTTGCGGATACACCACTCAGTGCCGCTGTTGCACATCCCAAAGAGTCAGATGCTGAAGTAGAAAAGAATAAAACATGTCTGCATGAAAAAAGAATTGAAAGTTCAAGGAAGAGCTTGACCATATGAATCCTCAGGGAAAGAGGATATAGTCCTCAAACAAGTATTTCGGCCTTTGCACAAATAAATGCATAAAAGCGTGATTCATGCACAAACTTAGAGTTTCAGGATTGATGGAAGAGTCCAGGAATTTAAAAATTTGAGAAAAAGTTCTGCAAAAGCCCTGGCAATGGTGGATTAGCCCCAGAATAGCCTTGGAATTTCTTCTGTGGTGTAAAAACAAAAACAACATTAAAGTAGAAGGAAAAAATACAAATAAATAAATAAATTTCTATCGATCATTTTCTTGCATTTATGTAGCTCTATAATTTAACATAGCCTTGGAAAGGCCCTGGTAAAACATTTTCAAAGTGATGCAGGAACTTTGTGTAATATGTGATTAAGTGGCTTTTGAAAGGGCTGATGTTCATCTTGAACTTGCTCCAAATCAGTGCGAAGATGAGTGGCACAAGAGTCTGTGCTGAGAAGGCCAGGTCATGTCATAGTTGGCAAGCCTCAGTTGGTCTGGGATGACCACGAAAATTTGCATCAAAAGTTAGGATTTCTAATCTTTTGGTTGTCTCCTGTGCTGGAGCAGCATCGCTTTTGGCTGAACAGATCAATGCGGGAATGGTGGTCTCTACTGCAGTGATCGCATCTGTGAATAGTCTCACACCCGTGTCTCACAATTTGTGTATTACTCGTTTTAATGATTGACCCGGGGATTTGACTTTCGTCAAGAACACAGGCATACTTAACTGCATTCCCTTCAAGTCCATCGTATTCACTGGGAGACAGTCACATTTTTACTTTATGGGAAAGCAGACTTAAATTTCAGTTATTGATTAATGCATGAATCGTCACCGACCCCCACAACTGGAGTAATCTGTTTTGGCAGCTTTTCAGAAGAAGCAAAAAAACTTCTATTTTAGTACAACTGGTCTAGTCATGAAGAATTTTTGAAAGTTTGCTATTCGACGATTTTTAGGCTTGGAAATCTAAAATCAAGATCATTATATTTGGCGTTGAATGCAGTTGAATACATAGAAATTGATTTTTCGAATTTTACAGTTTCTACAGTCTGAGGGAAGAGTGGTGAAATACAACTTTCTGAAGCCAGCAGATGGTTGCTGTTTGTGTTTATCCACCTAACTCCAATTTTGAAATGATTACAGGAGGCACATTAAAAGTAATTAAAGGTTGGCTCACAAATGTTTAAATTCCAGGAAACGGATCAAGTGATTGAACATGCCATACTTCAAGTGTCAAATGTTTTTTGATAATAATATAGCACGGCTGTGGTGTTGTACCATCAGTTTATAGGCTAAAAGGTGCTTCTCCAAAATGCGAGTTAAAAAGTGGATAGTAATATCCAGTATTCAGGAATATTTACCAGAAAATAAGACTTTTTTTAAATGCAATTGTTACCTGAAGCCATGATTTGAAGAAGAGAAAATGAGTGATGCCAAGTGTGTATCAGTTCAGATCCCAGCTCGTACTAAGCCAACTCCTACGAGAATGCTTTTATATATTATGCTTTGCTGTAAAAACCGGGCAAATTTATGTTTGTAAAATGATGTTTTTCTAGGTCTCCTGTTTTCACAACTGGTCTTAAAGTGATATCATGCAAAAAAAGCTATCACTTGTCAGTTTGACACCAGCCCCTATATCCTCATTCAGAAAAACATTAATAAAAAAAAAGACACACAGGTGTCCCAAGTTTGCCAGCAGAAAGATACTGTCACCGCTCTATGCTAATGGCATAGGTAATTTTTTACACTTTTGAGATATTGAAAAAACAAATTTGTTCTTTTTCCTGTCCTTTGGTGCTTTTGTTAGGGGAGCGTGGTATTTTGTATTAAAGGCCATAGCTGAACAGTGAACATAAGTCACAGTTTTCATTATTCCTCTTTGTAAGGGACCGTTCACATATTACGTCATCACATAAGGGGGGGGGGGGCGGAGGTCTCTTGAATGATGACGTGATGACATGGGGGAGGGGGGATGTTGAGTCCAAAGATGATGTCATCAATGTGGTTTGGTAAAATTGAAAAAGAAGAACAAATATACAAATCAAATTCATATTTTATTATAATACTTGCCAATAAAATAATGTGTTGAATCAGCCTGTCAGGGACACCTTGTAAAGCGCTTAGAGCATTAGTTGATATTAAGCGCTATATAAAAGCTCTTGTTGATTTGATTTTATTTATAATCTGTTAGTTTGGATTATAATAAATAGCAAATAGCACTATACAGGTATTTTTAGACGTTATTTGTCAAGTTTTGATTACGTCATCAAACGGGGGGGGGGGGGTCTAGCCATTTGATGACATGTGATGATAAGGAGGGGAGGGGGGGGGGTGTCAAAATTAGTCAATTTTTGATGACATAATATGTGAACGGTCCCTAAATAGTCTACGGCCCCATAACAATAGGTATTTGGCGACTCAAGGCATTTTGGTTCTGTTGGATTATTACAGTTTCCTATTGGCACATTTCTTGTTATGTAATATTATCTGATAGCCTTTATGCTCAGGGATACAATGAACTGTCAGTTGCCTATTGGCACATTTCTTGTTATGTAATATTATCTGATAACCCTCATGTTCAGGGATACAATGAACTGTCAGTTGCCTTTTGGCACAAGACTGACCTATGCCCTTATCGTGGAGCAGTGACGGTATTGCAGTATAGGCCATTCAGATCTGCCAACCTTAGCAACACCAAATTATGGATAATAAAGGGAAAAAAATCAGGGCTCTGGGTGAAAATTCAGGATCAACATTATGAACATAATTACTCACCTATAATGTCCTGAATAAATGTCAATGGATTTGATGAAACAGGGCTTAAGGCGAAAGACTAAATTCCTGAAGAAAAAAAATGTCATTTTCTATGGAAATTGAGATTTGCTTGTAAAATGAAAGATTAACCATCATCTCCACTTTAAAATATTTTGCTTGAAATCCTCTTAGAAATATTTAAACTTTTATCCCGGTTTTGTCAGACCCCGTCACAAATGTGTAAAATTCAACTTTTTACATGTATTATAGAGTTTTTCTCCCCAATATTATTTACAATATAGGGTATTTGTTCTGGTTGGGATTTTTTTTTTTTTTGGCATTTGTTTTTGCATTTTTTTTTTTCATCACCAAATGCAGAATTTAACCCTTTGGAGACGGGGATATTTTGAATGTTTCCTATCTAGAAAGATGGGGGTTCACAGGACAAAAAAGAATGATGTGTTTACAACAGCAGGAAGATATGCTATTGATATGAATAGTTCTGTAAATTTTATGAAACAAGCATTCCGATTAGCTACAAAACCATGATATGACTGATCAGAACTGCTTTCTAAACGGGCTGATAATCAGCCCGTTCGTCTATTTCACTGTAACACCGTCGGGCCAATGATGAGCCCCGTGGTCTTTTTCACTGTAAAATAAATCATCGCCTTCTAAGGGTTAAAGTCAGTGTGATACCAAGAATCCGGGAAGCTGGATACACCTGGATGTTTAGGGATAGTTGACAGGTAAAATTCATTCCACATGGACTGATGAGACAACCTAATACACAGCAGCGCTTTCTCAGCATTACCGCCAGTACATTAAATTAGCAAATCTTAATTTAACCTTTTCACATCGCACCGCTGATTTGATTTGTTGTTTTCAAAACGTTGAATAAAATGGAGCTCCTGGTGGAGTGGGGACCTGTCATGATAAAGGTGTTTAAAATTCTGATGAACACAAAAAAAAAAAAAAACCCATTCAAACATTCCACATTTGCATTATCACACAGTGCTACTTGACGAAAAAAAACACTCCACACAGACATTGAATCTATCATGTTTTTCCATTCTCACATCCTTGCTCTCCCTCCCCCCCCCCCCCCCCCCCAAACACAGATTGAAGCCTACATGAATTAGCAAAACATTATATGAATAAATTGTCTATTATCATCTGCAAAAATTTGCGAACGAGAGAGGTGCAAAAAAGTAAAGTCTGCACATGAAAAAAAAAAGTTACTAAAGAACAAACTTATCAAATTTTGACAGGCAATAACATCTACATATAATTATTTTGATTTGCCAGGTTTAAACATACTGCACTAATAAGAAAGGACGGTCCATTCTGCTATGCTTGCAGACTGCTGCCTTGCTTTGTTTGCTAAATCTGGTAAATATTACCTCTATTAACCCACTACACCATCAGATGAGTTTTGGGAAATTTTACCAATACAAATTTTTATGAACTGACTTGTTGTTTATTGTTATTTTTCGAATCTTCCTCTCAGTAACAGATTTTTAAAAAATAACAACATGCCAGAACAGGGTCCATTGTGAGCTCCTTCATCAATTAATACTGTGACTGTGTTTGAATGATGCAATTTTATTTTCTAACTGCATTTTCTTCCCTCTTTTCATTATCACAGTATCTAATCTGTTTTCCACAAAATTTTCATCTTCATGTCCAACTGAAACACAAACCTCTGATAGACTGCAGATGAAGGGTCTGGATAAGCTATCCATGTGTCACTCTGCATCGTTTTGTGGCTGTTTCAGGTCCCCGAATCCCTCTTCTGAGAGAGGTGGTGCGGGTGAGGATGGGCCGTGCTAGTGATGAAGCAACAGTGGCTGAAGCTAACAAAAGATTTGATGCTCACTGTAGTGGCAAAGCCACTTCTTTTACTTCTTACATTTATAAGATTAATTTTCATTGTTTTTTATTTCCTTGTCCGTGGTATTTTATATTGTCATTATACAAAAGATGTGGGTGTCTGCTGTTACATTTGCAAGGATGGGAATACTGCGGAAATTTCATGGAATTTTTTGGAATTTTAATATTTTTTTTCTGAGAGGTAAATTTTGCCAATTTCTAATTTTAATTCGTAATCATTTAGAAGGAAATGTATGACTGTGTATCTAGTGTATGTATGGATCTATTTGGGTGTTGCTATTGGCAGTGACATCAACTCCACCCTTTCCGACCCACTTGATCAAGAGCAGGGAGTCCTCCAGGGCTCTGTTCTATCTCCCACCCTATTTAATATCAAAATGAATTCAATTACTGAAACACTTTTACAAAACGGTGACGGTTCCTTGCACGCAGACGACTTTCTCATCTGCTACAGGGGCCCCCGGGTAGATGGAATAGAGCGGAAACTGCAACTACAAGTCAACACCGTCCAGAGGTGGGCAGACACAAACGGCTTTAAATCCCCCCCCCCCCCGAAAACCGCCACCATCCACTTTAATATTAAAAGGAAACTTCAAAGAGACCCAGACCTCTGTCACGAGCGAGTGAGCGAGGATCAATAGTTACGGGGAGAAGGGGGTAGAGTAAGATTAACTCACCGCCCACAATTAATGGAAAGCATGGAATGTTGTGCGTTGGGGGGTTTGGAGGAGGCGAGATCGGTGTACTACAAGTCACTGCAAGTTAAGAAGTCCAAGGGGACAGAGGTGAAGATAGCAGTCGGGAGATTGTGTGTTTTCCAGTGATGACTGGTAGGTTGAACTATGATTGATAATTATGATTATTGATGTACTATATTCTCCTATGACCATGATGTAAATAAGTTATATGTGAGGAATGTGAAAGTCATTGATTACTGTGTATAGAGATGTGCGCAATGAGCGATAGATGTAAGTTCGGATCATGGATTCGTGGCGAGTCTGAGTACTGTGTAATACGGTAGAGGTGTGTTACCGTAGAGAAGTGCAGATGTGTGGTGAGTGAAATGTGGACTGTTGGGTGTACGCTTGATGGTTCGTAAAAAGTGGTGAAGTGGATAGTAATTGTATGGTGTTATAGAGATGTAATGTTATTCTTATAGGTGCCGGGTCGGGCCGTGAGGCTACCCGTGGGGGGGAGGCTGGTGCAGGGGATAGGCCAGCATAAGGAGATGCAGGGGTTGAGCAGAAGGCTACCCACAGGCCAGCTTGAGCGAAGCTGTCGCGCAGGACAGTGAGGGCACATTATTCGTGGCAGTCTGGCCACAGACAGGGACGTTATGAATTGAGATATTAATGTGATATTAAGCTATTGAGGTGATATTACGATATTGAGGTGATATTGAGATATTAATGTGATATTGAGATATTGAGCTGAGATCAAGATATTGAGATTAGGTTGAGCAGGAGCCAGTAAGAAAGGCCCGCAAGTAGTACATACATTGATGTGAGGCTGAGGCCGGAGTATATTTTAGAAAGTTACTATCGGGTTGTGGACCCGGAGATAGAATGAATGTTGGGAAAAATGACCATTGGATGGTATTTGAATTGAATAATGTAATGTATGTAATTGCACATATATCTTTATCTTTATGTATAATAAATGTGTGTGTCTGTTTGGTTGTTCTGTTGAGTGTTATACTTGTTCGTTCGTGATTGTTGTCCTGTCATAATCAGTACATCTTCCAGTCTGGAATTTGTTACAGTGGGGGCTCGTCCGTTGTTACAGTCTGTATTTCTGTTGTGGTAGGAATTTGTGCTGTTGTCTTTTGTTCGTTGGATGAATGGGAATTTCATGATGATATGAAATGTATATTTATAAATATGTATTGATGCATGTATTTGATGCATGTACTGTCATGAATAATTACTAATGTGTACTTAAACTTTACAGAGTCTGTGCGTGCAGCCTGAAGGAGTCAAGCAGCCAGAGCTCCGAGCTAAGGGGAGAGAAAAGAAAAGTTAAGTAAAAGTCAAAATTTTTGTGCCCTGGATTGTGGGCTGTTCCTTTAATCTGTCTTTTTCTCTGTTTTTGCTGTTTTTGTCGTTATAGATTATACGGGCGGTGGAGTGGGTTTGCTGTGTTGAACTTAGTTTATCCTTTTAAAAAGGTGTGGTAAACTTTGGAACTTCGTTCATCACAGTGAACAGTTCTTTAGGGCTTTCTATTTGTTTAGTTGTAGCGTCGATATCTTCTCTGTTTCTGCAGGAAGACGTATTCTCTTGTCCCCTTGTCTCACCTATCTGTAGATACGTTCTTTTTTTCAGGCTCTGTTCTTGTTTGTACCTTGTAGTGTAATCGGCGTAGTTAGATTGCATTTTTTTTTCCTTTTTTTTTCAAGTCTTTGTCCTAGTCTGGTTCGTTGTCAGTGATGTCCTTGTGGTCCTTCTTCTGAATTTCCTCATTCTTGTCTTTTCTATTCTCTTTTGTTACCTAATAGTGCTATACGTTTTATGAACATAGAATTAGTTAGAGAGTAGGCTATAAAATGTTCAGTTAGGTATTTTTCTGAATTGCATTTGAAAGAATTGGGTGTTGTTATATTTGGTGTGATCTCAGGTCTCTGGTCGTGTCGTCTATATATATTAGTATACCGACAGGTTATTATATTTCAAATAGTATATTATAATTATAAATCCGTGAAATGGCGGAGCTCCAGGAACTCATGAGAGTGGGTAAGGAACTTTGCCTTGAAGGCGAAGAGCTGCGTAGCTAGATTAAAGAGCAGCAGGCGGAACAGCGCGATGAGCGTGCTAAAGATAGAGAGAGAGAAAAAGAGGCCCAGGAAAGGGAGTTAAAGTTAAAGGAGATAGAAGCTAAGGATAAAGAGCATGAAAGAGAAGCTAGGGATAAGGAACAGGAGAGAGAGGCGCGAGTAAGAATCGCAGAATTGGAAATCAAGAAGAATGCGCCAAAGGAAACAGTTGAGCGGCAGGGACAAAATAAAAGTGGTGTTCGGATTAAGCTGCCTACGTTCGACGACCAGAAGGACGATATAGACGCCTTCCTTTACAGGTTCGAACTAAATGCACAACTGCAATGGGGGGAGAATAAGAAATTATGGTCCACGTACCTGGCATCTCTATTGCAGGGTCGAGCGTTGACCTATTTTAAAGAGTTGCAGCGCGAAGACGTGCATGATTACGATAAACTGAAGTCCTTGCTACTTCGCCGATTTGCGCGTACGGAGGAATATTTCCGGGAGAAGTTTAGGCGAGCACGTGCGGATACTAGGGAGGACTTTGCGGCCTTCGTCGCCAGATTGACAGAGTATTTTACGAACTGGTTGGACTTGTCGCATGTTGGCACTGATTTTGTGAAATTGAAGGACCTAATGATCCGTGACCAGCTATACGCGTCGTGCCATAAAGATTTAGTGGCTTTTCTTAAAGAAAACGAACCCGCGACGGTGCAGGAGGCGGACGCGTAGGTCATTTTTCACGGGAGTGTAGGGCCGCGAAATGTTGGAACTGCGGAAGAGCAGATCACATTAGCGTCAATTGTCCTGCGGGTAGGATAGCGGCGAGCGTGGATGGCAATCATAGTAGCTCCACTCAATGTTCTCCTAATAAGTTTCAGCATGCGGCCGCGTGTGTTACATCGGACAACGGAGGCGGACAGTATTCTAAGTGTCCCAGTTGTGAGAAATTATTATCTTCCGGTGTTTTACCTTGTGGGAGAAAGATCCCCGTTATTAATTCATGTCATACAAGGGGTGGTCTTAGGGTTTATCCGGGGTTTGTTGGGGACGAACCGGTGTCGGTTTTGCGTGATACAGGATCTACCGTTGTAGGAGTGCATAGAGGCTGCATTCACGAGTCACAGCTTACAGGTGAGACTGTCCCATGCATTCAATTTTCAGGGGCCATTGAGAAATTACCTATGGCAAAGATAGTGATTGATACACCTTTTCTTAGCGGGGAAGTCGAAGCAGTCGTTGGGTTTTTCCCAGGCGCCCAGCTCATCATTGGTAATGTATCTCGGGTAGTTTCCCCTTCTAAAGAGCATGTACAGGCATGGTCACAGTCTAAAGGTATTGACTTTTGTGCCGCAGTCGAGACGCGTCGGCAGGTAGCTGATAAGGGTAAAATTAGACCTTTGGCGACGCCAGCGGTCAACCTAGATATCACACCAGAGCGCTTGGCGAAATTACAAAAGGAGGATCCATCATTGAGTCCATGTTTTGGGGAGGCGCGAACTGAGAAAACGAGGAAGTACAAGAACGGTTCATCTTCCTTTCTTATCCAGGGGGGCATTCTGTTCCGTAAGTATGTCACAGTGGCTTCCGTTCTAAAGCAGGTCGTTGTGCCAGCGTTGCTAATTGCAACAGTATTGCGTTTGGCCCATGATGTCCCATTAGCGGGTCATATGGGAATAGCTAGAACCAAAGAAAAAGTTCTCAAGAATTTTTATTGGCCATCAATCCACAGAGATGTACGGTTGTATTGTTAGACGTGCAGTGCGTGCCAAAAGACGACGCATAAGGGTCGTACACCCCAGGCTCCTCTTCAAAATATCCCCACGGTTTCGGAGCCTTTTAAGAAGGTTTCGATTGACCTTGTTGGCCCCATTCACCCAGCTACTGATAGGGGGAATCGATTTTTTAACGGTCATTTGTAATGCTACGAGATGGCCAGAGGCGGTTCCTCTTCGTACCATAACGTCAGAGGCAGTCGCGGAAGCGTTGTTTGGAATCTTCGCTAGAGTGGGAATACCGGAACAGGTTTTGTCTGATAGGGGCGCCCAATTTACGTCGGATATGATGAAGGAATTGTTTCGTTTATTTAGCATACAGCCCATCACTACCACCCCATATCACCCACAGGCTAATGGCATGTGCGAGAGACTGAACTCGACGCTAAAGTCGATGTTGCGTAAGGTAGCTGCTGATCGCCCTAAAGATTGGGATAGGTATATCCCTGCAGTATTGTTTGCGTATAGGGAGGTACGTCAGGAGACAACAGGATTCTCTCCGTTTGAAATGTTGTATGGTCGTAGTCCTAGGGGTCCAACTGATGTTCTTCGGGACATGATGACGTCGCCATCATCGGGAGACGATGAGCAAATTTCAGTGTTTCAGTACCTTGTTGATTTAAGAGAGAGATTATCTTCAGCGCTCACTATTGCGGAAGAAGCTTCTAGTATCGCTTCAGAAAGAGCAAAAACCTATAAAGATAGAGGGTCCAAACTGCGAGTTTTTAAGCCAGGAGACAAGGTTTTGTTGTTGTTGCCTACGGATCATAATAAGTTATTAATGACATGGAAAGGTCCGTATGCTATTGAGCGAGTCGTTTCGAAGGTAGATTATGCTATTCAGATTGATGGATCTGTTAAGGTTTTCCATGTTAATATGCCGCAGAGATTTTATGAGAGACCAGAGTATCTGTGTGCTCAGACGAAACCAGAGGAGAGTGTCTTCTCTATTGCTTGTACGGGGGTCGTAGACCAGTCAGACAGTGACGTGAGCGACACCGAGGCACAGGAAGAGGTACAAATTCAATTGCCGGAGTTAGCTCCGACACAAGGTTACAGGGACGTAAAATTTAGCCCTGACCTTACGAGTTCAAAGAGTAGGGAACTTAAGACCCTGTTAGCGTCATTCCCAGATGTTATCACAGATTTGCCGGGTCGTACTACGGTGATCCAGCACCAAATAAAGTTGACTTCGGATAAGCCAGTATCTCTTAAACCTTATCCGTTGCCTTTTTCTTCCAGAGATAGAGTTGTAAAGGAAGTTGAGGCCATGCTGAAGTTAGACGTGATAGAACCGTCAACATCGCCATATTCATCACCCATCGTCCTCGTGAAAAAACTTGATGGATCGGTGCGGTTCTGTATTGATTTTCGGAGACTAAACACTATTACTGTAGGCGATAGGGAGCCTATACCATTCCAAGAGGAATTAATAGCTTCATTGGCTGGTTCGACGTGGTTCTCGAAGATAGATTTAACAAAAGGGTATTGGGAAATCCCTCTCGCTGAGGAATCTAAACAATACACGGCTTTTCAAACGCCCATAGGATTGTTTCAGTTTAAGGTCATGCCATTTGGGTTGGTAAACGCGCCAGCTACGTTTGCAAGATTAATGAGAATGGTATTGAAGGACATACCTAATGTCGTGTCATTCTTTGACGATATAGCGTGTCATACGTCGTCGTGGTCTGAACATATTCAGACACTAACAGTAATTTTTAAACGATTGCGTCATTTTGGTTTAACTGCTAAACCCGCAAAGATGTATTTGGCATGTCCAGAAATAGTATTCTTAGGACATCTCGTGGGTAGAGGTATTCAGAGACCTGAAATACCAAAAATTGAGAAATTAGTAGGGTTGCAAATCCCTAAGACAAAGAAACAAGTGAGAAGCTTAGTGGGAATTTTAAATTATTACAGGAAGTTCATTCCGAACTTTTCCTCTTTGTCATCTCCTCTTACTGACCTTACTAAGAAGGGACTGCCCGATAAGGTCCAGTGGACGTCTGATTGTCAGACAGTATTTGATAAATTGGTGACAGCATTATCATCGTCACCCATTCTGATATTGCCAGATTTTCGATCTAAATTTATCCTCAGAACAGATGCATCGGACTCTGGTATCGGCGCTTGTCTTCTACAGGAGAAGAACGAATGTTTCCATCCTGTGTGCTATGTCAGTCGTAAATTATTACAGAGAGAAAGAAGATATTCTGTAATAGAGAGGGAGTGTCTTGCCATTGTGTGGTCCGTCCAGAAATTAGGACGTTATCTGATGGGACGAAAATTCTACATCCAGACAGACCACAAGCCACTAACGTTTTTATCTAAGAATCGTTCATCCAGCCCTCGCTTATCTAGATGGGCATTGGCTTTACAGCCGTATACGTTCGTCATTCAACCGATTCCAGGAACCAGCAATCATATCGCCGACTACCTTAGTCGAGCCTAGGTGGAGATTTCAGTGGCTTACACATCGGAGGACAGGAACATTCGACGCACAGACAGAACAACGAAGAATCGCAAATTGTGCACGATTGAAAACGTATGTCATTGAAAATTGGGAACCATATGAACATTGACAGTGATCTATGGGAACGATTCGTCGATCTTAAAACATTGACATTATAAATATTATATGAAGAATGGTTGATAGGTTGAGTGATTTTGATTCTGTATTAGGTATTGTGTTTTAGTTAGGTATTGATGATGTGATATATATATGCATAGTGCAGGGCAAATTGATCGCCATGTTTTCCCCTGATTTCGGTATCATATGTGCTACGGGCATGAGTAGGTCATTTTTACGTAAATATCGCTCACGCTCACTCGTTGACAATTTTCTTGATGCGATTTGGAAATTAATTGCATTAATTTTTTTGGGGTGGGGGATGATGTCACGAGCGAGTGCGCGAGGATCAATAGTTACGGGGAGAAGGGGGTAGAGTAAGATTAACTCACCGCCCACAATTAATGGAAATCATGGAATGTTGTGAGTTGGGGGGTTTGGAGGAGGCGAGATCGGTGTACTACAAGTCACTGCAAGTTAAGAAGTCCAAGGGGACAGACGTGAAGAAAGCAGTCGGGAGATTGTGTGTTTTCCAGTGATGACTGGTAGGTTGAACTATGATTGATAATTATGATGATTGATGTACTATATTCTCCTATGACTATGATGTAAATAAGTTATATGTGAGGAATGTGAAAGTCATTGATTACTGTGTATAGAGATGTGCGCAATGAGCGATAGATGTAAGTTAAGATCATGGATTCGTAGCGAGTCTGTGTACTGTGTAATACGGTAGAGGTGTGTTACCGTAGAGAAGTGCAGATGTGTGGTGAGTGAAATGTGGACGGTTGTGTGTACGCTTGATGGTTCGTAATGAGTGGTGAAGTGGATAGTAATTGTATGGTGTTATAGAGATGTAATGTTATTCTTATAGGTGCCGGGTCGGGCCGTGAGGCTACCCGTGGGGGAGAGACTGGTGCAGGGGATAGGCCAGCATAAGGAGATGCAGGGGTTGAGCAGAAGGCTACCCACCGGCCAGCTTGAGCGAAGCTGTCGCGCAGGACAGTGAGGGCACATTATTCGTGGCAGTCTGGCCACAGACAGGGACGTTATGAATTGAGATATTAATGTGATATTAAGCTATTGAGGTGATATTACGATATTGAGGTGATATTGAGATATTAATGTGATATTGAGATATTGAGCTGAGATCAAGATATTGAGATTAGGTTGAGCAGGAGCCAGTAAGATAGGCCCGCAAGTAGTACATACATTGATGTGAGGCTGAGGCCGGAGTATATTTTAGAAAGTTACTATCGGGTTGTGGACCCGGAGATAGAATGAATGTTGGGAAAAATGACCATTGGATGGTATTTGAATTGAATAATGTAATGTATGTAATTGCACATATATCTTTATCTTTATGTATAATAAATGTGTGTGTCTGTTTGGTTGTTCTGTTGAGTGTTATACTTGTTCGTTCGTGATTGTTGTCCTGTCATAATCAGTACATCTTCCAGTCTGGAATTTGTTACAACCTCTACATTCCCGGAAATCAACGAAGTCCTGTGAAAGACTAGCCCAAATTTCTAGGACTTATATTCGACAAAAACTTAACTTTTATCCCTCATATAAAACTCCTTAAACTCTCCTGTCAAAAAGCTCTTATCATCCTAAAGACCATCTCAGAAACTGAGTGGGGTGCGGACCAAGTCTCCATGCTACATCTCTATCGCTCGCTGATCAGATCCAAACTAGATTACGGCTGCTGTGTCTACGGATAGCTAAACCACCATGCCTGAAAATGCTGGACCCTGTGCACCACCAAGGGCTACGTCTTGCTCTGGGTGCTTTGCGTACATCGGAGGACGGGAACATTTGACAGACAGAACAACTAAGAGTCGCAGATTGTGCACAATTGAAAACGTATGTCAGCAGAAATTGGGAAACATATGTGTCACGAGCGAGTGAGCGAGGGTCAATAAGTGCGGGAAGGGATTTGAAGCGTGCATGTTGTGAGTGGATTTGAGGCGTAGTAGAGGCAAAATCTGAATAGTCAGATCACTGCAAGTTAAGAGTCCAAGGGGATAGACGTGAGAGAGCAGTCGGGAGATTGTGTGTTTTCCAGTGATGACTGGTAGGTTGAACTATGATTGATAATTATGATGATTGATGTACTATATTCTCCTATGACCATGATGTAAATAAGTTATATGTGAGGAATGTGAAAGTCATTGATTACTGTGTATAGAGATGTGCGCAATGAGCGATAGATGTAAGTTCGGATCATGGATTCGTAGCGAGTCTGAGTGCTGTGTGGTACGGTAGAGGTGTGTTACCGTAAGAGGTGTGGTGAGTGAAAGGTGGACTATTGTGTGTACGCTTGATAGTTCGTAATGAGTGGTGAAGTGGATAGTAATTGTATGGTGTTATAGAAATGTAACGTTATTCTTATAGGTGCCGGGGTCGGGCAGAGAAGCCACCCGCGGTGAGCGGACTTGTGCCGGGGTTGGGCCGAAGGCTACCTACAGGCCTGCCTGAGTGAAGCTGTCGCGCAGGACAGCGGGAGCACATGAGTCGTGGCAGTCTGGCCACAGACAGGGACGTTGTTATTGTCCTTGTTGCTATTAATATGTTAATGTGCTAGTGAGATACTAATGTGCTATTGAAATATTAATGTGCTATTAAGACATCCAGGGGAGATTGAGATACGGAGATTAGGTTGAGCAGGAGCCAATAAGAGAGGCCAGCAAGTAGTATACATATGGATGTGAGGCTGAGGCCAGAGCATAGTTAGAAAGTAACTATCGGGTTGTGGACCCGGAGAAGAATGAATGTTGGGAATGCTGACCATTGAATGGTATTTGAATTGAGTTAATGTAATGTATGTAATTGCATAGATATCTTATTTTTATATATAATAAATGTGTGAGTCTGTTTGGTTGTTCTGTTAAGTGTTATACTTGTTCGTTCGTGATTGTTGTCCTGTCATAATAAGTACATCTCTCCGTCTGGGATTTGTTACAATGAACATTGACAGTGATCTGTGTGAACGATTCGTCGATCTTAAAATATTGACATTATAAATATTATATGAAGAATTCTTGATAGGTTGATTGATTTTGATTCTGTATTAGGTATTATGTTTTAGTTAGGTATTGATGATGTGATACATATATGCATAGTGCAGGGCAAATTGATCGCCATATTTTCCCCTGATTTCGGTATCATATGTGCTATAGACATTAGTAGGTCATTTTTATGTAAATATTGCTCACGCTCACTCGTTGACAATTATCTTGATGCGATTTGAAATTAATTGCATTAATTTTTTTGGGGTGGGGGATGATGTCACGAGCGAGTGAGCGAGGGTCAATAAGTGCGGGGAAGGGACTTGAAGCGTGCATGTTGTGAGTGAAGTTGAGGCGTAGTAGAGGCAAAATCTGAATAGTCAGATCACTGCAAGTTAAGAAGTCCAAGGGGACAGACGTGAGAGAGCAGTCGGGAGATTGTGTGTTTTCCAGTGATGACTGGTAGGTTGAACTATGATTGATAATTATGATGATTGATGTACTATGTTCTCCTATGACCATGATGTAAATAAGTTATATGTGAGGAATGTGAAAGTCATTGATTACTGTGTATAGAGATGTGCGCAATGAGCGATAGATGTAAGTTAGGATCATGGATTCGTAGCGAGTCTGAGTACTGTGTAATATGGTGGAGGAGTGTTACCGTAAGAGGTGTGGTGAGTGAAAGGTGGACTATTGTGTGTACGCTTGATGGTTCGTAATGAGGGGTGAAGTGGATAGTAATTGTATGGTGTTATACAGATGTAATGTTATTCTTATAGGTGCCGGGGTCGGGCAGAGAAGCCACCCGCGGTGAGCGGACTTGTGCCGGGATCGGGCCGTGAGGCTACCCGTAGTGAAGAGACTAGCACAGGGGATAGGCCAGCATAAGGAATTGCTTGGGTTGGGCAGAAGGCTACCCACAGGCCTGCCTGAGTGAAGCTGTCGCGCAGGACAGCGGGAGCACATGAGTCGTGGCAGTCTGGCCACAGACAGGGACGTTGTTATTGAAATGTTAATGTGCTATTAAGATGTTACTGTGCTATTGAGATACTAATGTGCTATTGAAATATTAATGTGCTATTGAAATATTAATGTGCTATTAAGACCTCGAGGGGAGATTGAGATACGGAGATTAGGTTGAGCAGGAGCCAATAAGAGAGGCCAGCAAGTAGTATATATATGGATGTGAGGCTGAGGCCAGAGCATAGTTAGGAAATAACTGTCGGGTTGTGGACCCGGAGAAGAATGAATGTTGGGAATACTGACCATTGAATGGTATTTGAATTGAGTAATGTAATGTATGTAATTGCACAGATATCTTATCTTTATATATAATAAATGTGTGAGTCTGTTTGGTTGGTCTGTTAAGTGTTATACTTGTTCGTTCGTGATTGTTGTCCTGTCGTAATTATTACATCTCCCAGTCTGGGATTTGTGACATCCATGTTAAACTTAAACAGCTATGAAAATGCTGATACATAATTGTAGTATGAAAATCCACTAACGTAATAACATAATTTACCCTCCATTATCAAAAGCCATCATTATCAAGACCACATGGCAAAGTTACAAAGTATATACCATCATGATTTTTTGCATCTCAAAATGTCAAATTACATGAAATCCAGATCACACAGGTTGTCAAAGTGCTGCACATTTTCACACTTGCTTGGAAAAGTTAACAGTCGGTGGTGGGTCATCATAGTGGTAAATAACATCAGCCAAGCTAGGTTATGCAGACAGATGTAATGTGTATCCAGATTTTTGTTACATCTGTGTAGTTATCCATTATCATCTACTTCTATTACAGCTGCTAAACTCATTGCCTATGCAGCCTTCAAGTGTAGCCAGCCTCCTGTATACACAGCTTTTATACCATCTTATTATTTAAAAAAATAGTGGCGGGAGTAATTCATTATTGTGCAGTTTTGGCCCTTTTTTTTTTTTTGTTAGTGCTACAGCCTAATTGACAGTTTTAAAAATTATAAAATCAAGTTTCTTAACTGCCGGTTCAGACAGGGCGGTTTAAACCGCGCGGTTGGAAACGCGCGGTTGCATTTTCAATGATAGCCTATGGAATCGTTCACACGTTACCACGGCGTTTCCTCAACCGCCGCGGTTGTGATTTTCCCCTCGCAACCGCGCGGTCGGCCAGCGGGTCGAGATACCTACACACATAGGCATGGTACACACACAGCTGGTCTCCCGCTCGGTTTGCAGTACGCCAGCCAATGAGAGAACAGGATGTGTGATGTAAACAAAAGCTTTGCCCCTGATCAGTCACTGGCTTGGTATGAGGAAGAAAGCATGGAGGACCAGTTTGATAATGATTTATTGATCACCGAAATTGAAAAACGCCCATCAATATGGGATATGACATCTCCCCAATACAAGGACAGAGTAATTAAAAGAAAGCATTGGATACAGGGTGGTAAACATGCCGTGCGTTAGTCTATCACGTAGAATGGGATGAATCCAATATTGTCTTTGTCTCTGTTTGCGTCGTTTCAAGCGGCGATGTAACAACCAAACGCATGTTATTTCCTCCACATCCGTCCTGACACTGCTTAAAATTTCCAGTTCTTGAGTCAACCGCTGTGGTTACGTCGCGTTGCAAATCGCCTTGTCTGAACGATACCAGCGGGAAACGCGCGGTAGCCGTCGCGGTTGAAACCGCCCTGTCTGAACCGGCCTTTAGGATCAGACCAATCCAGCCCATTCGCTTTTGTATCAACCGATTGTGTTGATTCAAGTTTCAGATATTTTTAAATAAAAAGTTGTAAAAATGTAAACCTCAATGGTCTTTGTTTTGGCTCCATGTAGTAAGCCCACCGCACCGGAAACGTTCAGTTCCGTGCTTGCGGTTTCTCTGAGAAAATGATAGCGTAGTGCACGTGATTCCACAAAACGAGGTAATAAATAGGATGTGGATTTGAAAAAATGGAAAGTTTAATGCGTTCCTGGTGAATAAGCCTAATTAGAAAGAATGTTATCGAACAGTGTGAATTATTAAAGGGAAGATGCAAGAAATACAATATTCCAGCTTGTCTCACGCGGAGAAATTATGAAACCAAGTGTCGCGATGTGGGTTAGATGGGGAGAATTCGACTGACACTCTTTCGAGGTCCGCTCCCACAATCGACGAACACACAAAAAAAAATACTTGCACTCTAAAAACTAAATAAATCAATTGCTTGGATTTTTAGCAGAACTGTAGGGCAGTTTAATTACAGGAATTAATGTAACAAATATAATTATAAATATAAATATCAATTCAAAGGCAACTGAATCTAACTAATGAAACTACAGCTTTCTATAAAGACTAACTTATTCACTCTAACTACTTGCAGGTCATATGAGTTAGATGCCAAATAGAATCCGCGCACGTGGCGACGGATATAACAGTTTAAATTCTATTAATTCAATGAGACGTTATGATATGGACATTTCCTCTAGACACGCCATGGAGAATGCTTGTACAACCATGCGTTGTCTGGCGGTAGCTCTGAAACTGTCTTCAAAAGTAAGTAGAACGGTTCACTTTCATCATTACAAATTAGTATGGACTCTCACCATTAGGCCCCCACTGGGAGTGAGAGCGCTGGATGTAAAAGCTGTGGGTTCATATCAAACCAAGTAGCTTAGGCTCTGGAGCTTTAAAACATCACGCTCCTCACAATATGGACTGCTCAACTGCGTCTCTATGTCTCTCATCTGGCTGAGGACTATCGCCGTCCACTTCGTAAATGGATTGTCTACATGTGGCCACTATCTAAGCTCTGCACGGATTTAAATACTAAAGCTATGTCTCGACCTTCCGTCCAGGTTCATACATTTGATTGGTGCAGTCGCTGGAGCTCAGCCTGCAATATTAATTTATGCTTGTCACGGACTTGCGCCAAATCAAGGTCACTTTTACTTAGACAATTTAAAATGCGAAACATTAACTACTAAAATCTTCAAACCCCGTGCTTTCTACTATTATGCACGAATTTCCGAACGCCAACTAAGCGTCTAAATAAACTACCTTTACTCGCCCCTTATCTATGTTAATCAAAATCACGGGGTCGAGAACTGCTCTGTCATTCCTAGCTATACATTTATTCTGTCTCGCCCCTCCTTCTCTCCATCCATCAGAAAAAAGGTGTTTCAAACCAAAATGTTCACGAGGACAGCTCAAGGACAAATTACGCTGGTTATAATCAACAAGATCGTAAAAATTAACTCACTGACGTCGTGACCTAGCACGGCATTTATGATCCTAATGTGATCATGACACCAAGACTTATTCACACCCCCACCCCCCAACTATCACCACCTTTTATTACTTTTTTATATCAAGGATCAAGCATTCAACTATTGTATGTAATATACTCGTACACACATGCACACACACAAACAGAAAGACAGAGAGAGAGAGCGCGCGGGATAGAAATAAAATGAACAATACTTCCAAACGAACAAACAAACAAACAAAAATGTAATAAAACAAAACATACAAATAACTGAAGCAGAAAACTCCAAAAATATTTACATACATATATGTATTTCAGTTAATACAGGATAAATCTAAGTTACCAAACAGAGAGGTAACATTTTCAGTCTAATTTGAAAAAAAAATCATTTACATGTTTAAAATATGATTCACATTTTTATTTCTAACTGGCAACTGACCTGTTCAATGAACAGAAATAAACAAAGGAAGTAATCTGGAGCAAACTGGCCGTAACACCGATTATGCCAAATCTTGAAAGCAGAACAGAATCCTGATTCCTAAGAATGAGCAGTTTTCGAGAGGAAAAAAAAACAACAAAGACAAAACTCTCCCCAGCGGGGTATCGAAGCTCCTGATTGACAGGTGAAGATGCTAGTCATTATGCTACTACAGGCCCTATTTAAAATGATGAAGGAAAACATTCTAAAATAAACATCACAAAGCCTAGAAACCCACATCAAATTATGCAAATAAGCACTTCAGAAAGTTAACTTTCCCAGCGCCTACCTAAACCACTCTACTCTGACCCTTATATATACACTAACTGTCAAGAACAGATTAAGTTCATAAATGCCGTGCTAGGTCACGAGTGCATGAGTTAATTTTTTACGATGTTGTTGATTAGATCCAGCGTAATTTGTCCTTGAGCTGTTCTCGTGAACAGTTTGTTTTGAAACATTTTTTTTCCTTGCAAATGGTTAAGGAATATGTGTAGGTAAACTAGGGATGGCAGAATATCTCCAGTTCGGGAGTAATAGCATTGTTAGAGGGTGTGAGGTGGTAGTAATTGATTTTGACATTCAGTAGTTCGTGAAAGCACGAATTGTGCTGAGTCAAGTTAGTAAGATTTTTGGATTTAATTGTTATTAACCTATTTAGAAGACGACCTTGTCTGTCTTAGTGCAAGGCCGTAACCGACTTATACAATAGAATAAATTATACTGCGAGCTCAGCTCGGAGCTGACCGCACCAATGAAATCTAGGGATTTGGACGGTAGTTGCAGGTGGCTAGACAGTATAAAAGTCAGCCCAGACATATATCCTGGACTCCATACAGAAAACTCCAATCTGTGCAGGCGTCGGCACGATTCTGCCTGAAGAATCATAAAGCTTTGTACGACTTCATGTCTAGTCCACTATAGACATTTGAGATGAATCCATATGTCTGAATGAGATATGCCCACCGCTATTGTCCATCGTTCCCTGGTTTCTAACACCAGGGAATAATCGTAAGTGTTTGTCTATTGATGACTCAACAATGAACGAGGAGCTAAACATAAGTTATCCAGTAGGACAGGATTGCCGCATGTACTAGGAGTGCTACCCAAGAATGCAAGATAAAGATATTATAGATGTGCAACTAGTATGAATGTATGGCATACACATCTGTGAATTGTGATTGATTTGTCTGGATGAGGCTTGGAATTGCCAGCCCATCCTAGAGTAGATCTCTAGACTTAACTACGTCAGTTTGTATTGACGGGCTCGATTATTATAAGCGTTAGGCACAAATGCTGAGATGACATTGTCGCCAGAGACCATATTAGTGTATTGATTGACATATAGTAGGCAGACCAGATCTGAGATATATATAATTAGTACTTAGATTGTTAGTGAGTCAGAAGTATAATAATATTATAGGAATCTTAGAGTAGAATTCTAGTGAGGTATTATTGAATTTGGATTTGATGCTGCTGATGTTGTCTTTACTATATAATAGGTCTAGACAAAATTGTTAGGGTAATTAATGTAATTAAATTTGTGGCCCTGCAGGTCTGTTTATGAAACTTATTCAGATTGTTCTTAGTGTGTGGCATGGTATGAAAGATTAGATATTAAATACCTCTCGATTTAAATGCAGTCATAATACCATCATTGAGAAGACCCTCTCTGTAACACCGGAGGGCACATCCTTCCCCATATAACCCAAGTCATAATAACTGGCGGGGACTTTAGTCGAGCCCCGTAACACTCTGAATCTGACACCCTTCGTAACACTAACCTTTACCCTTACCATAAGGATAAGAAAACCCCAGTGGTTAACTGTCCCTATTGAGTCACCCCCTCCCCTCCCCCCCCCCTCCCCCCTCAATCCTCCTTTATTTTTCTATTTCAGATTCTCTGTTTAGTTTTTATTTCTAGTGTGGCCCCAGTCATTGTCAAATTTACAATAAATAATAGACATGAAAAATAAAGAGACTGTAAAGTAAACGAGCGATTGGAGGCAAATGATGAACTGGCGGATTGCCATTAGTTATAATTTCATTATAATATATCTGGTACAGTGAAACTTGTTCTCTCTTACCAACCAGCCTTGACAATAGAAATCCAAATTATTTTTGTAAATATAGGTTACAAGCAAAATCCACTTCCTTCCGTCTCTCCCTGAAAAAGAAGGTCACGTGTCTTAACACTGTCCTCTCACTTCACATAAACGAAATAAATTTATCCCTTGCTCATGCAGCATCTTGCTCCTCAAGTCCCAAAAACCCAATTTTGATTGATTTGGCTCCACATTCCTCGAACTGGCTTAGGTTGGTGAGAAATCTGGTAAGATGTTGCAAGAGGCTACCCAGAGCTGCCAGGAAATACACAGAACCCGTCAACACATCTCCACACCAGGCTTAGTTGGCGGATACATTCGAAATGGTCAGCGCAGGGCACTGGTGGGGAAAAGGAGCAGAAGTACGAAGCAAATCAGAATTTTAAAAAAACAAATTGCAGCATTAATTTATAATAACAATAATGGCATATATAAATTTATACAGCTCCTGTCTACACAAAATCGACACAAAGCGTCTCATTCTCCCTCTCTCTCTCTCTCCGGTGCCGTTTAAAGGCACGGGCTTCGTGGGCTGCAGTACAGAGGCCTCCATCAGCTGTGGGCCTCCAGAGATTAAGTGAAATTATAAAATATCAAAACTTTATTTAATTTTTATTGCAGGTCGTTCTCCTTGGAGCAAGCTGTATTATTAGGACACATAAATTTAATATTTCATAAACCTATTTTCGATTTGAACATCTCACAGTATCTCATCCCTTCTGTTGTGTTACACTTGCACCCACTAATGCGGGTCAAAAATGTTGACATTGGGCTGTAGAAGTTGAATAAACTGATTTCAAGAACCCGCAGTGCGTGCTTATCACTAGGGACCTCACAGTATCTGTAGCCTGCAAAATCGTAATCCAGCCTTCTCCCTCTCTCTCTCTCTTTCTCTCTCTCTCTTATACACATGAGAGTACCGTACATTCCATGCTGTATAAAACCTACAAGGCCTAGGGAAGACACTTTCCGTCAATTCGTGTAGATAATTCCGATACTCGACTGATTTTAATTTCTCAAGTACTCGAAATTAATAATTTATCGTCACCTGTGTTTGAAATTCAAGTGGATGTAAACTGTGAGTGCCAGATGTGTTGGGCCGATCATTGACCTATAGCCTGTAGATGGCGATAACCATTGGTATTACACTGTTATTTCGAAAACGTGAAAGGCAGTTCAATATCTATAGTGCTGCAAAGTAGTAGGATCTGACGTGGTATGGGGCGGCACTCAGTATTGTGTTAAAATTGATCGATCATATTTCGCATCCTTTGTGGAATGGTGTCGTAACTCCAGAGTTTCTGAAATTGATACACATAGGCCTACCAATGGCTAATCACCAAGGCTGAGTCCCACCATTTATGGCTGATAAATAAGGCTGGGAAGGGGGAGGGTAGGTAAATATAAATGTAACTCTGTCTTTTACTGGAAAACGTTTTCAAACACTGCTGTAACTAATCTTACATCATACTGCCTCTAGATTTCGCTTTAAATAGTGTCGCAACAATGGATTACAAATTCAAAATTCAAAACCCAAATTTGCACCAATGTTTGGAAATACAAGTTGTAGCCTACCTTAAGTTCTACAGTGGTATTGGAAACCATAATCTATCTATAAAAACAGCAAGGGAAAAAAATTCACTGCTGCGAGGAAGAAATGCCCAGACTTGAAAAAATTACATGTGAAAGATAGTTCTTTTTGCTACTATGTCTATTCCTTTGACATGAAAGCGAAGTATCGTTATTTTGTAATAAATGAAAATAGGCCTAAAAACATCGAATAATGCTTTCTCCTCAACAATGATGGCCTCCCTCCTGCCTTTGTTTTGTTTCAACTTTAGTACCGTGCATGTCATAAAAAAAAAAAAACTACATATATCAAGCTTGGTGCGCAGTGTCCTGGCGCGCATGAGTCCTGAAGCAGGACTGCAGATTACTACTTTTATTGTAAGAGAGAGAGAGTACGTCATCGAATAATGCTTTCTCCTCAACAATGGTTGCTTCCCTCCTGCCTTTGTTTTGTTTCGACTTTAAACTTCCGGTTGCGTTTCAAAGTTTGAAGGCATGAGTTTCTGTGCCGACTGCTTTATGCACGGTACGGGCCATGCGGGTGTTGCTGTGCCAGTTGTGAGTTGTTTTCTTCCTAGATCTACATAATCTGTGTGCTGATTGGGCGTGTTGTTTGCAACCCGTTCTTTGAATGGGTCCTTACACTAGTAGACGAAAAGTTTCGTCACCAGTGCTGTCATAGACATGCTACTATAATACTAGACTGCACACCCCATTTGATTCGCGCTATTTCCTGATATGGCAAAGTGAACTGCAGACCTGTAGGCGGTGAGTCGCAGAAGGGCCAGATGTAAGACGATTGTTGGAAACAAAAGGGAGGGGGCTAAGGTGTATTTGAAGAGCCCTAAATCCACAACTTATTTATAATTATTATTATAAATCCACAACTAATTTAAAACACGCAAGCTGTCGGCCTCTGAAACTTATATGGCACATTGGCTACACACAATGAAAGAAAAGAAAGGAGAGAGATTATATTTTAAAATATATATAAGTTAGAAAATTTATGGTTATCACCTGGCAGCGAGAATATATGCATAAGCAATTTTGTTCTGCTGTGGTTCTCTTTCACTCATTCTCCCTATCTACTCTCTGCTTCCCTCTTGTCTTTCACCCAAACGATTATACGCCAAATCTTATTTCTGTGTTGTTTTTCTTCACCTCCCTGATTTGGATCAGACCAACTTTCACTCAAACTGCTTTTTTTTTCATACTGTTGTCCCCGTGCTATTATAGTAGCATGCCTCTGAGTGCTATCCTAGACAATAGATACAGCACTCTTTCAAACCGAAAACTGAAACCGTCCGCCACCAATGCTACCGCCCATCTCTTTTGCAAATGGCCGTAAGCTGGCATCACATTGCCGTATAAAAAGTTAAGCCTGTAATGAATAACCGGAACCATTTTTTTTTCTATGGAAATGATGTAAGCTCAGAAAGTAGGCTACAGAATAAATACATGGCACCGTTTGTAATTCATCGCATATAATTAGTAATTTAACCATTATTAAGAATGCACAAAATCAAAAGTCTGGGGATAGTAAAATTATTATTTTTTTTGTTGTTGTTCTTGTTCGTCTCCTCAAAAAGTTCAAATTTGGACTTAAAGCACTATTCCAAAATGGATACAATTTATATGAATTCTAATTCACAAATGATACTGAAGAATAATTATACTTCGCGGAGCTTTGTTAAGTGGCAGTGTGAAGCTTTCATCACATTTCCACAAGTAAGTGCTAAAATCACACACACACACAAAAAGGTCTATAGCCAAACTCCAAGGTTCGGTCGCAGTTTCACCGGTCGTTGTGGTTGCCAGTCCTTTTCGCTTCTTTGGCTACTTGTGCAGTGAGTCAGCTCTGTTTTACGTCGAATATAATTAGACGTGCTTTGAATCAACCTGAGACTCGCTAACTAGTGCCCGGGGGTCCCGTTTCGTGGCTGGAATAACCATTTAGCAAAATAAGCATGTGCTTGGGGGAGGGGGGGGGGACCACATTTTTCATCATTTGTATGATGGACCTCGTGGTGCTAAACTGGAAAAAGTGCAGCTGAACCTCAGTCCACAAAACTTTCCAAATAAAAATAAAGTGCAAGTATACAAAAATAAACACGATTTTCCATCTCGCAGTACATCTTATGTTTCATTTCGAAAAATAAAATTTAATTTCATGGTTTATTTTGAATTACATAGGGGCGCCAGAATCTTTTGAGTGCTTAGGGCCTCCAAAGGTCTTAATTCAGCACTGTGTTTGACTCCCCTTTAAAACCGAGACAAAGCAGATTTGACTCAGTGCCCAACTACTTCTACTGTCCACGGGTTCTGTAGAGATGTGAGTCTTATACTTTCATCCACGGGATAATCCAAGCCAGCATGTAGTTGTCGTTGCCGGATGTAGTGGCAGGTAACCACACAAACCTGATCTCTAGAGGTTTCTGAAGGTGGCCTACCACTGCGCAGAATCAGGGCTGTCTTAACATCATTATGGGTCTCAGTCAAAGCAATAGGATGCAGCCCCCCCCCCCCCAAATCTAAGCAACTACTCATAAATTTGCATGCATGAGGCCCCCTAAACCACTGAGGTCCTTGGGCGACTGCTCAGAGTGCCCATGAATTAAGATGGTTCTGTGCCGAATTCATGATAACGACAGCCACTCTTAACACACACTATAAAACACAGCACTAGCAATTACATTCGAAAGAAAAACAACAGTAACGACACAACAAATAGTAAAATAGATCCACATCTACAATTCGTATCAAAATGTCAGTATAATATTATAGGTATTATGAGACTGTGACAGGAGGTCGTTGATCAAAATTTTGTCCAAATTTTATGAAAACCACAGAAAAACTTTGGGGTCGCAGCAAAGTCGAAATATTGAGGATTTTCTGTCTTCTCTTTTAGTTTGCATTGTATCGTTTGGATATTATTTCTTACACGGGGCTTTCCTGCACACAACTTTTTCTTTTTGCCCAGTTTTGACAAAATTTTATCCAGCATCGCATTTATCATCAAGAAAACATGGAACATGGCAAACATTTCAGTTTTGACCATCTGTATGCAAATGCTTGTGTAAAGAGCTTTATATCCATCTTAAATGACAGTCACCATCCCCTGTTTCATCACATCTCTAGATTACCCAAGAGCAACAGAAGAATACACATGAAAGCAAACAGAGAAAGATGCGCAATTAAGATCTCTTCTGCCTTCCTCAATTCTCTTCAACAAGACACTTGAGCTAGATGTGTGCCATATTTCACTAAGGTTCTTTACCACGTTATTGAGTTGTGATATGTTTATGTAATGATGCGTAAGATATAATAATATATACTGTGTATGTGCTCTTAAACCCTATTTGTAGAGAATTTCCCTCATGAGATAAAAAAAAGTTATTCTTGTCTTTTTTGCTCTAGATCTAAAGGGTGTGTTTCAAAATGCACTTTTTCCTAAGATAATACATGTATCACCAAGTTATTTTCTCATCATAATTTCTAATACCGTATACAGTCATACTTTGAACCTCTGATTAATTGTACTATTTCGCAAGTTAGAGTCCAAATTCACATTCCTATTGTGAATTTGACAACTTGTCAATGGCTTTCTGTCACAGTCTGCCAAGAGAACGAACGCACAGAGAACTTACCCGGCTCAGGCTCTTCTATAAGCGTCGACTGAATGTAGGAAACTGAAACAGAAAGTTGTATAGCTAGTTATGCCATAGTCACATTGTACACCATTTACATGTTTGTTCTACATTTTTCTAAAAAAAGCGCATTGTGGCCTTGACTTTTGGGGTGTCTGTGATGAACGATAGAAGTAACATGCCTGGCCATTGCTTGTCTATGTATGAACTTTGCCCATGAACAAAACAGTGATACAACTCCACTTTAATTGTTTCGGAGAAAAATAAGTTTGGTTTTTCTTTTTTGCCTTTGGTTTAAATTATAGGTGTATGTTTAAATGGAAAGCTGAGAGACAAGACCACGAAATAATGTTCGTGACTTGTTTCGCCTCGAAGAAGTTAAACCATTGTTCCATTGAAAGACTGGAAGTTCCTGTGCAAGCTCTCACGGGTATCTCATTTTCCTACAAAAGTGAAGTCCAGGATACAGGATACCGAAACGAAGTTGTCAGCACATCGAGACCTTAGTTTTTGTTTGCTCCCAACTCTACTTTTCAGAAAACCGAGAGGATTGGAGGATGCTGGTTGCAAGATCACCTGTGGCGTCCCAAAAAAGGTTCACAGGACTACGGGATAGAGAGAGAGAGAACTCTACTTTTCGCATAACTGAGAAATTCGATATCAAACATTTGCGGTTTTACTTTGTTATGCAGTTGTTAAGGGACTGTAGTATTTACACAGAGCTACTCTACTAGAGGGCAAAAAAAAAGCAGAGGTAGACAAAGAATAACATATCTAGAGAGTTTGAACAGATGGGCGACAGGGAAAAACCAGGAAAATGTTGGCTTTTTGAGAGCATCCGAGCGGAGGAATGAGTGGCGAACCATGATCGTCGATATCTGTTCCAGTTCGGGCACTTGAAGAAGAAGAAGAAGTATTTACACAGTAAGCTATGTATAGATGAGCAATGAATACAAAGATTTTCTCTCTTCGGCCTTGTAAGTAGTCTAGCCCCCTCTCCCCCCCCCCCACCCCGTCCACACCCACTCACCCACTTATGATAAAGAGTTGGAACATATCGGAATTGTAGAACAGTTTGATAAGTGCTACAGCTAATTTTAAATAAGTGTCAAAATGTGCATTTGCTATACCTTTTCAACACATATTTATTATGAAGGTCTGTAGTTTTTCACAAAATGGAGATAGAACAAACAAAAGCTAAGGTCGAGATATGTCCGTAAACGGCGAGCCTGTAAGTGGGGTATTTTCTTTGTGCTATGAAGGTATGTAGTGATCACTATCATGTTGTTGGCAAATATCGTTGGTGAGTGCTCGTCGCGGCGGCCGGAATTTGGTGAGTTGATTCGTCTGGGTATCCTGTATGTCCAGCAAAACCACTCTTTAATTCATGGCACAAATAACCTTAGAGTTCCCCGGCATCAACAATATAAACATTCTCAGGAAAGTTAACTAATGTTGTCATGATTCGGATATTGTTAAAACTCACGCAGAGAGTGAGTTGTTGTTGTTTACCAGGGCCATGAGAAATTGGCTGGTGGCCTTGAACGGTCCTCGCCAAATTATAGTTGGTGAGTAAATAAATGTAAAGTTAAACTGCTAGAGTCACGCTTGTCGGCTTTAATGTTCGTGATTAATAAGTAATGGAGTAGGGGTGAAACAAGGTGGGGACAGTTGACATTGTTAAGTATGACTAGACAAGTTTTTGCACGTTAACTGGCTGGTAGAATAGTGCAGACGTATTACTACAGTTAAAATGGTGGGAGGTTTCGACCTATGAGATAGCTGAACTAATTGGGCCAGCGGACTAGCACGCTGGGTAGTTGGTTAGTATATAACATCGTGTAACGTTCAGATTTAGTGAATACAGACGAGAGAAGCATCGTTTCGTGAAGTATCTCCGGTTGGCCAGTACCTGAACTGTGTGGTCTGAAGACTAAGAAGTCCTTGCTAACGGACTGACTGAGCTCTAGAAAGAAAGGTCTGAGTGGGCTGACCTTTGAAAGCCCACGCTGCGCTATTTTGATGTTCGCGCCTCTCAGTAGGCGTGAGCAATGGTAATATATTTTAATTATTCAAGTATAATAGAGATCGGAGATAGAGAGAGAACTACAGCCTCATAGGAAGACTAAGGAAACCCCAGCTGGCACTCGACCACGAGTGTCCTGTATGATAGATCTATTGCCATAGTATGATTGGAATAATATAGCACATTGTTGATGAATTGAATAGTGATTGTGCATAAAATATAGTCTTTTGGCAACTGCTTAAATTACCTACAAGCCGAAGAGTGCTTCTGTAGGCTTTGAACGTACTGGGCTCTCCTAACATTTAAGCCCATATGATTTATGGAGAGTTTGCCTGGCGACTGGCCAGTGGCGACTCAACTGTCACTTTAAATTGATATCCAGTTTCGTATAATATACCTATTTACTATTGATTGCAGTACCTCCATAGTTACATGAATATCATTGGTTAAGTTATTAATTAGAGTTTTTGGTTTGAATATATACCTCTATTGTCTTTTGTTTTGTTATTAATATTTATGTAAACTATGGCCTGACCGGCCTGACATATATACGCTCTAGTTATTTAGTACTTTTCTTGTGTGGTTGTGTCCGAGTGTGAGTTAGCTGCCTCTCGTGCAGTCGTAACATCCCCAAGACCCTAACTCTGCTCGTGACATCTGGAGGGGACCCCACTGACATCTGAAGAGGACCCGTCACCTTCTGACATCTAGAGAACACTACTATCATCGGAAGAGGACCCCGTCAACAGCTGCAGGTCTACCACTCTAAGACTCCACTGTTAATGTAATTTTTGTAGTTTATAGTTTTGTATACTGCTGATTTTTTTGTTTTTGTTTCTCCCCTACATGTCTGGCATGTCCTCTCGTCATTGATCCTGGGACCACTACGAGGGACTGACAGCTAGCATCAGGAAAAGACAAGACCAGCGCTGTGGACCGAGGGAAAGAGCCAGTCCATTTTGCCCAGTTAAGTGAACCATCTGTATTTGTCTTCGTTTGAGGGGTTCGTCGTTCCAGCTCCCCTACTTTTGACAGGCATTATTTTTTTCTTTTGTGTTAGATTAGATAGGCGGGAGGTTGGAAGGGATCGAGACTTAGCATACCTCTTTTTGCCAGACTAGCAGATCTAGATGGCGTTTAAAACGGATAGGAGATACGCTTTGCCTTGAATAGTTCTGTAGGGACCTGTTATTCGTATAGATTGTTAGCGTTCTATCTTCCTCGTATTTTAGGAAGACGTCTCTCTTGTGCTTTTCTTACCTTTCTGTACATAGTTTCAGGTTAGTCAGGTCTGTTGTCGTTCGTGCTTTCTGTTAGTCTAGCGTATTATTGTAATTTATCGTTCGTTCTGTTCCTCTTGCGTCTTGTTTGTAATGTATTACCTTTTTATATGTTCGTTATATAGTATTTATCTTTCTTGGTTACACTTATTTTTTTATTTTTTTTTGATTACATACTTCCATTGATTCACGTGTTTTGACACGTTGAGCGGGTTTTAGAGGTAACTTGGCTTGGTGAGAGGGAAAAGTTTTTAAGAATTAACCCTCCTGTGCTGTAGAGTGACAACACTGTTTAAGTGACAACTATTATTGAATTGTTGGAATCCGTGCAGTGAGTACACTGCCAGTTCTTGCTAATTATTAATTTATACCGATCTCGTCTTTAAATTGACGGGCTCCCGAGAGGACAGTATTAGACTGTTCAGGGAGGTGACCTTTTTTTTGTGGAGTGATGAATAGTGAGTATTGGTTTTATTGTCGGCTGGTGCCGCCGCCCGAAGGAGCAATAAATTGTCTCAGGGGAAGAGTCTGTATCAGTGTCGAGGTGATATCAATATAAGAGCTATGTGAATTATATATATTGAGGATACTTTTTTTTAGTCGTCTGCGTATGACGTCGACCCGAGTAGAGCAATAATGAGATTGCCTCGTGGGATGGATGATATTGGTATTTTTCGATTATTTGAGAGATGTTTGGCAGTGGTAACGTAGTACACTGCGTATTCGTGTTTTGAGAGATATTTTGCAGTGGTAACAGAGGACACTGCGTGTTCGCGTTTTGAGATATTTTGCAGTGGTAACAGAGGACACTGCGTGTTCGCGTTTTTTAGACTTTTTTGCAGTGGTAACAGAGGACACTGCGTGGTCGCGTTTTAAGAAGTTTTGGAGAAGTGTGGAGTTGTTTTTTATACAACCGATTATGACTATGGTTTTCCGCGTTTCGTGGACCATCTAACGTAATACTATATATGACAAGTAAGAATAACCGATTATGATTGTGACTATCCATGTGGCCAGTGGATGAGTTACCTAAGAACATACCCGATATGGATATTGAATTGAACCGATTATGACTATATTACCGAGATGACTGTGACACTTGACGTGTGCATGGCTTGCGTACGGAAACGGCGCATTAAATTAACTGCTATCGCCTCGTGGCATCTCATCTATACCGGATTGGATGTTGGAAAGATTTAATTGTAATGTTATTTGAGATCTAGATTAGTGTTAAATGCGAGAAGCGCTAGGTAATTCTTAAATCAAGAGAAGCGCTACATGAAATTTGAACGAGAACATCAGATTAATTTATCTTAAGGACGCTTCTGTTAGTGTTAATTAAGCTTAACTATGCCGAAATTTCTAGTTGTGATAGACCAGAATTTTTGTTCTCCTATTTAGGTCTGTCATATGTACTGGCGTTGGATGGGATTGACACCTCATTCAGAGACCGAGGGATGGTATCACATATTGTTCACCCATTGTGAACACTTTTCACCTACCCTTTGCTTTCCTTTGATCCAACAGCTATTTTACTGACGTCGACCCGTATTTTGGCCACACCAGACGTTGTTGCCCAGGGTCGAGGACGAGAAGATCATGGCAGACCAGGAGTCCAGATCCACTAATGCCATCGATGCTACTATAGTTATCTTTTCTTGAGTATTATTCATTGTATGTGTGCATTCCTGATGACATTCGCACAGGATCAGTGTTGTACTCTAAAATTTTAGAGTTATGATTGTTAATGTCTACCTATTTAGAGGTAAGATTTAATCCTCAGAGAGATATATACTTTTGGACGGAGCCTTAAGATTTTCATGAAGTTTTGTCCATCAATGATACCCGTCCTGTAGGTTTTTTTCAACTTTAGTACTAGTCTTAGTTAGTACCTGGTATTCTTAGTTAAGTTAACCTTTCGACCAATTTCTCGACTCATGCCTTCCCTTTACGATAATAATTTATATCGTTAAAATTGCAAATTTTAACTGGGGTGGGGGATGTGTCATGATTCGGATATTGTTAAAACTCACGCAGAGAGTGAGTTGTTGTTGTTTACCAGGGCCATGAGAAATTGGCTGGTGGCCTTGAACGGTCCTCGCCAAATTATAGTTGGTGAGTAAATAAATGTAAAGTTAAACTGCTAGAGTCACGCTTGTCGGCTTTAATGTTCGTGATTAATAAGTAATGGAGTAGGGGTGAAACAAGGTGGGGACAGTTGACATTGTTAAGTATGACTAGACAAGTTTTTGCACGTTAACTGGCTGGTAGAATAGTGCAGACGTATTACTACAGTTAAAATGGTGGGAGGTTTCGACCTATGAGATAGCTGAACTAATTGGGCCAGCGGACTAGCACGCTGGGTAGTTGGTTAGTATATAACATCGTGTAACGTTCAGATTTAGTGAATACAGACGAGAGAAGCATCGTTTCGTGAAGTATCTCCGGTTGGCCAGTACCTGAACTGTGTGGTCTGAAGACTAAGAAGTCCTTGCTAACGGACTGACTGAGCTCTAGAAAGAAAGGTCTGAGTGGGCTGACCTTTGAAAGCCCACGCTGCGCTATTTTGATGTTCGCGCCTCTCAGTAGGCGTGAGCAATGGTAATATATTTTAATTATTCAAGTATAATAGAGATCGGAGATAGAGAGAGAACTACAGCCTCATAGGAAGACTAAGGAAACCCCAGCTGGCACTCGACCACGAGTGTCCTGTATGATAGATCTATTGCCATAGTATGATTGGAATAATATAGCACATTGTTGATGAATTGAATAGTGATTGTGCATAAAATATAGTCTTTTGGCAACTGCTTAAATTACCTACAAGCCGAAGAGTGCTTCTGTAGGCTTTGAACGTACTGGGCTCTCCTAACATTTAAGCCCATATGATTTATGGAGAGTTTGCCTGGCGACTGGCCAGTGGCGACTCAACTGTCACTTTAAATTGATATCCAGTTTCGTATAATATACCTATTTACTATTGATTGCAGTACCTCCATAGTTACATGAATATCATTGGTTAAGTTATTAATTAGAGTTTTTGGTTTGAATATATACCTCTATTGTCTTTTGTTTTGTTATTAATATTTATGTAAACTATGGCCTGACCGGCCTGACATATATACGCTCTAGTTATTTAGTACTTTTCTTGTGTGGTTGTGTCCGAGTGTGAGTTAGCTGCCTCTCGTGCAGTCGTAACATCCCCAAGACCCTAACTCTGCTCGTGACAAATGTTCCTTACCATTTACAAGAAAATAACAATGGCAACTCTACCACAACAAGGGCCGTCTTAACACCATTAAGAGCCCCAAGGAAAAGCAATGGCATTTTCTTCCCCGTTTCAAAAATATAGTAAATCTGCATGCATGGGGCCCCCTAAAACCTTGGGGTCCCTGGGCAGCTGCTCAGTGAGTTAATACGGCTGTGACCACAAGCTACACTGATCTACTCACCTCCCAGCATGAAGAAAATGAACACACCAAAACTCTTGTTCATCGTGACAGGTACGCAATAGCAGTACACAAACAGGTCAACTGGTGGAGGAAACAAAGTGAGATCCGTCAAAGCAAAAACTGAAGGATGACAAATCAATAAATGAAATATGATACATATTCGGGCATTAAAACGCTGGTGATTAAAGCTTGGCTTTTATGGCATGGGCTCGCATATAATGTGTCAGCCAGGTGAATGTCAAGTACTGTATATCTACAGAACCTAGTCATTGCTGAGACCGTAAACTGCTGGTCACCATACGCCCCCCCCCCCCCCCACTTTTCCACTTTACATTGGTGGGTAATCTCCCAATTAAAGGCAAACAACAACACCAACACATCTACTCTTATAATTTGGGTAACTTGGAGTCTGTGTTCTCACCTTCCGAAAAAAAAAAGTTGAACTTACAATCAGAAAACACGGAGATTTTTTAAAAATTATACTGGTAGCCTATGTGTCCCGTTCTACCAATGGCAAACAGGCAGATTCCACTTCGGACGGAAAAGAATCCGCACAAAAATTATGATAGTATAGATACGGAGATGCCTAGGGTCATTTATAACATTCAGTAAGTTTCAGATAAATAGGAAAGTATTCAGTGTGCAGCTGTGATACCGAGAATTTTGCTGGAAGTGACGACGTCACTGGCTCGTGAGTTCGAGAAAAAAAAAAAAGAATTGGAGGCGATGAGTCAGCGATACAAAACAAACTCACAAAAATAATTCTCTATCATTTCAAGCCTCCAAATGAACAAAAAAAAACCTCCGCGGGTCGAAAGGAGATTACTTCAAACTTTCACGCAAATCGGAGTCTTTTGACCGGTACCGTAGTTGGTCTTGTTAAAAATTCCGGTAGATTTTTCATAACATAGATATACAGGGTGTCCCAAAATAATGTGCCTACTTCCGACGTTTAATAGAACAACACAAAAAACAACATTATTATTATGGGAAAACATATTTAGAAGTCACAATACGCATTTAAAAGTAGGCACATTTTTTTTGGGACACCCTATATGTCTATTATATAGTTTGTGGACAAATTGTTCTGAACAGAAATTGTGTAGAAAATGGAACATTGTTTGGCTGTGGGTTTCCTTCCCAACTTTCTGAGAATCCGATTATCCACTGAGCACCACTGTCACAAATCCCAGACTGGGAGATGTAATAAGTTATGACAGGACAACAATCACGAACAAACAAGTTTAACACTTAACAGAACAACCCATCAGACTCACACATTTATTAAACATAATTATACAGATAATAGCGCAATTACATACATTATATTATTGCAATTAACTGCCGTACAACGGCCTTATTCTCACACACACTCTTCCTCGGGTCCACAACCCGGTAGTTACTCCTAAAGGCACTTCGGCCTCAGCCTCTCCCCTCAGGGTCTTAATAGCAATTTAATAATTCACTGGCACCGCAGTCTCTCAATATCACCTGTGTTACGAGCTGGGTCCTCGAGTGTTACGAGTTCAAGGAAGGGTGTTACAGATGGGGTTTACTGTGCTCGTGTTTTACGGGGATGGTTAATTATAAATTTACGTGTTCGACTGCATTTAATAAAAATCGAGAGGTTTTAGAAATTACTCTGCCATACCATGCCACATACACTAATAACAATTTCGAGTACGTTATATCAAGAACCTTGTAGGGCCACAAATTTATTACTTAAAATTCCTAACAATTTCGTCTATCTTACATATTAAAAGGACAACATCAGCAGCATCAAATGAAAATACTATAATACATAACTAGAAGTCTCCTCTAGATTCTTACAAGATTAGAAAATCCATATCATTCTGACTCATTCACAGTTTACTTAGTAATTATTTATCTTCAGAAATATGATCTGCCTACTATCTCACAAATAATATTCTTCTGTCTCAGACGACAATGTTAACTCAGTTAATTACTTATAAAGGATCAAACCGTCAAGACACACTGACGTAGCTAAAATAGATCTAGATCTGCTCTAGGATGGGCTGGCAATCCCCAGCCTCATCCAGACACATCAATTACAATTTACAAATGTATATTCCAGTCACTCTTTCTAGATCTTAATTGCAAGTAAAACTTTATGGTCTTGCATTCCTTTGGTCGCACTTCTACTGGAAGATTAGGGTCAGATTCACATCATCTCGAATCATGGTGACTACACTTACGATTGGTTCCCTGAAACGATTTCAGGGAACTGGAGAAAATAGCTGTGGAATATTTCATTGTCTATCCAGGACATAGACATGACGTTAACAGTCTGTTGGTTCTCTCTGGCTGAACCGTATTAGCCGACCGCCCTCGTAGATGGAAGGTCTACATGGAAGTGAGGTAGCATAAACATGTCTCCGCTTATCTTCTGCTGCAAATCCACGTGACTGCTCAAATTTGATTGGTGCATCCACTTCGAGCTCCGCTCGCAGCGCCAATAGATTCTATTAATAGTAACAGACAAAGTAACTAAACTATATCAAAACCCTTCGCAAAGTCTCTACACCCTAAACGTTTTATGTACGAATTTATTCACTCCTTATTCGCCCCGTCTTTCCCTGTTAAAGTACACCCAAACCACGGGGTTGCAACTGCATCGTCACTGTTAATTTATCCATTCGTTCTATCCTGCCCCACTTTCTTTCCATCTCTAAGAAAAGCGCTACAAAAACAAACTGTCCACGGGAATAGTTCAAGGACGTTTGGACTGGCTAAAATCAATGATGCCATGTAATAAACAATGCGTGACCTAGCACGGCAATTCAAATCCTAACCCTGACATATCCCCCACCCCAGTGAAAATTTTAAATAAAATTTACACGATAGGATCCAAAAAAAAAATCCCAAAGTTATTGTGGTAGGGGCTTAAGTAGTACTGTAGAAAGATGAGCCTTAAGCTTGAGAAGAAAAATCTAACTAAGAACGTGCATATTGGATGGACAAAAAGCACACAATTATTGATGCCACGTTCTATAGAATTTATTCTATTTAAACATACTTACTGCACACAATCAAAATGCTCAGAAACATCTATAATAATAATGAGTATATCACTGTATACTGCTGGATTAAAGTATAACTATTATGAAATAATGAAGCCTTACTGAAGGAATAGGCTTATAACTATATAGTCAACACACACAATTGCTGCTTATATACACATTCACACACAATATATTGTTAATTAAAATACTGTGGTATCCAATGGCAGCAGTAGCTCTGGTAGCTTGGTTTGCCATGTCTTCATCTCATTGACCCGCTGACAAGGGCGTCAGGTTTGCCAGAAGTCCAGGTCACAGTCAGGAATGACGCTGGTGGAAAAAGGATATTCACAAAAAAAGGATTGCAAAACTGGTTCATAAAGTAATGAACAAGATAAATGTGAATCCATCCACCGTCTAGAATTGAGGGGGACAAGCACTATCCAACCCCAATACAAGACACAACACTCTCTTATAGGAAATTAAATGAGACGTGACAAAATATCAGCTTGGGAATTGTCACCGCCCGGGATAGACCGTATAACAAACCGGTATTCCTGGAGTGCAAGACTCCACCTCGTTAATCGAGCATTTTTAGCCCTGTTAGTCTTTAAGAATAACAACGGACGATGGTCCGTCTCAATTATAAACTCGGACATGAGTAGATATCTCGAAAATGCGTTTACAGCAAAAATGATAGCGAGGCACTCTCGCTCGATAATTGCATAGCGGCATTCCCTATCTAGCAACTTGCGGCTGGCGTATAGACATGGCCGCAAGGTATCGTCTCGTTCCTGTAATAACACAGCTCCCAATCCCTTGTCCGACGCATCAGTGCGGACAATAAATATTTGGTTTATATCTGGTAGTATGAGAATGGGGGAAGTGGAAAACAATTGTTGAACGGTACGAAGTGTATCAGCACATTCGGTTGTCCATTTCACTTTATTAGGAAAATTCTTTCTTGTGAGGTCCGACAACGGAGCTGTAAGCGAAGAAAAATTTGGAATGAATTTCCTATAATAGTTAAGAAAGCCCAATAAACTACGAACTTCTTTCTTAGTTCGAGGAGGTTGGAGCTTTAAGATGGTAGTTATCTTCTTGTCATCTGGAGTCTGAACGCCGTGGGCAATTGTATGGCCCAGAAAATTAATTTCATTATATCCTAAAAACACCTTACTGGGTTTCGCCGTAAGGCCAGCTCGACGAAGAGCAATAAAAACTTGTCGTAGGGCTGCGATGTGGCCCGACCAATCGGTTTCATAAATACAAATGTCGTCAAAATACGACAATACGGAATTCATACCCTGGAGTAATATTGTCATCATACGGGCAAAAGTAGCAGGGGCTGTAACTAACCCGAAAGGCATATAGCGCCACTGCATAAGACCCAACGGAGTCTGAAAAGCGGTATATTGCTTGCTATTCTCATCAAGCGGAATTTGCCAATAACCTTTGGAAAGATCAATTTTAGAAAAAATCGTTGCCCTCGCTAACTGAGCAAAAAGATTCTCCTGGTTGGGAATCGGTTCAGCGTCATATATCGTAACCTCATTAAGTTTACGATAATCAATACAAAAACGCACGGTATCATCTTTTTTTTTCACTAAGACGATGGGTGAGTTATATGGGCTCGTCGATCGCTCTATCACTCCCAGGTGAAACATGTTACGTACCTCGGTTATTATAGTCTCTTGTGCGTGCAGCGGACGCGGGTATGGTTTAACAAAGACGGGTATATCCGTCTTTAATCTTATAACATGCTGTACCAAGGAAGTATTACCTGGTAGATCAGTAAAGACTGTAGTAAACTCGTTAAGCAAATCTCTTAAATCTTGTCTTTGCGATTCAGATAAATCTGGATTTATATTCACATCCGAAGTGTTTTCAGAAGCTCGAAGTGCGGGGATTGAATTCTCAATCTTAATAGGATCATCATCGTCAACTGAAACTAAGGCCGAATTGGCCTGAGCAACCACATTTCGGCGATTATTCTGTCGATTATCATCGTCGGACAGGTACTGCTTTAACATATTTATATGGAACACTTTGTCCTGTCCTCGAATCTTGATAAGATAATTTACTCGAGAAAGTCTCTTTAGAACTTTAAAAGGTCCCTTCCATGTAAGAAGGAGTTTATTTTTCGTTTCCGGAAGGAGAACAAGAGTTTGGTCTCCGACGGCCAAGGTTCGCAATCGGCTACCTTGATCACGATATTGTTTATAAAGACTCGCATGAGCAGCTGAAGATTTTTGTGCGAGCTGACATGCGTTAAGTATTCGCTGGCGCAAGTCCACAACGTATTGATATGCAGACTGCGTATCATTGTCGTCGGTGTCTGATCCGGCGAATAAATCATGGAGTATGGCCATTGGACCACGCGGCTTACGACCATACAATAATTCGAAGGGAGAAAAACCCGTCGATGCGTTCGGTAGTTCTCGGTATGCAAAAAGAATAGCGGGGAGTTGTCGATCCCAATCACTTGGTTTGTCGGCGGAAACTCGTGCAAGCATACTTTTCATGGTAGCATTCCAACGTTCACAGCAGCCATTAGACTGTGGGTGATATGGAGATGTCAATCTTTGTTTAATCCCGACCAACTCCAAGACTTTCTTAAAAAGCTCAGAGGTAAACTGTGGACCTCTGTCCGATAAAATTTCAACTGGAAACCCAAGACGCGAAAAAATAGTAATAAGGGCTTCAGCGACATGATCAGCTGAAATGTCTTTTAGCGGAATGGCCTCTGGCCAACGGGTTGCGTAGTCAATGACAGAAAGTATAAAACGATGTCCTCTGTCTGACTTGTGTAGAGGACCAACTATATCTACGGCAATGCGCTCAAATGGTCTGGAGACCATAGGCATCTCCTGCAGAGGAGCTCTCGATGCTCTTCCTTTAGGGGTACGTCTCTGACATACGTCACATGTTGATACAAACCGGTTTACATCTGCGTAAATACTGGGCCAAAAAAATTGCGATAGTATTCGAGACTTAGTTCTGGCCTTTCCCTGGTGACCTGCCAAGGAAGTGTCATGCGCGAGACGAATAATGTCGCGACGAAAAGATCTTGGTACCACAAGTTGCATAACGGTCTCCCGCTTACTCCGAAAATTACGATATAATAAGTCATCTTTCATAAGAAACTTAGAGGTATCCGGTGCGGTAGGATCAACCTTAGTAAACAAATGTTTCAATGTGGGATCTGAATGTTGCTCATCATGAAATGCACTAGACGTAATGTCCACTTCAATAGTAGGATTAGTCAATGGACTGTCTGCTCGTCGACTCGATTGTAGGCGTGTTGTCGCACAAGCAACACTCTCATCCTCAGTCCAAATTTCCAAGTTACCGATAGGAAACTTATTTACTTGAGGTACATTACCTATGATTATATCAGCCACTGGATTAGGCAGTACACATGCAGTAACAATACCTGTGAGAAAAGGTGTATCAATATAAACTTCTGCAAGACGGAATCGCTCTACAGATCCGCCAAAAGTAATACAAGTTACCTCTTTATCCAAAAATTGTGTTGGACGGACTAGTGACTGTCGAACGCCGATAGTCGTGCATCCGGAGTCACGTAGAACAGAAGCGCGAATCGCGTTCACGCGGCCCTGGTAGAATGTTAATTCACCCAGCTCATGTAGGGCGGACATGACTGGAATAGATTTTGATTGTCATAAAGATTCAGAATGACCGTCAGTCTCATAAGGTGTAGATTTAACCGAGCAGGCATTTGCTGATTCCAATTTCACGTTACAAAATCTCTGTATGTGGCCTACCCTATTACACTTATAACATATAGTACGATTAGGATCGTTTCCACGATAGGGAAGACTCTGTGGTCTATTACAATTATGATTATCATCAAAATGCACTCGTCGCGGCGGTCCCTGAGGCCGGTTATATTGTTGGCCTGGATAGTTGCCACGATAATATGGGCGAGGCTCGTAAAAAGAATAACTCTGGTATCCTCGACGCGGGGATACATTACCTCGATTCGGAAAATCTCTCTGTCTACAAAAAGGTGGCTCTGATTGAGAGCGTGGATTTGGGGCCTGACGACGAGTCGGCCTTGAACGATCGTGTCCGGTTGGCGCTCCTTTGCCTACGTTGGCATAACACGGTGTTGTAGTTGAAGGCTTTGCCAAAGGACGATTTGGGTGGGCGGACGCATACCGTTCCGCGCACGATGTGATTTCTTCAGAGGATGTCGGTGCCCTCTCTTTAAGGTGGGCAACTAAATCGGAATGACATGCCGTATAGATTTGGTCCTTCAAGACCAAATCGTAAAGTTGGGAATAATTTCCGGTAGTTACGTTCGCGAGCTCAATCCAGCGATCTAAATAATGTTTCAATCGATTGACATAAGTTGAGAAATTTTCAGATGGCTCAGGTTTACATGAGCGAAATCTTTGATGAAAGCCATCTTCGGTATGCTGGAATCGCTTAAGCAGTGCTGTTTTAAGCTTGTCATAATCATTGGCATCTTCTACCTTGAGGCTATGAAATACCTCTAAAGCCTTACCTGTTAATAAATTGGACAGGCATGAACTGTACATCGCCCGCTGCCATCCGACGCATTTAGCGTGTAACTCGAACCGATGTAAATATGCGTCGATCTGGTCGAGTTTTTCATTAAATGGTGGTAGTTTTGGTTTAGTAGCATAAGTATTGGTGGCAGTAGTGGGTGTTACAAGCGATTGTTGCTCTAACTTTTTCATTGCGAGTTCATGCTGTCTTTCCTTTTCTCTCTCTCTTTCTTTCTCTCTTTCTCTTTCTCTTTCCTTTTCTCTTTCTACTTCTTTTTCTCTTTCTCTTTCTCTTTCCTTTTCTCTCTCTACTTCTTTTTCTCTTTCTCTTTCTCTTTGTTCTTTTCGATCCTCGCGCTCTCGGTCTTGTTGTACGTGTCGTTCGCACCACGCGGCGCGTTCTTCCTCTGGTATGCCCAGAACTTTGGCAGATTCTAAATATTTAAGAAACTCAGCCATGATATGTTAAAGTCTGTAAATAGTAAGTATTTACCTACTATTAAGGTATATCGCGGTATCAATTATATTATATGAACAGATATTGTCTGTTAATATTAATTCAGTGTCTCACGTTAGCACTGCTTCGCGAAAATAACGTTCTATCTCTCTCTGAAAATTACAGGCAGTATCACTTAAACTGCAAACACTTTATCTCTCTCTCTGAAAATTACAGGCAGTATCACTTAAACTGCAAAAACTTTATCTCTCTCTCTCTCTATGAATTCTAGTAAAGCAGTGCCGTCTATCCGTTGCTCCCACTGCAATAAAATACTATATTATATCGCCTTTACTGCGATAAATTAATGTCTCGAGTGATCACTCTCAAAATTTTACGTCTCTCTCAACGCAAGAATCAGTGTCCTCTGTTATCACTGTCAAAACGAATCGCTCTCTCAATGCGATGAATCAAAAATATATCTCTCTCTCAACACGACAAATTTGAAATATCTCTGTGTTCTCAAAACACTCTCAAAAATCTCTCTCTTCTCAAAACACGCACACGCAGTGTCTTCTGTTACCACTGCAAAATTATTCTCTCTAGATATATCTTCAACGTGAAATTGTCACGTGAACCAAAAATTATTATATCTCTCTCTTACATATGTCAATACCAGATTACAATTCAACGTGGTTTTAGCACGTGAAACACCTCAGGCATATATTGTAAACATATCAATGTTATTATAGTAGTTTAAAGGTCATAAAGCAAAAAAAAATACAATAAACAGGACGTATACTGACGAGTAAAACGAACGATAACAGACCCTACAAGTCCTAACTTATATTACAGATAGTTTAAGAAAAAGACAGGAGAGACATCTTCCTAAAGAAAAGTGAGGAAGTAAAAGAACGCCACAATCTATACGAATAATGGATCCCTAATAGAACTATTCACAGAGAAGCAAATCCCCCCGAGTTATTTTACATAGCCACCAAGGCCTCCAATATCCTTCGTAATGGCAAAGAAGATATGCTAACCTATGATCCCAACCAACCTCCCGCACTAAACATATAGTAAATAGTAAAATGGCCTGGAACACACACACAGAGCGGAAAGTACGTCGCCCTCCCCAAGACTGTTAGTAAGATGGATCACTTATCTTTATTTTTGAGGAATTCAGATGTTAATATCCTCAATTCATAGCTCCAAGCCCAAAACTGTATTTCTGTCTGAGGTAGATCTGTATGATGAAAGGGTTCCCTCGCCGGTGTCCACGGGTCAATGGGATGTTGAATTCACCATATGAAATTGAAACACAATATTAAATTAGTAGAAATTGTCTAACATCGATAATAAAAAGACCTGAAAACATAATATTACAAGAGTACAATCTTAAATGATGGAATAAAAAAAATACAATAGGTTTTAAAATAATCTAACTAAGTGGCATGGCGTTATTAAAGTTCTTTTAAGGGTCCCTCTCCAGTGTTACGAGCTGGGTCCTCGAGTGTTACGAGTTCAAGGAAGGGTGTTACAGATGGGGTTTACTGTGCTCGTGTTTTACGGGGATGGTTAATTATAAATTTACGTGTTCGACTGCATTTAATAAAAATCGAGAGGTTTTAGAAATTACTCTGCCATACCATGCCACATACACTAATAACAATTTCGAGTACGTTATATCAAGAACCTTGTAGGGCCACAAATTTATTACTTAAAATTCCTAACAATTTCGTCTATCTTACATATTAAAAGGACAACATCAGCAGCATCAAATGAAAATACTATAATACATAACTAGAAGTCTCCTCTAGATTCTTACAAGATTAGAAAATCCATATCATTCTGACTCATTCACAGTTTACTTAGTAATTATTTATCTTCAGAAATATGATCTGCCTACTATCTCACAAATAATATTCTTCTGTCTCAGACGACAATGTTAACTCAGTTAATTACTTATAAAGGATCAAACCGTCAAGACACACTGGCGTAGCTAAAATAGATCTAGATCTGCTCTAGGATGGGCTGGCAATCCCCAGCCTCATCCAGACACATCAATTACAATTTACAAATGTATATTCCAGTCACTCTTTCTAGATCTTAATTGCAAGTAAAACTTTATGGTCTTGCATTCCTTTGGTCGCACTTCTACTGGAAGATTAGGGTCAGATTCACATCATCTCGAATCATGGTGACTACACTTACGATTGGTTCCCTGAAACGATTTCAGGGAACTGGAGAAAATAGCTGTGGAATATTTTATTGTCTATCCAGGACATAGACATGACGTTAACAGTCTGTTGGTTCTCTCTGGCTGAACCGTATTAGCCGACCGCCCTCGTAGATGGAAGGTCTACATGGAAGTGAGGTAGCATAAACATGTCTCCGCTTATCTTCTGCTGCAAATCCACGTGACTGCTCAAATTTGATTGGTGCATCCACTTCGAGCTCCGCTCGCAGCGCCAATAGATTCTATTAATAGTAACAGACAAAGTAACTAAACTATATCAAAACCCTTCGCAAAGTCTCTACACCCTAAACGTTTTATGTACGAATTTATTCACTCCTTATTCGCCCCGTCTTTCCCTGTTAAAGTACACCCAAACCACGGGGTTGCAACTGCATCGTCACTGTTAATTTATCCATTCGTTCTATCCTGCCCCACTTTCTTTCCATCTCTAAGAAAAGCGCTACAAAAACAAACTGTCCACGGGAATAGTTCAAGGACGTTTGGACTGGCTAAAATCAATGATGCCATGTAATAAACAATGCGTGACCTAGCACGGCAATTCAAATCCTAACCCTGACAACCTGCCTATTGTCATACACCTTAGCATTCCCCTAGCACCTCAGCAGGGCAATAACACATTATCATTTCAATAGACATTATCATTTCAATAGTACATTATTAGTTCACTAGCCCCTCAACATGGCAATAGTACATTATCACATTCACGCTCATATCTACGTCCCTGTCCGTGGCCTGACTGCCACGACTTTATGTGCCTCTACTGTCCTGCACTGACAGCCTCACTTCTGGCCTATGTGTGGCCTCCGGCCCTATGCTGGCCTATCCCCTGTGCTCATCGAGGTGGCTCTGCGGCCCGTCCTCGACACCTACAAGAATAACATTACATTGGTATAATACCCTACCATTTCTATTCACTCCACCTCTCCTTACAACCCCTGAAGCGTACACACACTAGTTCACCTTTCACTCACCACACATCTTACGGTAACACACCTCCATCGGAGTACACACTACTCACTCGCGCTACAAATCCATGAACTCACTTTCATCTATCGCTCATGGCGCACATTGCTATATCCAATATCAAGGACTTCCACATTCCTCACATATACTTATTTACATCATGGTAATAGACGAATATAATATAATACATCAATCATAATAATCAATCAACGTTCTACGTACCAGTCATCACTGGAAACTCTCTCACTGGTCTCTCGACTGCTCCCCTTATGTCCGCCCGATGGGCTCTTATTAGCGTCCGTTCCGTAGGACCTTCTAACTTGCAGTGATAGTAATACAGCGCTTTCGCCTCATTCAGACCCCCCACTACTCACAACAGCACGCTTAACTTACTTGTCTACGTGCGTTAATTTTACTCTCCTCCTTTCCCGTCTTTCCCTACTTGTCTGCCGTGAGCCCTTCTTACTCTACACCCGCTCTGTAGCAATCCCCTTAATTGCACTCACTCCACTCGTGACATCATCCCCCACCCCAAAAAAATTAATGCAATTAATTTCAAATCGCATCAAGATGACTGTCAACGAGTGAGCGTGAGCAATACCTACACTAAAAAAAATGACCTAGCAGTTCCCCTAGTATATAAAATACCGAAATCAGGGGAAAATATGGGGATCAATATGGCCTGCAATATGCATATATGTGTCACATCAAGAATAGCTAACTAACCACAATACTTAATACCGAATCAAAAACCAATCACGCTATCAACCATTCTTCATATCATATTTATAATGTCAATATTTTAAAGTCGACTCATTCACACAGATCCTGTCAATGTTCCTGTCCTCCGATGTATAAGCTCCCGAACTCTTCCCCTAGGCTCGACTAAGGTAGTCGGCGATATGATTGCTGGTTCCTGGAATTGGTTGAATAACGAAGGTATACGGCTGCAAAGCCAATGCCCATCTAGACAAGCGTGGGCTGGACGAACGATTCTTCGACAAAAATGTCAGTGGCTTGTGGTCTGTCTGGATACAAAATTCTCGTCCCATGAGATAACGTCCTAATTTCTGGACGGACCACACAATGGCAAGACACTCACGCTCTATCACAGAATACTTTCTTTCTCTCTGCAATAACTTCCTACTGACATAACATACAGGATGGAGACATTCGTTCTTCTCCTGTAGAAGACAAGCGCCGATACCAGAGTCCGACGCATCTGTTCTGAGGATAAAATTAGATCGAAAATCGGGTAATATCAGAATGGGTGACGATGATAATGCTGTCACCAAATTATCAAATGCTGTCTGACATTCAGACGTCCACTGGACCTTATCGGGTTGTCCCTTCTTAGTAAGGTCAGTAAGAGAAGATGACAAGGAGGAAAAATTTGGAATGAACTTTCTGTAATAATTTAAAATTCCCACTAAGCTTCTGACTTGTTTCTTTGTTTTAGGGATTTGCAACCCTACTAACTTGTCAATTTTTGTTACTTCAGGTCTCTGAACACCTCTACCCACGAGATGTCCTAAGAATACTATCTCTGGACATGCCAAATCCATCTTTGCGGGTTTAGCAGTTAACCCAAAATGACGTAATCGTTTAAAAATTACTGTTAGTGTCTGAATATGATCAGACCATGTCGACGTATGACATGCTATATCGTCAAAGAATGACACGACATTAGGTATGTCCTTCAACACTAGTATGAGAATACAGATACTCTGGTCTCTCATGAAACCCCTGCAGCATATCAACGTGGAAAACCTTTACTGATCCATCAATGTGGATAGCGTAATCTACCTTCGAAACAACTCGCTCAATAACATAAGGACCTTTCCATACCATCAGTAACTTATTATGGTCCGCAGGTAATAACAATAGGACCTTGTCTCCTGGCTTAAAAATTCTCAGTTTGGAACCTCTATCTTTATAGTCTTTTGCTCTTTTCGAAGCGATACTAGAAGCTTCTTCTGCTATCGTGCGCGCTGAAGATAATCTTTCTCTTAAATCAACAAGGTCTATCGAAACCTTTTTAAACGGTTCCGAAACCGTGGGGATCTTTTGAAGAGGAGCCTGGGGTGTACGACCCTTATGCGTCGTCTTTTGGCACGCACTGCACGTCTTACAATATAGCCGTACATCTCTGTATACTGACGGCCAATAAAAATTTTTCAGAACTCTTTGCTTGGTTCTAGCACTTCCCATATGACTCGCTAATGGAACATCATGGGCCAGACGCAATACTGTAGCAATCAACGACCGTGGCACGACGACCTGCTTTTGAACGGAAGCCACTGTGACGTACATACGGAACAGAATGCCCCCCTGGACAAAAAAAAAAGAAGATGACCCGTTTTTATATTTCCTCGTTTTCTCGGTTCGCGCTTCCCCAAAACATGGGTTTAATGACGGATCCTCCCTTTGTAATCTCGCCAAGCGCTCTGGCGTGATATCTAGGTTGACCGCTGGCGTCGCCAAAGGTCTGATCTTATCTTTATCAGCTACCCGTCGACGTGTTTCGACCGCGGCGCAAAAGTCAATACCTTTTGATTGCGACCATGCTTGCACGTTCTCATCGGAAGGGGAAACTACCCGTGATACATTCCCAATGATGAGCTGGGCGCCTGGAAAACACCCAACGACTGCTTCGACTTCCCCGCTAAGGAAAGGTGTATCTATCACTATTCTTGCCATGGGTAATTTCTCAATGGCCCCCGAAAATTGGATGCACGGGACAGTCTCACCTGTAAGCTGTGAATCCCGAATGCAGTCTCTATGCACTCCCACAACGGTAGATCCTGTATCTCGTAAAACCGAGACCGGTTCGTCCCCAACAAACCCCGGATAAACCCTAAGACCACCTCCTGTATGACATGAATTTATAACGGGGATCTTTCTCTCACAAGGTCAAACACCGGAAGATAATAACTTCTCACAACTGGGACACTTAGAATACTGTCCGCCTCCGTTGTCCGATGTAACACACGCAGCCGCATGATGAAATTTATTTGGGGAACATGGACTGGAGCTACTGTCCACGTTCGCCGCTATCCTACCTGCAGGGCAATTCACGCTGATGTGATCTGCTCTACCGCAGTTCCAACACTTCGCGGCCCTACACTCGCGTGAAAAGTGACCCACGCGTCCGCAAGTCCAACACTCCGCTCCCTGTGCTGCACTAGGCCTGGGTCCCCGTGACCCATCGCGACCGGAACTAGAGTCCCTATGCCGTCGGTCATCGGAAAAGGTCACAAATCGCCCCCGGCCATTACCGCGACCTAGCCCTCCTGCTCGGTCAAACTTACCGGATCCATATGCCGGTGATTGGTGATAGCCCCTACGCTGCCCCTGGGCTTGCCCACTATAGGCACCACGCTGACGCGACCTGTCCCTAAGTCCTGCCGGCGACCCTTCGACAACGGCGACGTACCCAGCATCTTGGACGTACGCCCTCGCCACAGGTTTGGACGGATGTGCCGTACGGTATGCTTCCGCCAACTTAGACGCCTCCTGCACCGTCGCGGGTTCGTTTTCTTTCAGGAAAGCCACCAGATCTTTATGGCACGACGCGTACAGCTGGTCACGGATCATTAGGTCTTTTAATTTAGTAAAATCCGCGCCAACATGCGCCAAGTCTACCCAGTTCGCGAAATATTCCGTCAATCTCGCGACGAAGGCAGCAAAGTCCTCCCTGGTATCCGCACGTGCTCGCCTAAACTGCTCCCGGAAATATTCCTCGGTACGCGCAAATCGGCGGAGCAGCAAAGCCTTCAGCTTATCGTAATCTTGCACGTCTTCGCGCTGTAGCTCTTTAAAGTGGGTTAACGCTCGCCCCTGCAATAGAGACGCCAGGTACGTGGACCATAATTCCTTATTTTCCCCCCATTGCAATTGTGCGTTCAGTTCGAACCTGTAAAGGAAGGCGTCTATGTCGTCCTTCCGGTCGTCGAACGTAGGGAGCTTAATCCGAACACCACCTTTATTGTGTACCTGCCGCTCAACTGTTTCTGTTGGCGCATTCTTTTTGAGTTCTAATTCCGCGATTCTTACTCGCGCGTCTGTCTCCCGCTCTTGAGCTTCTATCTCCTTTAACTTTATCTCCCTCTCCTGCTCCCGTTCCTTAGCCTCTCTTTCCTGTTGCTTAAACTCCCTTTCCTGTTGCTTAAACTCCCTTTCCTGTTCCTTATCCTTAGCCTCTCTCTCCTGCTCCTGAGCCTTAGCCTCTTTTTCTCGCTCTCTATCCTTAGCACGCTCATCGCGCAAATCCGCCTGCTGTTCTTTAATCCAGCCGCGTAGCTCCCCTCCCTCCAGGCCAAGTTCCTTACCCAACTTCATTAGTTGTTGGAGTTCCGCCATTTCACAGATTTATGGTTATGGTATGTATTATAAAAACGGCTAACCTGTCGGTATGATCACTAACGACACGACCAGAGACCTGAGATCACACCAGATATAACAATACCCAATTGTCTCAAATACAATTCAGAAATTTACCTACTTCCTAACTAATTCTATACCGGTATTCATACAATGTATAGCACTATTAATAATAAAAAAGAGTAGAAAAGACAAGAATAAGGAAATTCAGTAGAAAGACCACAAGGACATCGAGGAACAACGCACCAGACTAGGACAAAGACCTAAAAAAGAAAATATAATGGAAAAAAATGCAACCTAACTACGCCGATTACACAACACGGTACGAACAAGAACCGAGTCTGAAAAAAAAGAACGTATCTACAGATAGGGAAGAAAGAGGGACAAGAGAATACGTCTTCCTGCAGAACAGAGAAGATATCGACGCTACAACTAAACAAAAATACAGGTCCCTACAGAACTGTTCACTGTGATGAACGAAGTTCCAAATTTAGCCCACCTTTTGAAAAGGATAAACTAAGTTCAACACAGCAAACCCGCGCCACCGCCCGTATAATCAATTACGACAACAAAAACAGCAAAAACAGGGAAAAAGACAGATTAAAGGAACAGCCCACAATCCAGGGCACAAAAATTTTGACTTTTACTTAACTTTTCTGACTATAACCTCTCCCCTTGTCTCGGAGCTCTGGCTGCTTGACCTCTACAGGCTGGCACACACACTCTCTGCAGAAATTTAAGTACACATTAATACCTATTCATAAAAATACATACATCAATACATATTCATAAATATACATAAATCATATCATGAAATTGCCATTCATCCCACGAACAAGGACAACAGCACGACTTCCTAGCACAACAGAAAAACAACTAGATATAACGAATACACAATGTCAAAATGACCACAGGTAAACAGGACGAGCCCCCAGTGTCACAAATCCCAGACTGGGAGATGTAATAAGTTATGACAGGACAACAATCACGAACAAACAAGTTTAACACTTAACAGAACAACCCATCAGACTCACACATTTATTAAACATAATTATACAGATAATAGCGCAATTACATACATTATATTATTGCAATTAACTGCCGTACAACGGCCTTATTCTCACACACACTCTTCCTCGGGTCCACAACCCGGTAGTTACTCCTAAAGGCACTTCGGCCTCAGCCTCTCCCCTCAGGGTCTTAATAGCACCTTAATAATTCACTGGCACCGCAGTCTCTCAATATCACCTGCCTATTGTCATACACCTTAGCATTCCCCTAGCACCTCAGCAGGGCAATAACACATTATCATTTCAATAGACATTATCATTTCAATAGTACATTATTAGTTCACTAGCCCCTCAACATGGCAATAGTACATTATCACATTCACGCTCATATCTACGTCCCTGTCCGTGGCCTGACTGCCACGTCTTTATGTGCCTCTACTGTCCTGCACTGACAGCCTCACTTCTGGCCTATGTGTGGCCTCCGGCCCTATGCTGGCCTATCCCCTGTGCTCATCGAGGTGGCTCTGCGGCCCGTCCTCGACACCTACAAGAATAACATTACATTGGTATAATACCCTACCATTTCTATTCACTCCACCTCTCCTTACAACCCCTGAAGCGTACACACACTAGTTCACCTTTCACTCACCACACATCTTACGGTAACACACCTCCATCGGAGTACACACTATTCACTCGCGCTACAAATCCATGAACTCACTTTCATCTATCGCTCATGGCGCACATTGCTATATCCAATATCAAGGACTTCCACATTCCTCACATATACTTATTTACATCATGGTAATAGACGAATATAATATAATACATCAATCATAATAATCAATCAACGTTCTACGTACCAGTCATCACTGGAAACTCTCTCACTGGTCTCTCGACTGCTCCCCTTATGTCCGCCCGATGGGCTCTTATTAGCGTCCGTTCCGTAGGACCTTCTAACTTGCAGTGATAGTAATACAGCGCTTTCGCCTCATTCAGACCCCCCACTACTCACAACAGCACGCTTAACTTACTTGTCTACGTGCGTTAATTTTACTCTCCTCCTTTCCCGTCTTTCCCTACTTGTCTGCCGTGAGCCCTTCTTACTCTACACCCGCTCTGTAGCAATCCCCTTAATTGCACTCACTCCACTCGTGACAACCACTGAGCTATTAGTGGCTCAACAGCGTCACCTTTCGATCCTTTCTGCAGTTGCGCGGAACACTCCGGTGCAACATTAAATTATTGCGCTATACAAAATGATACAAATCAAGATCCCGAGAAAAGCCTATTATTACCAAAAATTCTAAGTTTGGGCGTATGGTGAGCTGTTCTGCTTGTGTAAAGGATAAACAACAACAAGAAATTTTCCACAAGAGCACGATTAGGCCCCCAAATAAAATGTTTTTAAAAAATGGATGGTTTTCTTCACTTTTAGTTTTACGCTTACCTGCATCATTTTTTGGTAAAGATACAATGAAAAAGTAATCATCTTTCTCAGAACAATCTACTATTGGTTTCTTTCACCGGACGCCACATAATTTTGTGTCTTTAGGAAATTTTTAATTTTATTTACTTCTTCGGGAAAGTTCCAAGGCCACAATTTCCTGTTTCCTTCTCCCAAGAATGTCGATTCTTGTTTAGGGATAACATAAGTCTTTGCCACTGAACATGCTCAGTCGACGTGCCAAAAATCCTTTACAAGTGCTCATGCTCGGCTGGAGTGTATCACAATATTTGGTGACGTAAGTGTAGCCAAAGATACTAGATACTATAAGGTAAGACACTCCATTCTTCGCATCTCTAACAGAATCGTGCACACAGTTTGCGCCCTCAGCGGGGGCGGGGCCCATGGAGCATAGCATGAAAAGAATACTTGACAATTATTTATAAATGTGTGATGCGAGTTTGTTACAGTGCTACTGCGAGTAAAAAAAAAAAAAAAAACATAGCCAGAGTTTTCCCCACAGCAATTGAAGTTAAAATTACAAACTAAGTGACATCAGTCAAGGCCTACAGCGATAGCTGAACAGTGGAAAAAATTCAATATTTTCACTATTTGGCTTTGTAAATTATTGCATTGTTCATGACTTCCGCGCATTCGCCGGTGGGGGGCCGTGCGAAATCTGTTCACGCAAAACACGCTAGCTGTCTCATCTTATTCTTTCTTGTATCTCTGGTGCAGTAAACCAGTTGTGACTTCCGCCAAACAGGAGAAGTATCAGAGAGTCAAGTCGGGTGGATCTCTTTATGAGATCTCCGTCTTTGTAAAATACGCCATTGTTCATGGCTTCCATGCATCTGCAGCTAGGTGGCGGCGCGAAACCCGTAGAAGCAAAACACCAGCAGCAGCTCCATCGCAATACATGTTTATCTTGTAATTTTAATATCTTTGGTTGAAGTTCAGTAAGACAGCACAACAACGTGGTGATGGTCATCGAATTGCCAGAAATGAAGAAGATGATACAGATGCAGAGAAAACATGAAAGCTTGACCTACAACGTCCGCTGTAACCTTCACAGCGAGAACATACGGTCCTGAATATGTCATTGTTCTTATAATAAATATAAATTTACCTCTAATTGGCAGGTTTGTGGGAGCTCCTGGCCAGCTGATAGGCAAAACTAGTTCGTCATAACCCATAGATATACACTACTAAACGTCATAACCACTGGGATGAAAGTGATATGCCTGCTAAAACAAATAAAACGGTTTCATTACATAAGTATTAGATCTAGTGCTTTGTTAGTTTATGGGGTTTTATGTTACAAAATGATATCAGGTTGACAATGATAAAAATAAATTTGACAATAGTAGTGGGCGTAAAAACTCAGAGAACAAAACAGAAGCCATGTTGGCTTTGCAAAATGTTATTGATGTAGTTAGATAGACAGACAGACAGACAGACAGAGGGACAGACGGACAGACAGACAGACAGACAGACAAACAGACAGACAGACAGACAGACAGATAGATAGGTAGGTAGGTAGGTAGATAGGTGGTGGGTAGATAGGTGGTATGTAGATAGGTAGGTAGGTAGATAGGCAGGCAGATAGGTAGGTGGGTAGATAAGTAGGTAGGTAGGTAGATAAGGAGGTTGGTATGTAGGTAGGTAGACAAGTCGGTAGGTGGGTAGGTGGGTAGGTAGGTAGATATGTAGGTAGGTAGATAGGTGGTAGGTGGATAGGTAGGTAGGTAGGTAGATAGGTAGGTAGGTAGATAGGTGGGTAGATAGGTGGTAGGTAGGTAGGTAGGTAGGTAGGTAGGTAGGTAGGTAGGTAGGTAGGTAGGTAGGTAGGTAGGTAGGTAGGTAGGTAGGTAGGTAGACCTAAGCATGCCATCACCGTGGGATAATGCAAACATCTCCACTAGATTCTAGATGCGACAGCTACGGTTACTTATAGCAGTCAGTCAATCATTCAATTTTATCTGTATAACTAAACCTCCCATTCTGTTTATTGTTTGTTTATTTCCTCAACACCCTCAAATTGGCCAAAACAATTGTCAGTGCAACAATTCTTTTAATTAACGTGCCCAGCATGGGATAATTTACAGAATGCTTTAAAATTAGGAAGCGCATATCCGTACAACGCACAAAATTTGATGACGTAGAACACACACCGGAATACTATATTACTGACCTTGTAAATTTGCATAGTTTTTAAAAATATGAATCGGCTTAGTAACAAAACAATCCGACTTCTCCTCGTCGATCACCAATAGCTACTGTCAGAAGTGGGATTTTGGGGATAATTGCGTTATTGTAGGTCCCCTCCAGATGTCAACGAGGGGGTTGGTGGATGTTGTAGAATCGCACCAGAAACACTCATACCACAATAACTAAGCAACACAGGATTACTTATGTTCAGGCCTGACGGGCCATGTAATGATCATACAACATTCGACTGCCTAATTTACGGTAATCACAATCATAGATATTACATAAATGTCATCCACTACTGAAATTCTAGCAAGTTTATCTAAAATAGGATATCGACAAGTCTAGTACTATGCACTCTTGAAGTGCGCCTATCCAGGACTACGGTTCCTAAAGGATACCGGTGTAAACAAATTCAAGTTGGCCGATCTCACTTTCATACAGTCAGTAATAGCACCTAATCAGATAATTGACTGACTCCTAAAGTGTAGCAGCACTCACTAATAATTTTCACAGTAATACGCTTCACAAAATATCTATGCTGCTCCACACTAAGAAGTATACATCTAGGAAATGAACATAGTTCAATCTCAAACACAATCTAACAGCTCATTACACATCTAGTAAAAATATATTCAATGTCCTTCTCTTCGTCACAATGGGGTGACGGAAAAAACTGTCACAATTCCTGGCACAAACACACGAGGGATCTCTCACCATTTCCTCGCTCGCGATGGTTTGCGAGCGAGAGAGTCCAATTTAAGCGGCGTGCACACTTAAGCCTGGTGCACAGAGGTTTCGTCATTGGGTAGGTCTACTCCCAGTGCGAATCTTTGTTTGTCTGTCATCTCCACTCAGGTAGGAGGCCCCCGTGACTCGTCTTTTCGCCAAATGCTCGAAATATGAATCCACTGATCTTAGTACGTGTGTTAGCTTTTATACCCCCCGATGGTTACTAAGGGTCTCCCTCCCGATTGGACGATCCAGGACCTAGCCACGACAAACACAAGTTTGTCTTTCAGTTAACCCTAACTGCTTTCTCAAAAGGATATGGACACAACTCAAAACCCTACACTAAAACTTCTACAATCCCACTATGTAAACAAGAAAATCCCACACGCACACCAAAATCAAAGGGTTAACTTAATGTTTACAAACTTCACTCACACATTCCTCATCACGAAATCCGTGGCTCGATTAATAGCTAAACGCGTTTCATATTCTCCCAAAATAAACCCAACCCATGCCTAACAGAAAAGAGCTCACGCGGCTCGTGACAGCTACCCCAACCCCTTTTCGCCTGATTAGTCAATCTGACTACCACCCATTGATACAAACTGACTAGACCCCTCACGCCCCCAGGCCCATCTGGCTATTCCATGGGTTGTCACTTGAAGTTCGTGAACACGATACCAAGTTTTGTTTTAGCAAACCTTCACCAGTCGCGCTTTTTGGTAAACATGTTGTAGGGATATGCACTATCCATATTCATACAACATGTTGTACGGATATACACTTCATTAAAATTAATGAAAATGCGGATACTATCGGGCTTCCGCCATAAAAAGATGACAAAATGTATACATATCAAATACAGATCAGATAAGCTTACAATTCTAATTTCCTTATGCTAAGATGGGAATTGTCTCAGGACTGACCAAGGCCGGATTACGATTCTGCAGGCCCGTGGGCTACAGATACTGTGAGGCCCGAAGTGATAATTAATCTAAGCACGAATTTGGGATTCTTGAAATTTGTTCAGCTTCTAAACATAATGACTTATAATTCATCATCTATAATACTTACCAACATTTTCATAAAAATGATAATTTTTGTGATAAGGGGGACAAGCTGCAATAAAAACTGAAATAGGTTTTTGATATTTATAATTTCACTTAACCTCTAGAGGCCCTCAGCTGGCGGATGCCCCTGGGCTGCAGCCCATATAGCCCATGCCTTCATCCGCCACTGGGACTGACCTCAGCCGGGTCGAGATTCTTGTCCATTCTCAGCCTGTGTGGAGATGCAGTGAAAGCCTTTGGAACATAAATTTTATTTGATATCAATAGTTTGCCCCGATTCTCACAATAGCATCAAGGCGATTCAGCTGCACTCTGTTTTCTAGTCTTACTGTTAGTTTTAACTGAGGATACATGAGGGGTTATTCGACCAAGGTGGCCAACTTTTTAAATGCTTCATCAATCAAGACCCACAAGGTGTGTAGGGAGTTCTAAAGTGCGTGATAGTCTTTTTTTTTTTTTAAAAGCGGTAGAAGTTAAAAAATGTAAAGAAAAAATATAGAATAGAGGGTGAACTGGACACCGATTTTGCCGGCTGGCGCTTTCTTGACAATTAGAGGAGAAATCTTAATTGGCATGTACTTTATATACATGTACATGTAACTGATCAAAACATATTTCCTCGACAGAAAATGTTTGAGAAAAAGAGTGGTAAGTAGTTTCGTGCAGGTAATTTTAGTATGACAAGAAAAAAAAAGCCAGAAAAAAGCCAAAAAGCCAATGAATTTTCTGACGCCAACCATATCCAAAAAAAAAAAGCCAAATTTCTGGATTTTGGCTTTAAAAAAAGGCAATCTGGTAACCCTGCTTAGGGAAACAATGTCAAGGGATAACTCAAAAATAAAATCAGCACTCATTCGGTAGGCCTAGCCTAACCAACAATTTTGTATGGCTCACATCGGTCCTCTGGCCGACGGGGTTCGATGAAGAGATTTTGACGATTTTCGGTGTAAAACTGTACTCGGGCACCACGAGTTACCCTCTTTGTTTCCCTTCATACCAAGTTTTCAGTTATTTTGGACCGCGGCTGAAAGTAGACACTCCGTGTTATATTGTTATTAGCAAGAGTAATAAGCTTACATTGTACCGGTATTATTGTCGGTATTCTTGTTGTTGTTGTCATTGTTATTAATATTATAACCATTTTTAATTAGTATTGTAGTCCAAACTGCCCCGCTAAAGGGGTGAAATCCCGTTTTGGCATAATTTTAGGCCAACATTACAAGGCTTTACTGCTGTGTATTTATGTGAAACGGCATGTATTCCACATCAAAATATGTTCATCCTTCCTCTGACAGAATAATACTTCCTTTTGTATCGTTTGATGTGTTAAGCTGTGTTTTTATAGCTTGAACTGGACATAGTCTTGCCGTTTTCGCTCTGAGCTGCGCGTACCGAATTGACCCCTTCGTAACAAAGGGTCGCAACGCGTCGCGCCGATGTAGCGCACGTGTTTGAAAATAACTCACATAGAAAGCCAGATAAATGAGGTTTAATTTAATGTAGTATTTTTCATTGTGTTTTAAGTTGAAATTCCGTTACATATCATTTATTGAAAAGTTTGTTGACCGAGAAACTGGCGGAAAATTTAATAGATCAGGAAAAAAAATTATACCCCAATAAACTTCAGCCTTTGTAAGCTTATTATAACGGTATGCCAAGATCAGACGCGCCGACTGTTTTTATAGACCCACCGATGCTTGATTTCGTCACCTTTGGCCGATACTCAGGACTAAGTCAATGGTGACACGGTTGACCTCCTTTTCAAATAAAAAAAAAACAACAAAAAACATTATTTTTGTCTCCCTTGTAAGAGTTCACAAAAATTGACGTCGGATGAACTTTGATGATTAAAAAACATAAAATGAGATGCTTGTATTACATATGCACACCTCAAAAAAATTGAGCTTAATGTACATCCCCTCGTCTTGGAAACTACGAATTTTTAATGCCGTGACTCAATAAACCGTCATATGGGTGGTCAAAGTTGGACTACATGTATTATGCAATTTGCAAAAGGTAGCAAATTCGAAGTGTTTTTCACTTTTGAAAATGCCATAACTTTCAGTCTTTAAGCTAGAATAATAAATTTGATAAATTCTTGGAAAAACAAGTTCCATCAGATTTGACAATAACTGGTGAGATAATTATGTTAAAAAGTAAAAATCAGTTTGGACTACCTATTGTTATTACTGTATCATTTACCCCAATCAAAAGCCTTCACACTAGAAGTAGAAAGACAAAGATAGATAAATAGATAGATAGATAGATACCGGTACCGGTAGATAGATAGATAGTTAAGATAGGAAGATAGATAGATAGTACATGTAGAGTAGCAGTAGTAGTTGGGTTTAGATGGATGGATAGTAATTAGTAGCAGCAGTAGCCTATTTAGGTCGGGATAGCTTTATTGGTGTCTAGCACAGCAATGAAAGCAGGTGCTATACAGTAATGTCATTGAGGGTGGGGGGAGGGGGGATATAAAGACTGGTGGCAGATAGTATAGACCGACTGGTGGGTAGAACATCATGTCTGTATGTGCTTGTCCACCGAGTCATGTGTTTGTCTGGCTGCACTGTTTGCCTGTTAATCCGGCCTTTGTCTTTCCTGAATGTCTGTCTCCTTACTTCACTTCTGTGTTTCTACCCCGCTGTCTACATACACACAATTACATAATAATATTAATAATAAAAAAGAAAAAGCCCTGCGCATCATATATATATGTGTTGCGTTTCTTATTCTTTTTCTGCATTGAGTATCTTACTGTACTGTACTTGCTTGTGGGCTACAAATCCATGCTGTCGCAAAGATCGCTAATGGATTCCTGTAAACCAGTGGTTCTCAATTTTTTTCAGGCAATGGCCCCATCAGGCTCCAAATGTTCTTTCATTGCCCTTCCCTCTTTTTCTCCTCACCCCCAAACGCTACTCAAACAAACCCGACGGATACAATTCACACAGACTACACACAAATTATGATCTTACAATTTTGCAAACCCTGTAAATGACAATAGGCGTGTTGATTATTCATTACAAAAAAAGAAAGCATTCTTTATCAAATATACTGGGGAAAAAAATTCCTTTTCTGTTCAAAAACTCATTCTACGCTGGCCGTTTAAGAAGTCAGTGCTTGCTCCTTGTATTTGCCCCAAATATCGTCCTCCATTCATGTCTGTTTTTGTCTCTCTATCGCCCCTCGTCATCAATTTTCACCCCACGTCGAGAGTTACAGTTCCTTTACCTTACTAAGTATTTGACTGGCAAATACTGCTTGCTGGGGCTCCGTGACTCATGTCATTATACATGTAGCTTGTCCTAGCATTCAGTGACAGTCACAAGGTCGATATGAATGGTCTTATTAAACTACTACTGAGTAGTAAAATAATCATTCTGTTATCTCTTTGTACATGTATTGCCAATATTTTCATGAGAGCCAGCTGATAAGAAACACAAGTTATTCTTTTGTCTGTCATTTCCCCCATCAATAAGCCTTACCTTGGAGAAACTACTGCCCGTGCAGATGCGGGGCCCTCTTGCAGAAGAGGGACAGCAAAGAATACATCTGACGTGATACTGCGTGTCGTAAGAGGCGACTAAAGGTGCAAAGGTCCTGGTCTCCCGAGAAGAGCCAGTTGGCGGTGGGCCAACTACCCACCCTGTAAAAATAAACCAGTTACAGAAACACAAGCAAATACTTTAAATCAGTCTTTTATCTTGGGAGAAGGGGGAGCATCTGCACCTGTAGATTCAATGAAGGACAATGGACAAAGCCGAAAGGACTCCACTGGCCTGACTGCTCCTTCATCAAACAAGTCACTCCGGATTGCGTCGTGGAATGTCCGCTCCATGTATGAAGCAGGAAAGAGTGCCCAGGTTACAATGGAGATGAGGCGATACAGACTGCACATACTTGGAGTTAGCGAGACCCGATGGATACAGTCCGGACTGAAACAACTTAATTCTGGGGAAAAGATTTTGTATTCTGGAAGGGAGGACAAAAAGCATACAGAAGGGGTAGCGATCATCTTGAGCAAGCACGCCCAGAGGTCACTGAGGGGATGGGAACCCTACGGAAGGAGAATTATATATTGGCATCATTTACTACAAAGAACAAGAACATCAACATGAACATTGTGCAGATATACGCCCCAACAAATGAAGCAACCGATGAGGACAAGGACGATTTCTACCACCAGCTTCAGGAAATAGTTGACACATTGCCAAGAAAAGATGTGAACATTATAATGGGAGACGCCAATGCCAAGATAGGACAGGACAATACAGGGTATGAGGACATTATGGGGTGCAATGGTTTGGGACAAATGAATGAGAATGGAGAGCGGTTTGCAAGTTTCTGCGCATTTAACAGCTATGTGATTGGAGGTTCAGTATTCCCACACAAGAGGATCCATAAGGCCACTTGGATTTCACCGGATGGAGTAACTGAAAACCAGATTGACCACTTTTGCATCACCCGACGATTCAGACGCTCACTGGAGGATGTCATAGTACAGAGAGGAGCTGATGTTGGATCTGACCATCACATGCTGCTGGCAAGACTCAAACTCCGCCTCAAGAAACAAGGTACCAGAGCAGGAACAAAGAGGAGAAAGTTTCAAGTGAGCCCCTTCTGGATGGAGACAAGAAGGAAGAGTTCCAGCTGACACTGAGGAATAGATTCAAACTCTTGTTGACCTCGAAGAGGCAGTAGATTTGGAGACTCACTGGGCTAAGGTAAAAGGAGTATTTACATCGACATGTCAGGATGTTCTTGGGGAAAAGAAAGTGGAACACAAGGAATGGATCAGTCAAAAATCACTGGACTTGATAAGGATAAGAAGAGACCTAAAAGAACAGGTAAATGCAAGTCATACAAGAAGCTCAAGAGTTGGTAACCAGGAAGAGTACCGAGCATCAGCTAAAGAGGTCAAAAAATCAATTAAAAAAGACAAAGAGAAGTTCATAGGAATGTTAGCAGAGAAAGCAGAGAAGGCAGCAACAGGAGGACACGCGAGGATCCTCTACCAGACTACAAAGACTCTTGCTGGAAAATATGGAAAACCTGAAGTTCCTGTCAAGGATTACAACAGGAAGGCTATTTTTGGAAAGGAAGCTCAGGCAAAAAGATGGATAGAACATTTTAACAGCCTCTTGAACAGACCTCCACCAAGCAACCCACCCGACATTCTACCCGCAAGAAATGATTTACCGATCAGTTGCGACCCTCCGACTAAAGCAGAGATCAATGATGCCATAAAGCAGTTAAATCGAGGCAAGGCAGCTGGACCAGATTAGATCCCACCAGAGGCGCTGAAGGCAGATGCTGCTGGGGCTGCAGAGGGTCTGCACTCACTATTCTCGAGGATTTGGATCGGAGGCAAGTTTCCAAAGGACTGGAAGGAAGGACACCTCGTGAAGCTTCCAAAAAAAGGGGACCTCAGCAATTGTAGTAACTACAGAGGAATCACACTTCTCTCCATCCCAGGAAAGGTTTTCAATCGGATTATTCTCAAGCGAATACAGAATGCAACAGACCCAAAACTTCGTGAGGAGCAAGCTGGTTTCAGGAGTAATCGATCAACCACCGACCAGATCGCCACGCTGAGAATCATAGTAGAGCAGTCGCTAGAGTGGAACTCCCAACTGATAGTGAACTTCCTTGACTACGAGAAGGCCTTTGATAGCATCGATAGAGAAACACTGTGGAGAATATTGAGACATTATGGAATCCCAGAGAAGATGGTGAACCTTATCAAGAGCATGTACGAGGGGTCAAGTTGCAGAGTCGTACACGATGGCGAGCTTACTGACAGCTTTGATATCAAGACTGGTGTTAGGCAGGGTTGTTTGCTGTCCCCATTTCTGTTTGTCCTGGTGATTGATTGGCTTATGAAAGAAACCACCAGTGGAGGAAGAAATGGCATACAATGGACCCCATGGACACAGCTGGACGATCTAGATTTTGCAGATGACTTGGCACTATTGTCGCACACACACGACCAGATGCAAGCAAAGACTACAGCTCTAAACAAAATTTCAGAATCTATTGGATTGAGGATACATCCTGCGAAGTCGAAGGTCCTAAAAATTGTTGCACTCCCAAGCGCACAAGTCAGAGTAGGAGATCAACCACTGGAAGATGTAGAGTCCTTCTGCTATCTTGGTAGTATCATTGACAATAAGGGAGGAACAGAGGCAGAAGTCAAAGCACGAATTGGAAAGGCACAGGCAGCTTTCACGTCCTTAAGCAAGATTTGGAGAACCAAGGATATATCTCTAAAAACAAAGCTGAGGATATTCAACTCGAACGTGAAGTCAGTCCTGTTGTATGGATGTGAGTCTTGGGATGCGTCCCAGGCCTGCATAAAGAGAATCCAAGTTTTCATCAACAGATGTTTGAGGAAGCTACTTAAGATCAGATGGACAGACAAGGTCAGCAATGAAATTGTATGGAAAAGAACAAGACAGAGCCCAGTCAGAGAGGAAATTGGTAGGAGGCGATGGAGATGGATCGGCCACACTCTCAGGAGGCCAGGAAACAGCATCACGAAGAAGGTATTGGATTGGAATCCCCAGGGCAAGAGATCAAGAGGAAGGCCGCGCGGAACGTGGAGAAGAGCCAGAGAAAATGATGTGCAACGAAGCGGAAAGACTTGGAATAATGTAAAGAGGCTGGCCCATGATAGAGAGGGATGGAAAGTGTTTGTTGGTGGCCTATACCCTGATCCAGGGTGAGAAAGGCAATGATGATGATGATGAGGAGAAACTACACTGTCAAATTTCAGCTAACAGCTCAATCCACTAACAAAAAAATAAGTGCCATCAAAGCTGTCAAATATATTTTTCTCTAAGACTCACAGTGACACTGACAACCTCAGGACACAGACGTTCTTTTTGCTGTTGTAATGATCGTTCCAGTCAAGGCAAGAAATCCTAAATCTCTCAGCAGGCGTCCCGATGAGCCAAAAGGTTGTTTATTTTTAACCAAACTGAAAACTTCCTCATAATAAAATCATACTGACAACAACAATGACACATTTAGTATCAATAACAGCACATTCAGCCAACAGCAACAATTACAATAGGAATGCATTTAGCAACAATAGCACCACATGTAGCAACAATAACAATAAATTTAGCAACAACAGCACCACGTTTAGCAACAATAACAATACATTCAGCAACAATACCAACAGACTTACTAAATTAGCAACAATAAAAACAGATTTAGCAACAATAACAACACATTGAGTGTCACGAGCAGAGTTATGGTCTTGGGGATCTAACGACTGCACGAGAGGCAGTTAACTCACACTCGGACACAAACACACAAGAAAGTATTAAATAACTAGAGTATATGTATGTCAGGCCGGCCGGGCCATATTATTACATATTAAAATACTAAACAAAAGACAATAGAGGTATATTCAAAGCAAAAATTCCAATTACTAAACTTAACCTATCATATTCATGTAACTAAGTTCCCTATCAAAGGTAATGCAATTAATAGCCAAATGGGTATATTATAAGAAATAAGATATTAATCTAAAATAACAGTTGAGTCGCCACTGGCCAGACGCCAGGCAAACTCTCCAGCAATAATACAGATTCTCAAGGTACACTGAAGGCTAGAACAGCCCAGTACATTCAAAGCCTACAGAAGCACAAATTGGCTTGTAAAAGTATATATATATATATATGCAATCACTCAGTCACTATTCATTTCATCAACAAGGTGCCATATTTCAGATGGACAGACAAGGTCAGCAATGAAATTGTATGGAAAAGAACAAGACAGAGCCCAGTCAGAGAGGAAATTGGTAGGAGGCGATGGAGATGGATCGGCCACACTCTCAGGAGGCCAGGAAACAGCATCACGAAGAAGGTATTGGATTGGAATCCCCAGGGCAATTAATGAGGAGTGCTCAGCGCCTAGCAGGCAGCAGACACTTTTTGCTCCACTGTTTTGTGATGTTTTATACTGTTTTCAAGTGGATTTATGGATGATTTTCTGTGAAGTGATTCTTGTGTATGCCGTGATCATTTTGGACAAATATCATGAAATTTGAACAGAGAATTTTAGAGATATCAAGGAAATTAAGATTCAAAATGGATTTTCTACTACTGACCATTGCCATTTTCAACATGACAGGCAGTGTATCAAGAAATGTGTTCACCACCCAAGCCAACCCTCTGTCACAACAAAGAGGGCATGTGAACTCAATACCACCCTTTGTTTACCATTTGTGGACTTACACCTGTGTTCATCCAATGTTTTCTCAATGGACTTATGTCAACAATGATATGTCATATAGTGGCCACCAACAACATGTTTTGACTGACATTTTTCCCACCCCTACCCACCTGTGTAACAACAACAGTAGACAGTCAAAACAAGGCTACTCAGTGTACTCCAGAGATCAGCTGTTAAATATAAACAATACAAATCTGGAAGTCTCAGCTGATTTGCTGAGTCATCTGTCCCACCTTGGTATTGACAAACAAAGAGCTATACCTAACAAGAAAACATTCAGAGGCAAAAGAGGTGGAAGGCGAAAACAAAAACAAACAACTGTTTTAACTCACTCAATCATCACCTCAACTGTTCCACCATCTTACTCCCACCGACCATTCACACCCAGACATCTTATCACCATCAACACCGAGCCTGACATCATCCAAACCTCTCATCATTTCAAAATCCTATTACTAAATGCTCAGTCAGCTCGTAACAAGACCACAGAAATATCAGAGCTAATTCGTGAGGAGAATATTGACATCGCTTTTCTAACTGAGTCCTGGCTCCGCCCAAGCGGAGATGAAGTACAGATTTCGAACCTCACACCAGCCGCATACACCGCCAGTTCATTCCCAAGACTCACTGGCACTGGCGGCGGAATTTGTGTCATTCACAGGCTGGGGATGAAAGTCGTCCATCAACAGATCTCAACCTTTAAATCCTTTGAGAGCTGTGAACGCACAGCTCAATTAAAAAACCAGAGTATCACTTTCGTGTGCATATATCGTCCTCCACCAAGCAAAAAGAACAAGCTCTCAACAAAGGACTTCATTATAGAATTTCAAGATCTTTTGGACATCTATGCGACAAACAAGAAAAGACCAGTGATTTTAGGTGACTTTTCGAAAATGCGAGTGATACAGATGTAAAAACTGTGAAATCATTGTTACTAGCCCAGGACTTGATGCAGATTATTGATAAACCAACCCATTGCAAAAACCATGTCCTCGACTGGGTCATTACAGACAATGTGGGTAACATCATAAATACGAAAGTGATGGACAAGTGCATTTCGGACCACTATGCTATCTTTTTCGAAATGCCTCTAGAAAAACCCCGTCATCAGAAGAGACAAATTTCATGCAGAAACATGAACATCAATGAGACAGACTTCGTCAATGATCTCTCGGCCATTCTACCAACATTGGAAAACTGCAGTGACAACCATAAAGTAGACAGTTACAACACCAAAGTGTCAGAACTGTTGGACCACCATGCACCAGTGAGGGCTAGGACCGTCACTGACAGACCACCTGCTCCATGGATGAACCTCGAGATCAAACAGGCAAAATCTGAACGTCGTCGGGCTGAAAGGAGGTGGAGAGATTCCAAGATCTCTATAGACAAGGAACTGTTTAAGAAATGTTGTACAAAAGTGAAAGAACTAATTTTAGAGGCCAAGCACGCATATTACAATGCAAAATTCATGGAGTGTTCAACATCAAAGGCTTTGTATGCTATCACAAATTCAATGTTTGGAAAGTCCAAAAACACATGCATTCCCAAATGTTATCCCGAAAATGAGCTTCCAGATAGATTTGGTTCATATTTTAGTGAAAAAATATTGCAAATTAGAAAATCATTAGATGCATGTAACCCCCCATCACCAGTTCATGAAGTATTCCATGGTAGGTCTCTCGAATCATTCAGAGATGTGTCTGAAGCTGAAGTAAAAGAAATTGTTAGAAAGTCCCCCCAAAAGTCGTGTTCTTTAGACCCCATTCCAACTCCATTTCTGGTCAAGCACTTTGATAAGTTATCTAGTATAATTACTGCCATCATCAACCACTCTTTGACTACTGGAATAGTGCCCAGTGCTTTTAAACATGCCATCATTTTACCTCTTTTGAAAAAGGCCAATTTGTCACCTGATGAACTAAAAAACTACAGGCCTGTGTCAAACCTTCCATTCCTGTCAAAAATCCTAGAGAAAGTGGTCATGATAAAACTCAAAGAACATTTACTACATAACAACCTCTTTGAAATATTCCAATCAGCCTACAAAGAGCATCACAACACCGAAACAGCATTGCTCAGAGTAAACAATGATCTTTTGTGTGCAGCGGATAAGGGGCAAACTTCAATCCTTACTTTGTTAGATTTAAGCGCTGCCTTCGACACAATTGACCACAATATTTTGCTAGATCGGCTCTGTCACACCTTTGGCTTTTTGGGTACTGTCATGGAATGGTTCAGTTCTTACCTTAGAGGTCGAACACAGTGTCTTTCTGTCAATGGTCAAACATCTAGTGTGTTCACATTGAAGTTTGGGGTACCCCAGGGCTCTGTACTGGGACCCATTTTGTACACTCTGTATACAACACCTTTAAGTTCCATCATTAAGGCACATATCTTTTACCATATGTATGCAGATGATACACAACTTTACCAATCTGTTCCTCCATCTGACATTGAAACACTCATAAAAAAGTTTGAAGTTTGTATTAGAGATGTTAAAAACTGGATGATTACAAACAAGCTTCAATTGAATGATGACAAGACAGAATGTCTTATGTTTGCCGCCAAGAGTAATGAACTTGTAACACCAAAACGCATTGTCATCGGTAATGAATCTATTGCATTTAGCGAGAAAGCTAAAAATCTAGGGGTATACTTTGATAACAATCTCTCCATGGATGTACATATAAATTACCTTTGTAGACAAGTGTATCTTGAATTGAGGAGAATCTCTACCATGTCACAATTCTTAAGAGAGTCATCAAAGAGAATCTTAGTCTCCTCCTTTATTTTATCAAGACTGGATTACTGTAATGCACTCATGGTTAATTTACCAACTATAACTTTAGGAAAACTTCAAAGATGCCAAAATAATGCAGCTAGATTAGTGATGAAGAAGAAAAAACGTGACCATGTAACACCAATGCTAGCCCATCTCCACTGGCTGCCGATAAGATCAAGAATAGCCTATAAAATTGCTGTATTGTGCCATAAATCTCTTCATAATAATGCACCATCATACCTGTCCAGCCTGATTCCAAAATATGTCCCACCACGTTCCCTTAGATCGGGTGATCAAAATTTGTTAACTCTCACCAGACCATTGAAGAAAGTAGGGGAGAGATCTTTTAACCATTCAGGTCCTAAAATATGGAACAACCTACCCCAAGAAATCAGAAACATCGAGTCAGAATCCGAGTTTAAGGCAGCCTTAAAGACACACTTGTTTAAACTGGCCCACCAATAACCATCCATCTAATATCGACAAAATGATCTTCTGATTGTATGACGGTATACATTTGTTCATTTGATGTAACATGCTTTGTGTTTTTCCTGTGCTTATAAGACTGATTGTGCATATAATGTGTTTATAAAATGTACAGCGCCTTGAGCCGAATCAGGGATAAGGCGCTATATAAATGATCTCTATTATTACTATTATTTCTTCAATCGTATTATGGAGATAGCTTTACAATACAGAACACTCGTTCGTCGAGTGCAAGCTGTGGGTTTCTCAGACTTTCTACGAGGCTGTGGGTTTCCTCCCTATCTCTGGACTTCTATCAGAGTGAAAAAGATGAGTTACCGTTGGTCACGCCTAACTGGTAGGCGCGAACATCATACGAGCGCAGCGTGGACTCTTAAGGTCAGTCCAACCAAAACCTTTCTTTCTATGAGCTTTCTCTCTCTAGGTTCCTTCAGTCCGATGACAATGGACTAGTCTTCGTGCCACTCAGTTCAGGTACTGGCCAACCGGAGATACTTCACGAAATGATGCTTCTCTCGTCTGTATTCAATGAATTTCAACGTTACACGATGTTTTATACTATCCAACTACCCAGTAAGGCTAGTCCGCTGGCCAAATTAGTTGAGCAATCTCATTGGCCGAAACATCCCACCATTTTGAATGTAGGAATATAGTCTGCACTATTCTACCAGCCAGTTAACGTGCAAAAACTTGTCTAGTCATACTTAACAATGTCAACTATCTCCACCTTGTCTCACCCCTACTCTATTACTTCCAATCACGAACATTAAATCCGACAAGCGTGAATCTAATAGTTTAACTTTGCAATTCTTCACTCACAAACAATAATACGCGAGGACCGTTCAAGGCCACCAGCCAATTTCTCATGGCCCTGGTGAAAAAAACAACTCACGGCTCTGCGTGAGATTTAATAACACTTGACTCATGACATTCAGCGACAATAACAAACACACTGAACAAATCTGATTGATATACAAGATTCCTTTAATATTGATTTTCATTTCAAGGATGGTATTGTTAAGATTCCTTTGCCTCTCGGAACACAAGAGCTCTATCACTTGCCCACACATTTCAGCAAAATCGGCTGCCATCTCTCAAGATAAATCCTCTATGACTACAAACACAGTAAATGTCTTGAACAAAATCTAATTAACATAACAGTGAAGAAACTGAAAACTTTGTAACAAAACATTGCAGTTGATTGGGAATACACGAAAATCTTTGAAATGTACAAAATCTTTCACTCTGTATTTGTCACCTGAGATTTTGCATTAAGTATTTGGATAAAATGCTAACAATTAAATAAAATCTCAGAGATCGAGATATGTTTACGACAGATTCATATTTCCCACACAATTTACCACCACATCCTGAAAACCACAACTCTGGTGTATGTATGATCGTGTATAACAAATTCGTGTATCTGTCTGAAACGTCCCTGTACCTACTTGAAGTGTCCCAACACAAAAAAACAAAAATATATAAAATGAATTCCCACTTGCAAAAAAAATGCTCTTGCATGTCCCTTTCAAACATTACATATTAATCTGGAATGAATGCAATAACAATAATTGTGCCTTTTCCCAACAATGATGTTTTAAAAAAAAGAACATCTGGTTTCATGTGAAGTACAATGGAATCTGAAACAGGACAGTTGACTGTCCCAAAAAAAAAAAAAAATTACAATTTAATTTAAATCTGAACACTGCGAGGGGCATCTATTGTTCTTCAATTAAATAAAAATCCTGAAATTTCTCTTTTAATTATAATCAAAGCTATTATGTTTTCTTTTTTGGGCCCCAAAGAGGGTAAAACAAAATGGCAAACCGAAAACATTCCTTGCTTGATGAGACAAATTACTAAGCTAACAAAACAATTTCAGGGACTGCCGCTACATCTGCATTGTGAATACAATCAAATTTCTAATGGCATCAAGCATTTGCACAACTGAACTGGACAGTTTAATCCATCTCTGTGCAAAACAAATTAGTTTTTTTCACACTTAGTAAGTACTATAGTAAACCCTGACCTTCAGTTGTCTTGAATAACTTGCCACAATCAGTCTCTAGAAAGCACAATCAGTACAAAATTGTACACAAAAACAATTTAAAACGTTTAACAATCATGGTAAAAAATTCACAACTGTGTTGTATTTTTAAATTTTTGATATACGTATATTTAAGATGCAATTTATTGCAAATACAAAACAATGAAAACAGAATCATCTCTGACCGGCACATGCTGACCATGGCCCACCAGGCTTTCACCTGGACACATGCCAGATATTCATTCACAATTTTAAAGCTAAAATTATCTGAGGTGATGTTACAGAGCTGTGATGTTCCTAGCCTAGTTCTCTTTACCACTTGATGTTTTATGATGTTAAAAACTGTTGTATTAGTTCCTGTTCTCGGCTCAACCATTTGGCATTCAGGCGGATGTTCTCAAGACTCTGCTGAATTGTTCTCTCGGCAGCTGGTAAAGGGTGCTCTTTGAAGAATTTCTGGCGGGGAAAAAAAAAAGACAAAAATAGATGTGATAACTCTCTGCTGTAAAAATAGAAACTTGCCAGAGATAGGTCCTTATTTAGGGAGGTTTTCTGCCTTTGACTTTTGTTCTTTCGCTGATGGTTTGTTTTCTGTCTTGCTCGTTTTTGTGGCTAACAAGTGCTCAAAGGAGCTGTTTTTGGACTTACATCATAGGTATGAGGATGACAGAAGCAAGCTCAAAGGTTTTGCTATGCTGGGCTCGGAAAAAGGAGAAGGGGCCTTTTTCCCTACTTTGTTAAGTACAAGACAACTATATAAACCGCTGAGATATCATTTTTATATTTAGTTATTTACTTTTGACTACATTAGAGAAAATTTAGATCAGTTTATAGCTTTGGTTTTAATGTGATTCTCACATGATGTTTTAAGTGAAGAGAACTGTCAAAATATCGGACAGACGAATCTTGAACGTTCTCAACTTCAAGTTTACTGAAAAGGCTTTACAAATGGTTTTATGTGAAGGTTCAGACGAGGACACTGAAGTTTTAGTCGACATATATGGAACTGAAAGTGATCGAGGTGAGGATTTTTAGTTTGGGCAGAGAAGGGGGGTGGTAACTTTGACAAGTTATACATGTAAAATGGGTTTCCATCTTTCCCCGTCAAACTTTGAGTTTGAGTTATACACATGTATCAATGACAAGATGGAACAATGAACTTTGATTTGGTATTTAACATCATCACCGTTTCCTAAAACTGTCGTAACTCAAAAATTGGATAAAGGCTGTCATTAGGGGAGAACAGCCTAATTACAAATAGAGAAAGTACCGAGTCATGCTCAGCTATAACCCTTTATGTAAAATACGACCCTCCTCCTAGCAACAGCCTTTTTCCAATTTTTGAGTTACTACAGTCTTAAGGAACAGTGATGATTTGTTAGCCAAGTGTAAATCTGGAATGAATATTTTACAAAAACTGGATGAGGTACCCAACATTATCCAGGACAAACCTGTGAACCCACTGTCTTATCTCTCTTTTTTTTTTTGTCTAGAAAGCTTCCCATATTCTACAGTCTTACTACAGATGTCATGCACACCAGAGCTCTACGCTCTCATTTTCTGGCAGAGAAACTGCAAGTGCGGAATTGAACGCGTAATAATGTTGTTTCCAGAGCAGTGGGCTTACTACAGGGAGCCAAAACAAAGATCTTGTGCTTTACATTTTTGCTACTCTTTATTTAAAAATACCTGAAACTCGAATCAACACAATCAGTTGATACAAAAGTGACTGGGCTGGATTAGTTGACACTTAAGAAACCTGATATTATTATTTTTGAAACTGTCATAAAGGCTGTCGCACTGAGCAAAGAAAGGGCCAAAATTGCTTTTTTTTTTTATAATAAGATTGTATAAAAGCTGTGTATACAGGAGGCTGGCTGGACCTAAAGGCTGCATAGGCAATGAGTTAAGAATTGTAATAGATGGCAATGTGAATGGATAACTACACAGATGTAACAAAAATCTGGTTACACATTACACCTGTCTGCATAACCTAGCTCATAACCTTATAACCCACCACCAGCTGTTACCCTTACCAAGCAAGTGTGAAAATGTTCATCACTTCGACAACCTTTGTGATCTGGATTTCAGGTAATTTGAGATGGGAATAATCATGATGGTAAATGCTTTGCCATGTGGTCTTAATAATGATGGCTTTTGATAATGGAGGGTAAATTATGTTAATGGATTTTCAGACTATAATTACATATCAGCATTTTCATAGGGTCATCCTCAGATCTGCTACCTAAATCACCCCTTCAATGAGGAACACCTTAAATAAAGGGCATATATCGTCATCTTTTCCCAAGACAGTAGTATCTAAGAAAGCTGAAAAATTGATTTTTATCTACATTCAAAGAAGCATTGAGTGATCTAGGTTATCAACTCCTCAGCTGAAAAATAATCGAACAGCAAACTTTCAAAAAGTCATTGTCACTAGGCCAGTTGTGCTAAAAGAAAACACTTTTTTGCTTCTCCTGAAAACTAGCCAAAACCAGTTACTGCAGTTTTAGGGAACAGTGACGATCTATCCATGTCTAATAAGGCAAACTGAAACTGTCAGTTTAAGTTTCTGTAGAAAGGAGAATGCAAAGATACAAAACACTCCCACCCATTTCATATAATGTACTCCATATATATATTAGTATAATGCGAATATTGTCATCACCATCTTGCACTTTACTGGACTTTACCTTCAAACCTCAAAAGAATTTGTCTTTTATAAAAAAAAATATTTCTTACAAACTCCCAAATGCCCTCAATAAAAATAACAATTAAAAAAATCTCTAAAGGATATGAAACATTAACATCAGCTTCATAATCCCCATATTATCCACATATTTGTTCAGTCCTGCAAAACAAGGGACACTTGGTGGGTCTGAATCTTTTTCTCCGTCGGTCAATACATTGGCCTTCGGTTGTTTTTGTCTGTTTTGAGACTGAGTTTGGGTTTAATGGCGCGTCGGCACAATAATGGCTACTTTGTGCCTCTCACAGTTTTTTCATTATCTCTCTTCTGGGCTGGCTTTCAGCCCTCATATGCCTGTAGGTAAGATCAGATAAAAATGAAGTTAAAGGTCTAATGGGCAAAGGCCCGTATTAAAAATCTAACGGCAAGAGGCCTTTTCTGTAAAGTGTGTCTTTGTGAATTTTGTAAATATGATAAAAGTCTGTAAAATCCCCCTTAACCAACTTGCAGAGTTCGACCTCTTCCAGAAATGACAAGATATTATATACTGCAGGTCCGCTTCAGAAAATAATTCTTTCATGGATCCACAGGAATAGTGCCTTCTCCAGATATGCATGAAATCTACACAATCAGTTAAAATATGTTTTATTGATCGTTGGCAATAGCATGCCAGACATTCGGAGGGGACCTTACCCCTTAAATAAAAATAGTGTGTGGGGTGGGTTGTTTTTGTCCCCGAGGAGAATCTCAACCCCAGAATATATATGACACGCAGAGGCATAATTCAAGACACTACATTTTCTTGCCTCCACTCAAAAAAATCATTCCAAAGGCAAAAAAGAACATCTGTGTTCTGCGATTATAAGTCTTCTGAGAATTTGCTGCATCACAGATTCTCTGGAGTAAAAAATATATAATTGGAGTACACATAATTTCTACATGAATTTGACATGGTGATTAAAACCTCAAAGTGTCTCTGTGAACAATTATATTTTCAATATAATGAAAAATTTACAGACCTCTATTTCATCAGCCATGTCCTCGGTGACAAAGTTATCTGTAGTGGACTGTGGATGAAATGACACCAGCATTACTTGACCATTGCACAAAAATCATAAATAATATTTATAACCACAGTCCCATTTCATAAGTTCTAAATAGCTCATCAACAAGTTAGTCACATACACACAGCAAAAGCTTACTGCTCCACCACATTAAATTACACAAATAAATGAATATTTAAAATTTGGGTTATACACAATTGGATTCATGCACGATGATCGAAAAGGTGATTAAAATCGTCATGTACATTTGCTTTGCAATACTCATAAAAAAAAAAAAAACTGGAGTCTGATATTCATATCATCATCCATCTCAAGCACTGGCCTATCAATTATTTTCTCATTTTAGGGGAAGTGTTTCAAAGATTTGGTCACTTTTGTTTTTCTTAGATGTGGCAAAAACATTTCTGTTTACAACTTCAAAATACAATTAAGCCCTTCTCTGCTTTGCCTGGAACTGTTCTGGGTCATCTAATCTCGCTGAACTGTCGTGTGCCCGGAACTGTTCTGGGCCTGGTTCGTAGGCATTGCTTGAGTGATCATATTGAAACAATTCCGAAATTATGATTTTTTTGTATTTCCAATCCTAGTTAGTTCCTCTTTCTTGCATCATTTGTGTGTTTTTTGAAAATGTGGGATTTATGGTGAATAATTGTTTAGATTGTTTTGTTTTGTCCCTTTTTGCACCTGGCATATGAGTGGAAATCTGTATGGCAGGCAAGGGGTTTAAGATATCGATACATCACTTTGTAAGAATGCCAAATTCACCACAAGCAACAATGGCATTGGTCAAAACTCAAAATCATCACAATGCAAATTCATGAAATACATGACGAAATCTTCTAGTGGATAGGAGCTTTTATGATTGATAACTATTTATTATATTTACTGATCAATGTAATCAGATAATCAGTTCACTACAATAGACAGAAAACATAAAATGTGTCACCACCTGCACTAGACGGGACAACAAGAATCCACCCTCATAACGTTTGTTCAGAGTATCAAAGTTGTCCTTAAAGAATTTCCATGCCAGCTCTCGACCATCCACACTGCCAGTAGTGCCACTGATCACAAAGACTGTGTCTTGAGACCTAACTTTCTCCTAAATACCATGATATACAAAAACAAACAGAATATCATGAACTAATCACAATATACTGAGACAAACAGAAGTGATACTTTACTTCACACAATGGATTCTCATTAAAAACTACTAATGTGGTTATCCCTTCAATGAATGGTAAAACTCAGATCTAAGGGATGGGCTACCAACTTTGTACCAGTGTCAAAAAAGAAGAAAAAGAAAAATATGGTTCTGTTTCCTTCAATGGAACCAAAGATTATCTTAGGATTTTGTAACATCATTCCAAGATCAGGAGATGGATTACTTTATGAAATTTTGTGTAAAACATATTTTTAAAAGCATAAAGCTCTGTCCTACTTATGACCATTGAGTTATTTATAAATCAGTAGTGCTCAGAGAAAAAACAGATTCTTAAAGAGTTGTGAAGAAAATTCACAGCCGCACAATAGTTTGTTTTCTATTACTTTCCAGAAGCATTTATCCACAAACTGCCTACATCAAAACCTAGCTTACTCCATTACTTTTCATCTCCAAAGGTTTCATGTACGTTGAACCACTTTTTCAAAAAGTGAGAACATAGGTTCCACATTACCAAGGTATAAATGCCATAAAAATGGATATTTCATGCAGGCACAACAAAACATCAGCCAGTAAGCTCTATTTTTATAGCAGCAATTCATTATCAGTGCCAGACATGGACACTTAACCAAAGTCAAAAAAAGTAAAATAACAGCTTGCGCGATGAGGTGTCTCAAAAAGAACGTCACACGATGATATAAGGTCAGAAAAGAAGTCATCAGAGACAACATGGGGACTGTGTCATGCCTAGCACATATAGAAAAATGAAGGCTGAAGTGATATGGACACCTCATGAGGCTTCCAATTGAACAACCAGCACACACAGCTTATATGTGAGCGAACCTCACTAACCTCAACGGAAGTCGCATTTTTTCAGTTTTGCCTCATGGGTATCACCATAAAGTATGAAATCTCATCTTTAATTTGGTGTAAATATTATTGCAGTGCTCCTTTTCATCGCAAAGTTATGGCTTTTTAAAGACACCTACCCCCCGGTCAAAAACGGAAGCAAACTTCCGGAAAATCGCCAAAGATGGAGGAGCGATTTTCGCTCTCAGCAAGATGGGTGGCCTTACTATCTCCCTAGCATCGGGTACTTGTAATTAACCTACACCTTTGAAATTTTGCATGTCAATGCCAATATAAATGATACATGCTGAGTGAAAAGTTTGTGACAACAGGTTTATTCATTTTGAAGTTATTGGGAGTTCAATGAACCCCATTACTGAAGTGGTATTCGATGTCAAAAGCAAAATTAAAGCCATTAAAGGCAATATTTAGAGGCTGATTGAGACATAATATTTTCACAGAATGCAGAAAAATAGTTGAACTTCAAGTATCGACCAAATCGCATATTGGTGTTTCATCATGAGTTTCTCCGTTCAGTCCTGTGCGACTTCCATTGAGGTTAGTGAGGTTCGCTCACATATATTAAAAGGCATGTTCCAGAGGAAAAGGGCTTCCCAGGAAAAGATCGATAGAAGATGTCAAAGGAACAAGTGGAAGAATAAACCTATGCCAGACGCTACCCATCAGGCCCACGTCCAAAAGCTGCATCTCCTCTCAGCACTTAATAGCAGGAGAGGATAGAAAAAGGAAAGGAAAGGAAAGAACTTTTTGTTCTAATTACAAATTTCATTCTCTTAACTTGAATCTTCTTATTCCAGGGATGGGAATTACTGAAAGAAAAATTTCCTGAACTTTTGACATAACGCATCACCACCAACCGCAATACACACTAAGGCCATTTCGTGTATTCGACATCAAACAAAATAGTTTTTACTAAAGAAAAAAGATTAACTGATTTTAAAAATCCGGAATTCAGGAAATTTCCGGAGAATTCTCATCCCTGTTATTCCCTTTCCATCCCTGCAGATTATCTTCAGAACACAAAACCCCAATAAACCAGTTGATAAGTCACTTTGCATGTTGGCAAAAGTTGTACTTTGTTGGCACACTAGACTACTATTATGATCTGGTAGCTTGGGGAGCTGTGTTCTCACATTTTGAAACAAGGCTAAACATAGAGTAGTGGAACTTTTGGGGATGAAAAGCAATGGAATAAGTTAGGTTTTTACGGAGCCTGTTTGTGGATAAATCGTGCTAAAAAATAATCAGACAGAAAACAAAAGATTGTGAGGTTGTGGATTTCTTCACAACTTTGGAAGAATCCAACTGCACACTAAGCACCACTGGTCTGTAAATAGCTCCATGATGTCATCTTTAGGAAGCTGGATGGCACATTCAGGTACAGCACTAAATTATCACAGTGCACAAAAATTGCTGAAGAAAGCTTATTTTTTTGTAAGCCAAGGCTTAGGCTGGGCTATCTGCCTGTTCAAGATATAGTAGGACATGCTGACCAGTTTTCCAGTAATATTTTTCAACTAATTTGCTCTCTATAAAATCTGCATTCAAAGCAGAGATGACATATCCAACAAACAGGAACATCTGTTGCTAGATACTTAACAGATTTAGAAAAACAGCTGTCCATGTCGTTAGCCTCATTTGCAAGTATTCCTTAATGGCATGTAAATGGCTTTGGGGGCATTCCTTCCTCAATATATTGTCCCCTTAGAATGACAAGATTCTATCTGCGTCCGTCAACCTTTAGAAAATTGATGATTGAAGTTTCAGGAGCTCATAGCTTTCAGATATACAACTTTTTTTTCATTTTAGCGATACTTACAAATTACATATCGAATCCACTTGATACTATGACCCACAATGGAGGCCGCCTGTAGAAGTAGTGTATGGTGTGTAACTCAGTTCAGCCAAAGATAGAATTTTGACACTCTGAAGGAACAATATGGTAGGATTTGCCCACTGTGAGGCACAGAGCAAACTATAAACTTACCGACAGAGCAAAGTCCAATGCTCGCTGGATGAGTTCTCTGTCCTGAACTGATCCCAGCGCACGGCTAATGCGCACCTTCTCCTCCTGCATGTCAGCTTCATCATACAGCTGGACATTAGAAGGATAAATACAGATTTCAATATCTGAGAAGCTTCCAGACTCACCAACAGAAAAAGAAAATCACAAACTGAAAAAAATTTACATAAATAATAAGGGAAAAGTGCATATGAAATGCCAAGGACGGGAAGGTGAGAACAAAAGAAACAAGAGAGATAAAAATGGTACATGATAAAATTTTAGGGTAGCCATTGGGCTCATACGCATTTCTCTCCACGAGCTGATGTAACTATCTGCAAAAATTTCAAAGAAAAATTTTTAGAGTAAAAGTGGGGAAGGTTACTTACTTTCAAGATTTTCTCAAAGGTGTCCTTGTCTCCATTGCTAAGGACTGTGGCGTATACCTGGGTCAAAGCAGAAGGAAAAGAAAGAACATAATTTAATTGGCAAAGCAAATCTATCTGACAGGTAAAATTAAGAAATAACAATAACAATGGACAGATTGCAAAGTTGCTCCATTTAAGCTTCGGTAGTTTGTCAATATTGACCATATTCTATTGATAGCATTTACATGTATTTAGAGATACAAATCTGTTAGGCATAGAAGAACTGCCATATTGGGAAAAAAAGGAATGACCATGTCGCTACTTGTTTGTTCCAACTCCGCTTTTTACACAACTGAGAAATTTGACACTAAACATTGCTGCTTTAATTCTATGGTAGGAATTAGAATAAGTTGGAACTGTAAAACAGATTGGTAAGTGCCACAGTGCATTATTTGACAAGGGCCAAAGGTGCATTTGTTATATATCTTCTATATATTAAAAGGTCTCTAGGAATGACCATGTCGCTTCTTGTTTGTTCCAACTACACTTTTTACACAACTGAGAAATTTGAACTAAACATTGCGGCTTTAATTCTATGGTAGGAATTAGAATAAGTTGGAACTGTAAAACAGATTGGTAAGTGCTACAGTGCATTATTTGACAAGGGTCAAAGGTGCATTTGTTATATATCTTCTACATATTAAAAGATCTCTAGTTTTTGAGAAAATGGATACAGAACAAACAAGAACTGAGGTCACGATGCATTCTGGATTTAAGTGTGCAGGGATGGGAACTACTAACAGAAAAAGTTCCTGAAATTCTGATGTCAGATGTCACTGCCAATAGCAACACACAAATAGATCCATACATACACTAGATACACAGTCATATATTCCCTTCTAAATGATTACGAATTAAATTAGAAATTGGCAAAATTTACCTCTCAGAAAAAAAAAAAAAAAAATTCCAAAAATTCCAGGAAATTTCCACAGGATTCCCATCTTTGCAAGTGTAACAGCAGGCATCCACAATTTCTGTATAATGACAATATAAAATGCCACGGGCAAGGAAATAAAAAAAACAATGAAAATTAACCTTATAAATGTAAGAATTAACTAAGACTTACAGCAGCTCTGAGGTCAGCAGGTAATTTGGCTCTGCCACTACAATGAGCATCAAATCTTTTGTTAGCTTCAGCCACTGTTGCCTCATCACTAGCACGGCCCATCCTCACCAGCACCACCTCTCTCAGAAGAGGGATCAGGGGATCTGAAAATGCCACAAAACGATGCAGAGTGACACATGGACAGCTTATTCAGACCCTTCATCTAGAGTCTATCAGAGGTTTGTGTTTCAGTGCGAATTGAAGATACAAATGATGGGGCTGATCATCAGCCCGACTGTATTACAGTGAAAAACCAAACGGTCTGATTATCAGCCCACTTAGAAAGCAGTTCTGATCAGTCGTACCGTGGTCTTGTAGCCAATCAGGATGCTTGTTTCATAAAATTTACGGAACTATTCATATCAATAGAAGGCCCTCCTCCTGTTGTAAAGACATCATTGTTTTTGTCCTGTGAACCCCCCAGTCTTTCTAGATGGGAAACATCCAAAATACTCCTGTCTCCAAAGGGTTAAATTCTGCATTTGGTGTTAAAAAAAAAAAAAGCAAAAACAAAATACAAAGGAAAATAATTCCAACAAGAACAAACACCTTTTATTGTAAATATTACTGGGGAGAAAACTGTATAATACATGTAAATAGTTGAATTCTACACATTTGTGATTGGATCTGACAAAACTGGTCAAAGTTTAAAACATTTCTAAGATGATTTCAAGCATTTTAAAATGGAGAAGATGGTTAATCTTTTGTTTTACAAGCAAATCTGAATTTCCACAGAAAATGACTTTTTCCCCTTTGGAGGGGTTTTCTCAGGAATTTGGTCTTTCACCTTAAGCCCTATTTCATCAGATCCTGATTTCAGGACATTATAGGTGAGTAATTATGTTCATAATGTTGATCCTGAATTTTCACCCAGAGCCCTGAATTTTTCCCCTTTATTGTCCTTAATTTGGTGTTGTTGAGGTTGGCAGATCTGAATGGCCTACACTGCAAATATCATTACTGCTCCACGATTATGCCATATGTCAGACTTGTGCCAAAAGGCAACTGACAGTGCATCCCTGAACATGAGGGCTATCAGATAATATTATACAAAAAAGAAATGTGCCAGTAGGAAAATGTAATAACCCAACAAAACCAAAATGTCCTGAGTCACCAAGGAGCTATTGGTAGGGAACTGTAGCCTAATTACAAAGAGGAATAGACAAAACTGTGAGTCGTGTTCACTGTTCAGCTATGGCTTATAGTACAAAATATCATGCTCCCCTAACAAAAGCACCAAAGGACATGAAAATGACCAGTTTTATTTTCTTCAATATCTCAAAGGTGTCAAAAATGACTTATGCCATTAGCGTAGAGCAGTGACAGTATCTTTCTGCTGGCAAACTTGGGACACCTGTGTCTTATTTTATGAATGTGTTTCTGAATGAGGATATGGGTAAAGCGTGGGCTTCAGGGGATTGGCAGGTGTCAAACTGACCTTTGGCAGCTTTTAGCAAGATATCACTTTGAGACCAGTTGTGAAAACAGGAGACCTAGAGGAGCATCATTTTACAGACATAAATTTGCCTGGGTTTTACAGCAAAGCATAAAATAAAAGCGTCCTCATAGGAGTTGGCTTAGTACGAGCTGGGATCTGAACTGATACACACTGAATAGCCTTCATTTTCTCTTCTTCAAATCATGGCTTCAGGTAACAATTGCATTTTTTTTAAAAGTCTTATTTTCTGGTAAATATTCCTGAATTACTGGATATTACTATCCACTATTTAACTCAGATTTTGGAGAAGCACCTTTTAGCCTACAAACCGATGGTAGGCCTACAACACCACAGTCGTGCTATATTATTATCAAACATTTGACACTTGAAGTTTGGCATTTTCAATCACATGATCCATTTCCTGGAGTTTAAACCATTTGTGAGCCAACCTTGAATTACTTTTAATGTACCTCCTGTAATAATTTCAAAATTGGAGTTAGGTGGATAAAAACAAACAGCAACCATCTTTTGGCTTCAGTAAGTTGTATTTCATCACTGTTCCCTAAATCTGTGGAAACTGAAAAATTCGAAAAATAAATTTCTATTTACTCAACTGCATTCAAAGCCACATATAATGATCTTGATTTTAGATTCCTAAGCCCAAAAATCATCGAACAGCAAACTTTAAAAAATTCATCATGACTAGAGCCAGTTCTACTAAAATAGAACAGGGTTTTACTTCTTCTGAAAAGCTGCCAAAACAGATTAGTCCAGTTGTGGGGGTCGGTGACGATTCGTGCATTAATCAATAACTGAAATTTAAGTCTGGGATCCCATAAAGTAAATGTGACTGAGTTTCAGTGAACACAATAGACTTGAAGGGAATGCAGTATGCCTGTGTTCTTGACGAAAATCAAAGCCTAGGGTCAATCATTAAAACGAGTAATACACAAATTCTGCCATCTATAGTCTCGGGTGTGAGACCACCCACAGATGCAATCATTGCAGTAGAGACCACCACTCCTGCATTGGTCAGTTCAGCCATAAGCGATGCTGCTCCTGTGCAGCAGACAGCCAAAAGGTTAGAAATCCTGACTTAGGATGCAAAATTTCATGGTCATCTCTGACCAACTGAGGCTTGCCATCTATGACATGTCCTGGCCTTCTCAGTATGGAATCTTATGCCACTCATCTTCTCACTGTTTTGGAATAAATTCAAGATGAACATCAGCCCTTCCAAAAGCCACTTAATCACATATTGCACAAGGTTCCTGCATCACTTTGAAAATGTTTTACCAGGGCTAAAATGTTAAATTATAGGGCTACATAAATACAAGAAAATGATAGAAAATTTATTTATTTATTTGTATTCAGATTTTTCCCCTCCCCTTTAATATTCTTTTCGTTTTTACACAACAGAACGCCGGGGCTATTCTGGGACTAATCCACCATTGCCAGGGCTTTTGCAGGACTTTTCCTCAAATTTAAAATTCCTGGACTCTTCCAGCAAATCCTGGAACTCCCAAGTCTGTGCACGAATCATGTTTTTATCCATTTATTTGTGCAAAGGTCAAAATACTTGTTTGATGGTTATGTCCCCTTTCACTGAGGATTCATATAGTCAAGCTCTTCCTTGAATTTTCAATTCTTTTTTCATGCAGACATGTTTTATTCTTTTCTACTTCAGCATCTGACTCTTTGGGATGTGCAACAGCGGCACTGAGTGGTGTATCCGCAAGAGTTCCAACATCCAAGGCTCTCAGGTTGTTCCATCAGGAGATTTTCAACTACAAGAGTTCTGAAGGTAAACAACTGCTAACAATACATTTTCACCATTTCATATTGTTTCTTTCCCACACACTTAGGTAAAAATAAAATAAATTTATAAAACAGAAACAAAAAAAACTTACTGAATTTTCTGGATGACCCTCTACACAGTCTACTGCCATCTCAGTACCTATTCCCCCCAAACTTTTGCACAGAATCCTTTCACTCTGAAGTGGGGCCTTTTTTAAACATTTTACTGAGGCAACTGTTTTTACTTTTTGTTTGACTCACACTTTTCAAGTTAAGAGTTCTTTTCTGCATCTGCCATTTTGTGTGTCATTCAATGCCAAAGGAATCATGAATGTGTTCGCTAGACAAAATGCCCTGCGCCTGTAATGTTCACCTGCAGTACTTACACCACCCAGTCCCCTATCTCTTTTTGCTACTGGTCACTTGGTTCAAAGTCTACAATGGTGATGGCCAGTAAGTAAATAAATGAAATGAAGAGAAAAGAATTTTATTTCTCGTTTGTATTTGGGAAAATCTCTGGCAAAGTTTTGTAGTTAAACTTTACATAGTGTTAGAACATCTTTCAAATACTTTAAAATCTATTCCCTGAGATGTGATACTATCACAATTTTTGCACAAATGATACAATAAACTTTGTTATGCCACCTTATCTCAAACTTTGTATGAAGTGGTGACAGAATAAAGCACTGCCGGGGCAAAGATTGGACAATTTCCAATGACTGCCCAATGCAGTCCATGTCTGTGTATAACAAAATAAAGCTGTTATCAATCTGATGGACAGTCAAGTCCAAAATCAAAGCCAGCTTTAATTTTTGAAGAGATTTTCCCATCTTTCACCCAGCTATATTTCCATCCCATTTAAAAAGAACGAAGAAAAAAAAAACCCAAAAAGGAAACAAATCTTTCCTCTGCAGCTGATGAAGAACAAGTCAGTAAACAGAACAAGGAGGATGCAAGTGCCTTCAACCTTCCTAACTGTGATGCTGTGGACCCCAATTTGCTGACAATTGTCAAAGTAGTTTATGAAGCCTTTGCTGATGCAGGACTGTCCTTAAATGCTGTCAAAGAGTCACAAATTGCTTTGTATTTTGACTACCAGGAGACAGTTGATGGTAAATGTTCAGCACCTGGAGAGCTAAGAAGGGCTGATGCCCTGGCTAAGCAGGTGGTGTCAGTGTTCCAGCTACAAAGTGACAAACAGCTAAATGCAGGAACGTTTTACCGAGGTCTCCAGGCCCTGTCAGCTGCATTCACAGATGTTCAAAATCGCAGGGTACAGTCTGCACTAGTACTGACAGTTGATGTGAACAAGAGCAGTGAAGACTCCACAGAAAACCAGAGTGCCAGTGAGAAACCATTAGTGTGTGCTGTGGTGATACAAAATCAGGAATGCTGCAAGAGAATTTATGCAAGTCAGCTCAACATCAGTGCAAAGGTCAGTGATGCCCAAAAATGTCTGGAAGAAGTCAAAGGCTGTGATGGTAATTTTTCTTACCTTGAAATACATTATAGTAATCCCGACTTTGAGCTGTCTTCTATGATAAATAACATTGCAGGAGATGCCAAATCTCTGCTAGTAAATTGTGGGTACAACGAGGAGGTTAAGAAAAACAGCTACTCCGTTCTTTTGGATATAATTCAACTCATTTTGAGTGCTGAAAACAAAAAGCTTTGGCCACAAGAAGATAAGTACTCAAACCTTACTGCAGGAGATGTCAAGTCAGGGATTACACTACTCCGTCAGCCAACACCATGGACAGCTGATCAGTCTTGCCTTTGGTACACAGATGGCATAAATGTCAGCAACTGTTTGCAAGTGAAGTTTGCAGCTGATGATATTGACACTAAGGTCAATCAAGCTGCAGAATGTTCTCAAAAGCAACCAAAAATCTTCTTGTGTGGGGCCACATCTCAGCAAGCTCTCACTGATTTCCTGGAAAAGTCCAGGGTCACTGCTGAAGACCTTGGTTTTCATCAACTGATGCAACAATCAGCCAGCACATCAATGCCATTTAGAGGTTACAGATTACTTAACACTAGTGACGACAAAATGGCTGTAATGCCATCTGACAACAAAACGAAAAGACCTGTTTGGTTTCTGCTTCCAGGAGTAGGCTGTGCGTGGCCGGGAATGGCACGGGACATGATGAAGATTCCCTTGTTCAAGGAAACCATCCTCAAATGCTCTGCAGTGGTTTCAAAAATTGACACCACCAACTTATATGACAACATCATGAATGGTGATGAGAAACTATGGGAAAATGTGAGGTACAGTTTGACTGGGATTTGTGCTATACAAATAGCATTGATTGATCTACTGGCTGCCATAGGTATCAAGCCTGATGGAATCATTGGACATTCTCTGGGTGAAGTTGTATGTGCTTATGCAGATGGCTGTGCCACATTAGAGGAAGTCATGTCAATATTGGCTCATAATGGTGTAGGCATCAGCCAGCTCAAACGTCCACACGGCAAGTTGGCAGTTGTGTCCATGACCTGGGAGGAATGCAAAGCTGCGTGTCCCGATGGAGTTTACCCTATCTGTCACAATACTGAGGATTCCGTAACCATCACTGGGAAATTGGCACCAGTCAACAAGTTCATGGCCAAAATGAAAGCAAAGGGTGTACGCACCACAGCCGTGGGATTCAGTATCTACCCTCACTGCCCAATTGCCAAGGAGGTCTTAAAAGAAATGAACCTAGAAGAGAAGATTAAATCAGTCACGGTTCAAAAACGTCGCACATCCAGATGGATCAGCACTTGCTACCCAGAGGACATGTGGGGAGAGGAAGAGGCCCAGCACTTTGGCCATCACTACTACATAAGAAACTATTTAAATCCTGTCTTGTTCCATGATGGAGTTATGAAGATACCAAGAAATGCTATCATTATAGAAATTGCACCCAGAGGCATTTTTAAGAATCTTATGAAAAAGACACTGGGAGATGATATTCTGCATGTGACCCTGATGGAACGCAATGAGAAAGACACTGAAGTATTCATGTCAGCGCTTGGTACACTATATAATAATGGTGTCAACTTTGATCCTCTCGGGCTGTACCCTGATATCCAGTTTCCAGTTAAATCTGGCACACCAATGACTTCTCCATACACTAGTAAATTGTGGAACATGCCATAAAACAACAACTTGTCCTACATGCTGGCTATAACAAAAGAAACATGACATGAAAGTATAGAAATCTGGCGCTTGTAATTACACAAAAAATTGTGCTGTATATTAATCATCACAAACATATTTTGAAAATTTTCAAACATGAATCCCTTGACTCTTCTGAAGACTGACTTTTTATTTCTGTGCATTTCTGTTCCGTATTCCTCCAGAAACGCTGCTTTGCTTTCGCTACACCTTATATTTTAGCTCTGTGCTTAACGCTATGGCTATTTTCTGAGCTACAATAACAAATTTGTAATGGCATTAGAATTACAATCATATTGAATGAGAAAGGCAACTGTTTTTTTTAATATTATATAATGATGATTTCTGCTTCAATATTAAATTTTGCATTTGAACTACAGATTTTTTTTTTTTGGTCGTATTTCAAAAATTGACACCATCAACATATATGATAACATCATGAATGGTGATGAGAAACTATGGGAAAATGTGAGGTACAATTTGACTGGGATTTGTGCTATACAAATAGCATTGATTGATCTACTGTCTGCCATAGGTATCAAGCCTGATGGAATCATTGGACATTCTCTAGGTGAAGTTGCATGTTCTTACACAGATGGCTGTGCCACTTTAGAGGAAGTCATGGCAATATTGGCTCATAATAGTGTGGGCATCAGCCAGCTCAAAAAGGATAAACAACAAGAAGAAACTGTCCCCAAGACCATGATTAGACCCTTATAAAAAAAAAAAAAAGATTGTTTTCTTCACTTTTAGTTTTACGCTTACCTGTATGATCTTATTGAATTTTTTTTTTTTTTTTGTAAAGATACAATGAAAACTTAGACATCTATCTCAGAACAATCTACTATTGGTTTCTTTTACCTGAGGTCACAGAACTTCGTGACTTTAGGAAATTTTAAATTTTATTTAGTTCTTCGTGGAAATTTCCAAGGCCACAATTTCATACAGTCTTTGCCAGTGAGCATGCAGTCGACGTGCCAAAAATCCTTTACAGGTGTTCATGCTCGGCCGGAGTGTAGCATAATATTTGGTGGCGTAAGTGTAGCCAAAGATACTGGATACTATAAGATAAGACACTCCATTCTTCGCACTTCTAAAAGACTCGTGCACACAGTTTGTGCCCTCAGCGGGGGCGGGGCCCATAGCACACAGCACGAAAAGAATATTTGACAATTAATTATACATGTATGATGCAAATTTGTTACAACTAAAAAACAAAAACAAAAAAACAAAAACAAAGCCAGAGTTTTATTTTTAAGAATCTTATAAGAAAGACACTTGGAGATGATATTCTGCATGTGACTCTGATGGAACGCAATGAGAAAGATACCGAAGTATTCATCTCAGCACTTGGTACACTATATAATAATGGTGTCAACTTTGATCCTTTCGGACTGTACCCTGATATCCAGTTTCCAGTTAGCTCTGGCACACCAATGACTTCTCCATACACTAGTAAATTGTGGAACATGCCATAAAACAACAACTTGTCCTACATGCTGGCTATAACAAAAGAAACATGACATGAAAGTAAAGAAATCTGGCACTTGTCATCACACAAAAAATTGTGCTGTATATTAATCATCACAAACATATTTTGAAAACGTCCAAACGTGAATCCCTCGACTGTTCTGAAGACTGACTTTTTATTTCTGTGCATTTCTGTTCCGTATTCCTCCAGAAATGCTGCTTTGCTTTTGTTACACCTTATATTTTAGCTCTGTGCTTAACGCTATGGCTATTTTCTGAGCTACAATAACAAATTTGTAATAGCATTAGAATTGCATTTTGAATGAGAAAGGCAACTGGTTTTTTATGTTCTATAATGATGATTTCTGCTTCAATATTAATCCTCTACCCCCTAAATATGCCAATTTGGGACTCTTATCATATCCCTAAATACGCCGATTTAACATGCGTCTTAAAAAAAATCTAGCCAGCCGTGTTCCCGCGCCTGGCGATATTTGCTGACACTTCCACTATAGTTTAAACAATAAGGCATGTTTCAGTGAAAACCGGATGTTTTTACGTTGATTTTTAGATTTTTTGGGCTTGTTTGAAATTAGGCGATTATTTTTACCATGATTTGAGATGGATGATGTACTCAGGTTGTTCCGAGATGAAACTGGAATACAATGTGATGGAGATTTGTATGGTTTGCAGACCTACTTGTTTTGTTACTTATGTCAAACTTTGTCCATTTGTGCATGTCCTCTTCAAATTTCATAAAATTCTGACAAATAGTTTTGCCACAATGATTTTCTAAAATAAGTAGGTGTAAAATATATGGAGTTACCCCCCATGTTGTAGGGAAATGGAATAGAATGGCAGTGGGGTTCTTAGGGGGTAAAAGGTTAAATTTGCATTTGAAGTACAGATTTTTTTTATCCCATTTCTTTGAAGTACAGGTAAGAAATGCTTTGTAACCTTACATCCTTTAACCAATTAAATCTGCTAATTTTTAAAAACTGTGCTGCCGAAGCAAATGAAAGTGGCTTTACAGAAATGTACCCTTTGTTGGGTTCTTCATATAAGTACATTCTAAATTTATAGCTGTTACTAGTTGCAACTCAACCACCCTAAGCACAGCACAATTCCCCTGGCAGCTGCAGGGTTAAAACACACCTCACCATGATTGCATCTCACCCCTGTTGATGATGCAGTAAGACAGTTTTCCTGTGTCATGAATCACATAGATTCAATACACAGTTGACTGATGGCAAAGAAATGAAATCTTCTATGGGCTTTAATCTGAATATCAGAGATCTGTGAAAATGCAAAGTGTGAACTGGGGCACACAATCACTATCAGAGATAGAAACAATTCCTTTAACTCTTTGGCCATCAAGCCCAAATGCCGTTCCTTCTTTTAGACTAAATAATGGATTATTGGGTAGAAAAACAGCAGGAAATAGTAAAATTAGGAGTGTAAAGGAACAAAGTCGGCCTATATATTGACTTCACGGCAGTTTTTGCATGAAATGGTAGGACCAATAAATCAGCCATGCGGCAGTCATCTGCAACATGCGATATATCCACCCTGCGGCCCCAAGAGGGTTAATGTATAAAACACTGTCTAATCCAATCAATAAACAAAAGGGAAACTATGGCCCTGTCCTAATAAAAACTGAATCAAAATGTTTATATAAAAGCTATGCATCATTTAGAAAGTCCCCCTTGAGGAGGGCAATTTCCATTTTTTTTTGTTTATAACCACTATTAATTTTTCTGTCATTTATTTTCAGTAAAGTTGCATAAGAAAGGAAAAATGCAAGGTGGATGATCAAGTCTTTGAGAATACCCCTTTTGTGCATGTCTTTCTGTAATTTGTGTTTAACTCACACCCTGCGTGTTACGGCTTAAAGCCCGCTGTCCAATCACTGACCTTACTCAAGGCGAATTTTATCTGGGTAACCATGTACAATGACCACACTACTGCTGTCTCACGTGGTTTGGTTTATATTTGATCGGTATGAAAACATTCGCTGCTATGCCTTATCACGTTTGATAATAAATTAACCAGCGAAACCTTTATAAGTCTCTAACCAATGATCTGACTTGTGATACCAAACTGACAGCTTTAATTTTCGTGACAACAAAGCATGATAACTAGCCACGCCTCCCCAAGCCCTAAACAAATGGTTTCATCCTGATTGACACATACTAATAAACCAATGTGGGTATTTGGGGCATGGGTATTTGGGGCAAAGGTCATTTCAGAGCTTGTTTCTGATTGGTTCTTAGATACAGACAACTCTAGATGATGGTCAGCTTGTGAGAAAATGAGATAAATTGCAAATTTATTGAGCAACGGTTCGCAACTCTCTCTCTTTCTCTGTTTTTGTTTTTCTTTCCCGAAGACTTCTGAGAGTTAATGATGACATCTCCATTTCATCTTCAAACACTGCATGGGTTGTTGTGAGCACAGTCAACACAAATTACCAATGACAGCAGATCAGCCCAGAAAACTCTTGGGTGTATATATGCTGCCCTGGATTATGCCACCTAGCTACCGAAAAATGATCCCATTAAAATATTTATAGATCAATGGTGCTTTCAGAAAAGACTGAGATTCTTCATCTGAGTCTTTCCTCAAAGCAACATCGATCAAGTTGCAAAGGCACAGGCTCACAATATTCTGTTTTCTGTCTAATTACACTTCGCAACAATTTACCAGCTTCATAAAAACCAAACTTATTCCATTGCTTTTCATCTACCAAAGTTTCATGACTGTACATTCAGCCATACTCCAAAAAAGTGAAAAACAGCCACAGCCACTGCCACACCAAGTCATCAAATCACAACTGTAGATTTATATATCGTCATCGTTCACTAAAACTGTAGTTAACGGTTTTAGCTACTTTTCAGGAGAAGCAAAAAATTGCTTTCTTTCAGTACAACTGGTCTAGTGATTGTCACGAGCAGAGTTAGGGTCTTGGGGATGTTATGACTGCACGAGAGGCAGCTAACTCACACTCGGACACAACCACACAAGAAAAGTATTAAATAACTAGAGCGTATATCTATGTCAGGCCGGTCAGGCCATCTTATTATTTAAATATTAATAAACAAAACAAAAGACAATAGAGGTATATTCAAAGCAATAAATTCTAATTACTAACTTAATCTATGATATTCATGTAACTATGGTTCCTTATTGGATGTACTGCAATCAATAGCAAATGGGTATATTATACAAAACTAGATATCAATCTAAAGTGACAGTTGAGTCGCCACTGGCCAGTCGCCAGGCAACCTCTCCCTAAAATCATATGGGCTTGAATGTTAGGAGAGCCCAGTACGTTCAAAGCCTACAGAAGCACACTTCGGCTTGTAGGTAATTAAGCAGTTGCAAAAGACTATATATATATATATGCACAATCACTATTCAATTCATCAACAATGTGCTATATTACTTCAATCATACTATGGAGATAGATCTATAATACGGGCCACTCGTTCGTCGAGTGCCAGCTGGGGTTTCCTTAGACTTCTTATGAGGCTGTGGTTCTCTCTCTATCTCTGATCTTCTATTATGCTTAAACAAATAAGATATATTACCGTTGGTCGATTAGCAAGGACTTCTAGTCTTCAAATCACACAGTTCAGGTACTGGCCAACCGGAGATACTTCACGACACGATGCTTCTGCTCGTCTGTATTCAATGAATCTGAACGTTACACGATGTTTTATACTATCCAACTACCCAGCAGTGCTAGTCCGCTGGCCCAATTAGTTCAGCTATCTCATTGGCCGAAACCTCCCACCATTTTAATTGTAGTAATACGTCTGCACTATTCTACCAGCCAGTTAACGTGCAAAACTTGTCTAGTCATACTTAACAATGTCAACTATCCCCACCTTGTTTCACCCCTACTCCATTACTTATTAATCACGAACATTAAAACCGACAAGCGTGAATCTAACAGTTTAACTTTACATTTATTTACTCACCAACTATAATTCGCGAGGACAGTTCAAGGCCACCAGCCAATTTCTCATGGCCCTGGTAAAAACACAACTCACGCTCATCTAACAACATCCGAATCATGACAGTGATGATGAAGTTGGCTATTTGATTATTTTTCAGCTTTGGGTCTATAACCAAGATCATTTGATGCAGCTTTGAATGTAGTTGAATATATATAAAAATCGATTTTTCCAATTTTTGAGTTACTAGTCTTAGGGAACAGTGATGATTTACACAGACCGGCTTACCTTCACCAGGCTTGGCATCCCAACCAACTGTAGCGGCAATCTTGCTGAACATCTGCCTGATAAACTTTTTGAAAGCTGGGTAGTAGTTGGTGTACTGGGTACAAAAGGAAACAAAATATGTTCACTATACAATGCAGAATACAAACCTGCCAACTAAATGACCACTTCAATAAGGGACAGGTACACCTACGTCAGGTAAAGGAAAAACTGACACGATCACATGATACTTTCATAGACAGGAGAATAAAAATATAAAACATTCCACAGATCACAAAATGAGCTTTTCTTTGTATGTTATAAAAAAAACCTAGAAAACCTGTATGTTTATGGAGCGTGCAATAGCGTGCATAGTGTCACCACTGTCTTGCATGCCATTTGACTAGACGTCTATCTGGCTAGTTTGGGCATGCAAAAACTGTCCTGGTTCAGCTGACAGAAAAAGAGACCCAGCGCACTGGCGAGACTGAAACAAGTCTATCTCACTGCCTCGGGTCTGCTGGCAGAAACAGAGACCTCGACTCATGCACTGAGTAAAAAAAAAGATGCAAAATAGACTTGACCCAGTGCACCACCAGCCTAAGAGGTTGATTTCCAGTGCAATCTTTGTACACCTGAGTTTCTTCAGTTCAGAAAAAGAATCTGGTTAAATAAAATCTCTAGAAGGAGCTGTTGTTATGCATTTAAAAAAAAAAAAAGGCAAACAAAAAAAAAAGTAATAAAAAATTAAAAGTGTCACTGCATCATAGTGAATATCACAACAGACTATTACCCCAACTGCCTGTTAAAAACGTGTACAGGGCATACACACATGCATGCCTACATAAAACTCCATGCAGAAACCAACTGTGCCATCTCCCCTAGTATATATTCTTGCTGACTTGTTCTTGTCTATTAATAAAAATATCAGCGATATCCTATTTACTCTGTTTACCTCCGCTATCCTGTTGTACCCCGTGTGCTAACCTGACGACACAAAAACCCCAGTCAGCGTTTGCCTCCTTGACCTTATCTACCAAGGCACAAATGACGTGATACACATGTTCTACTTCTTCACCCCCTCTCTATTGCATTAATTAGGTTATTTCCCCTTTCACCACCGAGCGTGCACCAATTACATTTGATCATGACACCAACTATCATCGAAATAACATGACTGGATCTGTACCACTGTACCACTCCCACTCTGTTTCACCGTACCCTCAAATATGCAACCATCGCTGCAACTACACCAGACCCCATGCAGGTTGCACAGTGTTCACTAAACACAGCGCTGTGTGTAAACTATTTACTGTGTGCCGTTTTCTTTAACATTACTTTACTTCACCAGTTACATACAGGCCCATCTCTGCTCCTTAATAGCAGGGTTACTTGACTGTGTTGTTGGCAGAGAAGAGATAGCTCTTCTATGATAGGGTGACCTAGGTTATCCAGTTTCTACTCAATCTAGTCATGCCTTCAGATATTCAATGCCAGCACTGACCTGTAGAATGGTACTAAAACTACTGATGTTGGAAGACAAATTGGACCATACAGTGAAATCTTTCTCATTCTCAAAGGCTTGGGCCACTTTCAGGACATCCACTGCTGGACACAGACCTGCTCTGGACTGGATGCATAGAAATAACATTCATGAAATCAGGACAATATCATGGTAAATTTAACCTTAATTTAATCTCTCGAGTTCATAGTCTGATTCCTCACTCACAGTCTCTCAGACCCCCACTGAAACTGGGGAAAACTGCTTAACACACTACCACTTTTTATTTTAAGGGGTTTGTCGGACCAATACTTCTCTATTAGAGAAGAAAAAAAATGAACACTACCGAGGTCTGATTTGTTCCTTGTGAGACCTGTCAAACCAGTAACCAGTTAACCATTTATTAATGACAAATGCTTTATTTGGGCCTCCGTTTTGATCTGGCAGGCACCAAGAATGCATAATAGGAAAAATCCAAAATGATGGTCAGTGGTCACTCGCTCACTTTTGTGAAGAAACGGCATTACAAATAGTTATATTACAATGCTGAAGGCAAACAGTTCATTTCAACAGCAAAATGCAAAAAAACATGACAACTTAAACAACTTACCAAAGCAAAGAGGTCTGACTGGAGCCCCAACCTGTCTTTTGGAGGCAAAGACAAGTCTTTCACCGCAGGAATCAAGGCTTCTAACATCTCTGTTGGGTACATCACACGGTAGAAACCCACTGTCCCGGCATTCAGCTGCACAGGGACAAACACAAGGAGTTAAACATGTTTGTCAACCTTGATATACCCAGGAATATACATATAAATACATTCTACACAAACTCTTTATGTTACCATAAATTTTTCTCTTCTCAGCCACAAATCTCTCCTGATCTTCAATTCTGGACATCACTGATGAAGGCCTTAGGACAAGCACAGAATATGCCACTTGCTGCCATATCTTAGTTTCATGTTCTTGTTGACTCTGTAACGAGCACTCAACTGGCATGTGTGCCCATCTCCATTCATGTAGCTACATTTTTTAAAAACGCAACATGACAGAAACACAAAAAGTCCCATGTGTGTGCCTAGACTTAGCCTAGTTTATTCGTAATCACCATTCACGTTTAGACATTATTTTGTTGCATATATTCTGAAAGACAGCTGATCTAGATCTACTGGCATATTAATTTAGAATCGGCAGAGATGATGATAATTTCTCAGAACTCACCCCAAAAAAACAAAAACCGTTGAATAAAACGAAACACATCACGGTGTCCACTGTTCTAACATACTGACAAAGCACGCGAGCACTGGCGAAGGTGTGCTCCATAATTATGCAACATGAATGTTTCTTGCCAATACTTGACTGAGTAGGGCTGAGGTGGAGGCACAAATGCAATCACCAGTTTGGGTGCATGATAAACAGGTCCAGCTTATTGGTGCATATTAATATTATGTTACTGCTTTTTCCTCTTTTTCTGGTATAAAAAGGGAAATTCTTCAACTGCATACTTTTCAACACGAAAATTAACTTGCGAACTTGGAATCTCAAATATGTACTAAATATGTTTATTACCTACTGGCTGGCAGCCATGTATATGTTCTTGAATTGTTCTTTTTTTGGGGGGTAAAATTTTTCATTTTCACATTTTTGATCCAGCAGCCATCTGAGCTTGAGCTCTTTGGTCTTTTGACCTGGCAAAGAATTAGCAGGTTTTCAGCAATTATGTTTTGTTTGCATAGAAGATATTCCCCACATCTGGTGAGGTGGTTAGACTGGTACTTCACAGGTCACTTATAGCCAGTTTTTCTTGTAAGACAAAAACACTACTATGTCAAACTCCTCACCTTCACCCAAGCTGCCTTTGGGACATTTGGTATCAAGAACTTTTCAGTATCAGTTTCCATCAGTCCCAGTACTACTGGCTCTTTGGGTGCAGTTTTGGAACAAGCCAGGACAGGGACCATCCATCTATAGCCTTCTGGTGGGTCTGATCCATCAGCTGTAAACTTGGACTGGGAAACTGAGAGAATCCGGTCATTTCCACGCTGCTCCTGGCTAACCTATTGAGTTTAACAGTGAAAGATATTGTCACCATTTCCTAAGACTGCAATAAATAAAATATTTGAAAAATCAATTTTCATATATGTTCAGCTCCATCCAAAGCCGCATCAAATGACCCTGGTTACAGATTCCTAAAAATAACCGAATAGCAAACTTTCAAAAATTCATCATAACTAGACCAGTTGTGCTAAAATAAAACAGCTTTTTTGCTCTCCTAAAAAGTAGCCATAACCTATACTATAGTTTTATATCACACCGAAAGTTAAAATGTGGCAAAATGAAAAAGAGAGAAAAGGCTGCATGTTGAAGAGCCACACTGTTGACATTAACATTATAACAAAAATGAAAATGCTACATTAAGCCTAGGTGCGCTCAAGCCAATTTTGATCCACCAACTAGTTGGATGGGGATGTCCCAACATTGAATTTCAGCTAAGATCTAACAAGAAAGCTGGTACATGCTGTCTCACTGAACTCAATGTCGTAACATCACCATCCAACTAGGAGATGATAAAAATTGGACAATGAATACCTAGGCTAAATCACAAAAGAATCAGGAACATAAAGGAAAAAAATGGAAGCTTTTGGGAATGAAGGACGCAAAATCAGAGTATGAAATAATAGTCTTGCAACAAAGTCCTGGCATACCAAGACATGAGGTGAAAACCATGCATTTTATAATAAACTTAAATTTGATCTGGGGCTACCCGAAGTTAAAAATTAAAAGAAAAAGAATTACAGGCCCTAAATGACTATTCTGCTTGCAGCTGTGACTGACCTTAAGAACTGGAAAGCCCATTTGTTTGGTCCAGGTCTTCATCATTGCTCCTACTGGCTTGCCACTTGCTTCCTCCAAGGCATCCCATAGATGCTCGGTGAATGTGTTCTTGTACTGGTGGCGTGTTAGATACAGGTTCATCCCTTTGCGGAAATCCTGTAGATCAATTCAAGTACCCATTACAAATCCTCTTCATTTATCGACACGAATGAGCTGCCACTCTGTCAGCTCATAGTGAAAAACTGTTCCTCTATATATTCACACAGGTGGGAACTGGAAAATCTACATAGAGCTGAAAAAGGACCAAAATAATATGACAGGCTCGACCCTGACTGTAAACTTGCAAATTTCACATTTTCATAAATTATCCATGATACATGAATATACACAAACTGAGGGCAGATACAAATCTCAACAGGGTTGAGGTCAGTCTTCAAGAGGACCATTACTACACTAGGAATTATCAAGTTCTTGATAAACTGGACTGATATAACATTCCTGCCTCATTACACAGTAGGAATTTACAAGTTTCCTTTTAACACAGGGTTGCCAGCATTTACCAGAGGTGCCAACTGAGCACCATTTTTCATGCTGCGGACTGCGGGCATAAACGAGAGAAAATGTAATAGTATGGCCAACAATTTATAAGTATAAATATGAGCAATCAATTTATAAACATTACATTCTACTACCTGTACCTACAGTGTAATTCGATCTGCACCGTATTTGCTGTCTTCGTTACTTCAGATTGTGAAAATTATGATTATGCATATACTGAGGTAAAATTTGTTTTAACACTGTTGCTTTATACAGTACAAAGTAGGCTTATATTTATTACCCAAGGTAATGTTGCCAGTCAAATGTATCTTTAGGAAGATTGGGGGTAGGCAGTGAAAAATTGCAAATCATACCTTCATCTTTGTTTGCTGCTTCTTACATTGACCCATGTCAAACAGAATTTACACAGACACATAATCAAACAGGCCTGTAATTATTGACTGAGGAAAAAAAACATATTCTCTGACATAATTCTGACTTCCCACCACAGAATACAACTGTCCAGCTCTCATGTGTTTTTCTCCAATTTACTGTATTTGCAGCCTAAGTGTTGCTCACCTCATCCCCTAGATACTCATGCAACATACGGATGACAGAGGAACCTTTGCTGTAGGAGATGGCATCAAAGATTTCATCGACCTCTGATGGGTGGCCAACTTCAACCTGACAAACAATAAACATCAGTATCATTAGTCTTCACAGTTGCTGTTTTTTTGCTTTCTTTTTATGCAGAAAGAGGACAGCATTTCAACCCCAAATACTACAAACATCTTAAAACTCCTAACAATTTTACTTACCAAGCAGTCATCCATTGGTGAGACTGCAAAGCTCAGTGCAAGAGGTAAAAGAAATCAAAAATGTACTGAGGAAGTTGGATACATACACATCACCAACTCAGATGATTGAGTTAATTGCGGTACAACCATTTAATGCCAAGGAAATGAATAACAAAAGAGGGGTTGTGGAGGAGACATTAACACAGAAGACCCTACCAGTTGTGCCCATCAGTCACTCACTTACTGACCAGCCAGCAGTGGCAACAATAGTAATAATAGTAATTCTAGGATCACACTGCTGACAGAGACATATCAAATGCCATAATTTGCTTTCACCTGGAAAAAAGACGGCTACATTTATTGATGAAAATTGGAAAATATTTAGGAGAAAAAATCAGATACGGCACAAGAAAGCCAGTCTAAAAGCAGATTATATTGTGATTTTATGCAATTCTGAACAAAAAGAAATACATGCACATCTCCATGTGCAGAATCCATTTCAAAAGCTACACTACTACATTGTTTCTTTTTACTTTGTTTTGCTATTGAACACAATAAATGAAGCTGATCTCAACAAAAAATTTCACTCAGTGAGGGAACCAAAATCTCATGTCAGCTGAAATCATCTAAAAGGCTAACAATTTTCATCTACGTACTATACAAACAGCTACAATTCAGATAGCTTAATATTTCTATCGTCATTCACCTCAATGGGGTGGCTGTTGTGGAGGGCATCCATCTCAAGTGCCTGTCCTAGGTCATTGTTGACAAACTGGGTCCACACATCATATTCCGGGAAACAGTAATCAACACACAGGTACTCAATCCAGGAAGCAAAGCCTTCATTCAGCCACAGGTGTGTCCACCAATCCTAGAGAGGGTCAAAATAACACATTCATGCTGAATCTTCACCCTCACCTGACCTGAAACTGCACATTACGACTGAAAATGGTTTGTGATCATTCTTGGCACTATGCAAAAAAAAAATTTAAAAATGAATAGATAGAGCCTATGATACTCAAGCAAACTTGCGCAATTAAGGTCTTTAATAAAGTTAATTTGTGATCACAAAAGTAATGCCATAAATCCATTCTAATGATTCCGATTAAATTTTGTGAAATGCAGCATGAAACTGAACTAAAAAATAGTTTTGTTTTGTCAAATTTTAAAATTCAATAGAGTCTACCCAACCCCAGACTGAATTTACACAACTGTGGAAAAATAGATGAAAAGTTTTGGTACAGGGGGACAAATTGCTCATCTTTCTTCTACTTTTCAAATATTCACTTCAAATAACAAAAACCAACTGTCACATTCAGTGCAAACAAGTAAAAAAATAATTTTATTACAATGTACTTGATAGTACCCCAAATCCTTCAATTAATCTAATCACGGTACACCAAGACTTAATTCAGTTGAGAAAATGAAATCAATGGAACAAGAAATAACCACTTAGAAACTGGCAATTTTTAACAACATACATGAACTTCAGTGAAGTTTTTAAGACTTTCAGTAATACTCTTGAAAACTGCAGGCTGAATCCAAAGTTTTAGAAAATTCTTTAAAATTTATAAGATATGATGAAACAGTGAATCAAGAAAATGAAATGAGCATACAAACATTCTGATTAATTATAAAGCAAACAGTAAGCAGGAAATTACAAAACTTAAGACTTCAGACAGCCTATCTTCAATAAATACAGAACTGTTGAAGTTTTCATTATTGGAACTAGGCAAAACATAACTAATTCATTTAAAGTTACCGGCCTGTCTAACGCCTGCCACACATGAAAATCCGTTCGAATAAGACAATGAGTTTGGGCAGTGGATTGGAATCTACAACACCAGCTCTGCAGAACAAGGCCTCAGTGAAAGCAAAACTCAACTGTAATTCAAAACTCTCCTCACGGTGACATTTCATAAAACTATGCTCAGCTTGATCAGTTTCCTTAAGATAGCTTTGACAAAATTTCCAAACACTTCATTTGCTCCAAAACTTAACTAAAAGAGCACATTTACGAAACTGTTCAAAACATTTATTTATTCCAAACTTTATTAATCAAAAGGAAATACAATTTATTAAAAATGGTTATTAATCAAAAGGAAAAATAGCGGTAACTGTCAACTGAATGGCAAAAATTTCCTCTAATCTGAAGTTTTAAAAGCCTTACAAGAAATTCTTTCAATTTCCAAATGCAATATCGAATGTTAGAACTTTCCCCCATACAACTTGCCGTATTTAATCCTAAGATTTTATCTAAGAAGTGTTTGCTTAAAGTAACAAACTGTCCTTATACATGACACTTTAATTTTTGTAACAGGATATGCAACATAGCACTGAGTGTTTCAGTTGAAGTTAACATGGATAAGTTACGATCATTCATATCTGTAATTTCTTCAGTGGATGTTGCCACAGCTCTGGTAACATAAACCTTTTCACATCATTTTACAAGCTATGGATATGCTGCACACTACAAATCAGTGATCTTACTTCCACATTGCGAAACCCAAGTGTGCACTACATCTCCATACTGTGCATTGTATGACTGTGTACAAAACACATCTTATTCCTGCCTTCTACCTTTAACGACCTATATACATGTCATATTAAAGGTTTAATAGGCGATTTTTTGTTGTTCTTTTTTCGTGGACTTTTGAACTTATCCCCAAATTATTGTGTATCAATAGAATAATTACTGTCAAATATGAACATTCAAAGGGTAGGTTAAACCCATGAGCTGTGAAATGTGAAAAGATTAACTTTCAGGTAATTCAGCCATTCTAAAATGCCAGGTCAGGATTGTAAGTTTTTTGTTAAGCAAATTACTCATTTGTGCAGCAACAGCAAAATAAGTGACAGAACCATAAAAGAGCATTTGACAATGCCCCAGTACTGACCATGGTGACCAGATTGCCAAACCACTGATGTGCCAGCTCATGACCAACAACCAGGGCCACCCACTGCTTGATTCTAGCCGAGGAGTTCTCTGGATCCACCAGGAGTGCTGTCTCTCTATAGGTAATCAGGCCCCAGTTTTCCATAGCACCTGCAGACAAAGTAGTTTGAGTTTCAATCTGGATTTAGCAGTGCACCAGCATGATAACAACGCCTACCTGTGCCTTTCATGTTTTTTTCTGGATACTTTTCTGCAGCTGGTTCTCAAAATTTCATCAACTAAAATTTCACAAATAAAAATACAAACAGGAAAGTTCCTTGTAAAATTGTTTATCTAGAATCACAATAAAAGATACATCACTGATGAATCCTTGACAATTTCTATAGTTTAAGAGCATCATCAGAAGCAAAGAAAACAATCATTACAGTCAAGCTATACAAATGAATTACATTTAGTGGCACTTTGCATTTCACCAGACTAGTTCTGCTTTACTCTGTCTCCACTTTCTACAAGAATTGAGATATGGCCATAATATATGGCATGAAAGTATCACCTCTGGGAGCAATTTTCAAAGTGCTAAAAGTTATACTACACTTTGTAAAGTTAAACAAAACTTTATGAAAGATTCACTCAAAATGCACTGATCTGGAGACTGAGTAAAGCAGTAGTACTGAGGCAATAATTAGCTCCATGCAAAGGAAAAGCATGTACAAAGAAAGGAAGCAATTACATAGGAACAAGTCATAAACTGGTAAACAAAGACAAGTCCTGAAGTAGATAAACTTTACGCCGAATGCTAAAGATCAGTGGTTCTCAACATGGTCGATATCCCCCCCCCCCCCCACCTCCCGTGTCCTTTGAAAACCCTGCCAAAATCATTCCCACTACCTGCGATTACCCCTGTAAGAGGTCAGCATTTCCCACCCAAACTGAACAGGCTCAAGATGCCAAAAACAGATAAGAGTGTCACCCATCAGATGTCATTTACATTACCTGCTGAGAAGTCTGCTATCGCAATGAGATCAACTTTGGGGAGGGGGTAGGCAATGCCAAAGTATTTCTTGTAGAATGGTAATGTCTTCACAGCCACCTGGAGAACAGAAATGTGTCTATTTCTCATCTTTGTTAAGAGTAAGCCCAGTCACTTGCTGTTTGTGAATGCCTGTCCTTTCTTAAAATCATAGTGTGGAAATGGAAAAGCTTCACAGTGCTGAAAATGGACCGAAACTACTCAAGAGGCCTAAACCTGGCTGTAAACTTCCATTTTTCCTATTTTTATGAATCCATGATGACAACACATGAATATACACTGGCTGAGGACCAATGAAAATCTCAATAAGGTTGAGCTCAGCCATGAGGACAATTCCCACCTATGGCAATAGAACTACTGCACTGAATTCTTGTAATCAGCAGAATCTGGGCTATTTTACAAATTCAGATTAAAATTGTCGTTAAACCTGAGCGATGCCCCTTTGCGCAACTGCCAACTTTCCAAACCCCAAAAACATCCTATCGATGTCTAAAAAAGAAAAAGAAAAGAAAAAATGTCACACTATGATGACATAAGTCTAAAGTACTTCATGATATACTTACATCCAGAGCAAATCTACCTTGCTCCTTCTTGCCCTTCGGAGTGTATACTCTGACCAAGACATTGTCGTCATCCCTGGCCTCAATATAGTCATACTCTCCAACCACAAAAGCCAACAGGTAAGTAGACATGATGGGTGTTGTTTCGTATGACACTTGCCTCAGATTATCACCCACATTTTTCTCCGACTTCACTGGCTGTTCAATGAATAGAAAAGCTAATGGCAATTTTAATATTCCCAACATTTCTCACAGATGTGACTAGCATGTAGAATTCAGGAAAGAATATGACCTCAGAACTGAAAAAGTCTCTCTGGGTTCTAAACTATTGCAAAGAAAACTGGTAAATGTCTCATTAAGTGATAAATTTTGGCCTACAGATAAAGCAGTGATCACATCAGAGAACACTTGGAAGAACAAAATAAGCATCCTCTCTAAACTGCTTGTATGACCCACGTCAGTCAGACATATAGCATGAACTTGTTAACATAATAATAATAATAATAATGAAGATCATTTGTATAGCGCCCAATCCAAACAATTTGCCCTAGGCACTTTACAGAAAGTCTTATTCTCTCCATCTGCAACACACCCTCTCTCTCTCTCTCTCTCTCTCCTTTGGTCTCTCTCTCTCTCACACTATCTCCCCGTCTATCTCAAACACAATCTATTACATACACTCTTATGCTAGACATACATTGACATTGTATACAAAGAGACACACACCTAACAATAACATACTATATGGCAAAATTAACACAAAGCAGCAAAAATAAAGTGAATTGAGAAAATAAATGGATTGGGAATGAGACTTCGCAATGAAAATGCTTTTTAAAAAGGTGGGTTTTTAGACCAGTTTTGAATTCTGACTCGGCAGATGCTTCTCGTAATGATTTTGGCAGCGAGTTCCAGATGTGCGGGGCACAGTGTGTAAATGCCCTGTCTCCTAATTTCTTTGAATTGCAGTTAAAAATCTTAAGAAGGCCCCGATCGCTTGATCTTAAAGAACGAGGCGGTGAGTCGGGCTCTGCCAAAGTGGAAAGGTAAGGTGGTGCAGTTTTGTTTGAATAATAAATGTACACCACTACTATTAATTTTTGTACTGGATTCGAAACTTAACTGGTAGCCAGTGCAGTTTAATAATCTAAGCGAGAAAATATAAACGGTGAGATCAAGACCTTAAGGGAATCTTCCCTTAGAAAAGATGACATTTGACCTATTCTGCGCATCTCACAGTAGAAGGTTTTACACAAATTGTGAACATGGAAATGCATGGAAAGCTTAGTGTCAAAATATACCCCCAGATTTCTAGCTTTCTCTGAAAAAGATGTTTTCTCAATCCCAATGCAGATATTCTCTACATCACTAGGATTCCATCCTCTCCTTGTGTTACACAATATCACCTCATCTTCCATTCAGCTTCAGCTTGTTGCTGGATTCCATCCAGTTTTTCACATCACCAATGCAACACTCTATGGAAGCAACTAGTTTCTTGATGACAGAGGGTGAAACAGACATACACAGCTGGGTCTTGTCAGCGTACATTTGATATTTCACATTATGCTCTCTTATGATGTAGCCAAGTGGCTGTGTATACAGCGTGTACAAAAGAGGACCCAATACAGATCCTTGGGGCACACCAAAATGTAGTGTAAAAGATGTTGACACATTTCTGTCTACAAGAACTGATTGGGTACAGTCACATAGATATGACTTGAACCATTCGAGGACAGTCCCAGATAAATCAAAGGTCTTATCCAGTCTCTCAATGAGGATAGAATGGTCAATAGTATCAAAAGCTGCACTAAGGTCAAGGAGGGCCAAAATGGAAACCATCCCTCCATCAGCAGCACACAAGAGATCGTTTTGAACTTCCACAAGGGCAGTCTCTGTGTTATGAAATTCCCTGTAAGCAGATTGATACACTTCATTTTAAATTAAATTATTTTGGTTCAGATGGTTCTTCAATTGAACAAGAACAACTTTTTCTAAAATTTTGGATACAAATGGAAGATTTCTTCAGTTCTTCTGGGGACAAATTATTTTTTTTCTAAAGGGGTGCGACGATTGCTTGTTTAAAAGGAGATGGGACTGTTCCCGGGTAGAGCGATTCATTAATAATAATGACTGTAACAATCTCAGCAAAACTATCTATGTTGTTAATCAACACAGGTGTTGGGTTGGGGTCCAGACAACATAACTTAGGTGAGGAGAACTTTATAACTGGCTGAACAGTTTCCACTGAAACAATGTCAAAATGTGACATTTCAGTGCCAACAAATGACTCAAATTTGGGTGGTGGTGCAGAAGACAAATCAAGCTTTGATTGCATTGCTACGATTTTTTCACCAAAATATTTGCCAAAACTGTCAGCTATCTCACTTTGTGAGATATACTGAGGAAATGCCCTTGATTTTGCTTTACCACAACAAATTTACTTAATCCAAATAAGGTCCTAGATGAAGCACAATCTGATATCATGTGATTGAAAAATTCGTTTTTAGCAGCACAGATCAGTTCTTTCACCATATGATGCATCTGTTTGTATATTTGTCTGTGTACCGTCACTCTCCACCTCTTCTTTGCTTGGCGTCATTCAGCCTTGGCGGCTTTGATGTCTAGCTTCATCCATGGTGCTGAGGGTCAGTCTGAAACAGTCCTGGTGTGGAGAGGGGCATGCCGATCAGGCAGCTTGTGCATATGAACATTATAACTTTTCGACTTTGTTTATACTTTGTAGGATGAGTGGAGCCGGAGTGACCTTTTCCAAGACGGCATGGAACTGACTCTGGTTGAGGTTGTTTACATTTTGCACAGGATAGTGCGTTTATGTGATCCCGGTTTTTCAACGTCGAGCTCTAACGTGATGACACAGTGGTCACTGATGGCTTTGTCCACTACCTGGAGATTTTTTTTGAAACGGTGTTCAATTACAATCCAGTCTAGAATGTGATCCTTGTTATGGATGGGGCTGTTGATTATTTATATAATTTCTCTTGTGGCTAGAATGTTTTTCATAGCCATTGCCTCCTGGTCGCTTTCTGAATCAAAGTGAGCATTAAAGTCTCCCAAAACAATGGGTCGATGCTTTCTGCCCATATATGCTTCAATTAGATCTTGAATTTCCCCAATAAAGTCTTTGGTGGTAAATTTGTTCATTCTATTGGAAGGGGAACCATAGATGCATAGGAAGGTAAAGTGCCAACTATACAAAACAACTTCTGATTCCATACATTCAAAACTGGCATAATGGGATATCCTCTTACCACATATGACACTAATGGATTCTCTGTGTATCAAACATACTCCCCCTCCTCTGCCTGTTAGCCCCAAGGAATGACGTCGTTTTAAATCCCTGGGGTGTTATCATGTAATGCTATCTCATCGCCACTGGACTAACAGCCACATTTCTGTAAGAAATGCATGGTCGATGTTCATTTCACATATCAAATCACTGACAATAGCGGTCTTATTGCAGACAGACTGAGTGTTGAGCAACATAACTTTTAAATTTGATGGTAGATCTTGTGTTCAGTCTAGTGTCAATGGTAATCAAGTTGTTAGGTGAAATAGTACCCTTCTGTTTTTGTTCTTTCTCAGCTCCACAGTTGGTAATTACAACCTGGATCGGCCCTTGCTTTCTACGGCCACCTCGTCTTCCTCCCTTAATATTCTTTACTCCACATAGGCATGGCTGTCATTTAATACCTAAAAAAGACAGTTGATTTAGTAGGACTGATGGTACAAAGTGTGAGTGATGCCTATTTACACTCCTCAACTGGTCTTTGGTGTACAAAATATGCACAGATGTTAACTCCTTCTGCACAGGGTATAATTTAGTTTCCCTACTGTCCTGTAACTAGATAGTCCTTTCACTCTCCGACTCTGGCTATAGGGTGTCAGGACCATAAATCTTGGCTGGAGGTTTCCCCTGTTACCTGTGTGGTCTGTGTGTGGGACAGGCTGGTGAGTGAACACAGATCTCAAAACGAAGCTTGAAAGGTTGAAATTAGCTATGGCCAATATTATCCATACTCCATTATTACATACTCTATCATGTAAGAAATACTCTTGAAAATCCAGCTTCGTTTTCTCACCAAATCTCAGAATTTCTATGCCAAAATGATCACAACAACTTGAACTAACAATCCACAAAGTTTCAGAAATGAAATCCATTGATGAAATAATTAATAAAAATGCACAAAAACTACAGAGCAAATTGTAATGCAGCCTGCCAGTCGCAGTTCACAATCCACACAATATCTGAAAGCTTTCAAATGTCACACATGAAAGTACCAAGATTTATGAACAGACCAAATTTTAAATTTTATGACACTAATGACCTGAAACCAGCACAAGGCACATTATCACATTGTTCACATGTGATTTTCAACTCAGTACCATATAACCTATTTCATAATGGATAAATAATGAGAAAGACTGGTGGTGCACTGAGCTTTCTGAAGTATCGCTGTTTTGTCTCAGTCTTAGTGCGAGACGAGGACAGGAGTGAACAGGACTTCCTACACTGGTGAAACCGAAACAAGCCTGCCTCACTAGTTCGGGGGTTTCAAAACTCTCTTGAGTCAGCGCACAGAAAGACAAGACTTCCCACACTGAGGCAAAACAGACTTGACTCGCTGTGCCACCAGCTTAAAAATCACTCAGCTAGTAAGAACATGTGAATCAAGGTATCCACTGGAAATTTTATGGGAAATTGTGAAAAACATAACAGACAAGCACCATGCTCTAATAGCCCGCTACAGTAACCAGCCATAGGATGACTCACCATGTTGGACAAAGCTACTCTGTCCTTAGGCACCACAAGAGTTACATCAAAAGTTGCCTTGACAGCTGGCTCGTCCCAGCAAGGAAACGCCCTTCTGGCATCTGTGGCCTGAATGGAATAAAATCATGTTTGAAAACAAATTATAAGGTTTGGTAAAATAAACCCGTTTTATAACATTTAATTTTTTTTTTTCACATCTTTTGGTGGCAAAAACATTGTAAAGATAATCATCTGATATGGACTGACATTAAAAATGAAATATTTCACTACACTGTACACAGTTTATGTGCTGTAAATCACAGGAAGAATGCCCATAAGTATGCAGTCAGGGATGCAAGTGACCTTTCAGTAAGAGGCAGGAAACTCTAAAATCTCTGATGAAAACTACCAGTATGTGTAATTGTTGCAGAGCACAGCTGCAGATACACTGGAACAAAGAATACCAGGGCCAAAAAAAATTGGAAAAAATCAGTAAACTCACATCCCTGTGCAATGTTATATTAACTGCAAGAAAAACAAAGTTCACTCAGACCTGGTACTGAACATCAAAACTATTTTTACTGCATCTTCCTATTTCAAGTTCATACCATTCATCTCAGTTTAATTAAGACATATGATTTCTTCATTTCTGCAATAATTCACTATGCTCTTCCCCCATCATCAGCTAGTCATATGAGACAATGTCGTTACTTTTAAGCTCATTTCACAGCAGCACACAGTATCCATGCCACAAACCATAACTTCACAACAATATCTCTGTTTCTTTAATCATTTCACTATCATAACACAACAAAAATTTCCTGAACTTTTGATGCTATGCATCACTCAAGCCATTTCAGACACATACATAGGCTCAAGCATTTTCCATATCAGAGTGGAAAAAAAATTTAAAATGTGGATATCAGAAAAATTATCACTCCCTCAATAGAACTTTCAGCTTCACTTGTGAATGAACGGTTTTGTTAACAAAAACTTTTCAACAGCCACAGGGCCAGTACCTCGAATTGCGTAACTGCAGCAAATCGCTCTTCTTCCCCCACAGTGTACTTGCTGCGGTAAAAACCTCTCATCTTGTCATTGAGTACACCAGTAAACTTGATGGTCAGAGTAGCCTGGCCAGGCTGTGTGCAAACAAAAGAATTTGTACAGTAATGAAACAACATGCCGACAAACAACTATTTTCATTTATGACTCCTCTGCACCATATTATGCTACACACTGTCATTCCATTCAGGAAAAAAATAGACTCAAGATTCCCCCCCGGCCCCAAAATACAATCACATGTACTATTATCATTATTTTCATTTAACTCATTTAGGCATTTTAATCATGAAAAATACTTTGCGCATGTTAAAGATACCTTGGCAGTTGAAAATCGTTAAGAGCAGGCCGAACAGGCAAAATTCAAATTAATAGATTAAAATTTATCCCTATCACCCCCCACATCACCAACAAAACTTTATAATTCATTATTAAATAAATATTAATATATATTCAAATACTATTATAATACTTTAGAATACAAGTTCTGAGTTGTGAACTGCGCAAACAGGCTGCATTACAATTGGCTCTGAGATAGAGAGAGTGAAAGAGAGAGGGGGTGAGAGAAAGAAAGAGAGAGAGATATGAATCGAGAGAACAAGACTTTCTGTAAAGCGCCTAGAGCAAAATCGTTTGGATTAGGTGCTATATAAATGATCTCCATTATTATTATTATTATAATGAGGAATCAAAACTTTAAATTTCTCAATTTCCTCTGAAATCATCCTGAGCCAATTACACTGCTGTATTCTGTGTTCAACCGCTGCCACTAATTGATTTGCAAAACCCGGACACAACTGGTTCTCAGGACAGGACCACATGGCACAAAAACCAAAAAAAAAACAAAAACAAGAAATACTCAAGACTGCCCTACCCCAATTTTGGAGGGAAATGCAAGGGCCAGTTCTTCTTCATCAGTGTAGTAGTCGAATTTTGGTCTGATTTCCTGCCCGTCTCCTGAACAAATATCAGAAGCATTCATTAGTGGAAATTCAGAAAATACAGTAAGTAACCTTGACATTTATAAACCATCAAAAATGACAGGATTATTTCAACATTTCCCAACCAAAATCATTTCAGTTGCAAATGCAGTTCACTTCTACCTGTCTGCTCTCAATACAGTGGAACTTGGTTATAACGAGAGGTCATGTTCCACCAAAAATGTCTCGTTATTCCCGAGGTCTCGCTATTCCAGGAAAGCGTTAAAAAGGCTGGGCAGGGGATTAAAATACCCCACTATGTGCAGTACAGGTTTACAAGGGAGGTAACCATGAAAAATAATGGTTACCTCTCTTGTTGACATGTCCTGTCGAGCTATGCACATATACATGTACTAAAAAGTGTAATATCAAACTAACGGTAGGTCTCGGCCTTGATCTGGTACTTTTTTTTTTTTTTTTGGGTCTTTATGTGCTGACGGTAGCCATGTTTCGGTCAAATTATGAGAGAGACAGATTCAAAAGTTGGAAGCAGACGAGTAACAGACTGGCCATGTGTTTGTGACATAGGAAGTGTAGGCATGTGGTCACAAAGTCTAGTGTAGACAAAGAGCATACGCGGCGCGGCGATCAATTACGATCAAAGACCGTGCTGCCAGTAATAATTGCCTTGCAAGTTGTGGCCTGACCTGGGCATCTCATGCTTAGGCCTAGTAATTGTAAATTATTTAAGTACGCTTTGTGTCCCCACTGACCACGTGATGTGACAGCAAACTACACGCGGCCAGTTCAAAGTAATGAGTCATCACTCACTGAGGCAAACTGTGGGGCTGGTCATGAAGGCTACAACAGTGTAGCTTCGTCAGACACGTGCACTCTCTGGTTACTACTTGTGATGTGTGATAATTATTACTCGCAGCACGGTCTTTGATCCGGGTAAATCACTACCATTGATCCGCGTAAATCACTACCATAGGTAAATATTTTGGTTGCATGGGTGGTGGCGTAGTGTGCGGCCAGTAAGAAAACAAAGCTTCTTAGGTGAAGCAAGATTTTAAGAGATGATTGGACAGGTGGGCGGGCATAAATTTATTGAGTGCGTGGGTGGTGGAACTGCTCCAATTGTTCATGCCTTGACGTGGAGGAGTGGCTTGCGTGTCCTAGTGATCCCAGGAGCTAAGCCAGCGGAGGCCTCGTGCCCCTGATAGCTTTAAGCAAGCTGGACAGGTCATGGGGGAAGGACCAGACAAGATTGAACAGACCGGCCCTCCAGGTTCGGGGGTTGGGCGTAGGGCTAACAACCCTACCCTGAAATCCATGTTGGGGTGACCTTACTTGGAGAAACAAAAATCGTTACGGAAACAGCAACATGGAAAAACCAACGTTCTGGATGTGATGGACCTTCTGAGTACCTCGCGACTCGTATGAATGCAAGTAGTGAAAGCCGAAAGGAAACTGCTAGCAGGATGAAGGAGGAACTGAACACCGCCAAAACCAAGACCAGGATTGGATACTGGAATGTTAGAACAATGTATGAATCGGGTAAGTTAGCACAAGTAACATCAGAGATGAGGCGCTACAACCTACACATCCTGGGTGTAAGTGAGAGCAGATGGACTGGATCTGGAAGGATCAAAACATCCACTGGAGAAACCGTTCTCTACTCTGGAAGAGAGGATGACCAACATCATGGAGGAGTAGCCATCATCCTAAAGAAAGGACTGGACAAATGCTTGTTGGAGTGGAAACCAGTCAATAGCAGACTGATGAGGATGAGGATGAAAGGACGACACACAAACATCACTGTCATCCAATGTTATGCACTGTCACGAGTGGAGTGAGTGCAATTAAGGGGATTGCTACAGAGCGGGTGTAGAGTAAGAAGGACTCACAGTAGACAGCAAGTTAAGCGGGCTGTTGTGAGTAGTGGGAGGGGGTCTGAATGAGGCGAAAGCGCTGTATAACTATCACTGCAAGTTAGAAGGTCCGACGGAGCGGACCTGTGAATAAGAGCCCAGCGGGCGGACATAAGTGAAAGCAGTCGGGAGACGGATGAGTGTTGTTCCAGTAATGACTGGTATGTAGAACGTTGATTGATTATTATGATTGATGTATTATATTATATTCGTCTATTACCATGATGTAAATAAGTATATGTGAGGAATGTGGAAGTCCTTGATATTGGATATAGCAATGTGCGCCATGAGCGATAGATGAAAGTGAGTTCATGGATTTGTAGCGCGAGTGAGTAGTGTGTACTCCGATGGAGGTGTGTTACCGTAAGATGAGTGGTGAGTGAAAGGTGAACTAGTGTGTGTACGCTTCATGGATTGTAAGGAGAGGTGGAGTGAATAGAAATGGTAGGGTATTATACCAATGTAATGTTATTCTTGTAGGTGTCGGGGACGGGCCGAAGAGCCACCTCGATGAGCACAGGGGATAGGCCAGCATAGGGCCGGAGGCCACACAGAGGCCAGAAGTGAGGCTGTCAGTGTAGGACAGTAGAGGCACATAAAGTCGTGGCAGTCAGGCCACGGACAGGGACGTAGATATGAGAGTGAATGAGATACTATATTGTTGCCATGTTGATAGGCTAGTGAACTGATACTATGTTGTTGCCATGTTGATGGCTATGGAAATAATAATGTGTTATTGCCCTGTGGAGATGCGAGTGGAATATTAAGGTGTATGACAATAGAAAGGGGATACTGAGAGACTGCGGTGCCAGTGAATCATTAATGTACTATTAAGACCCTGAGGGGAGAGGCTGAGGCCGAAGTGCCTTTAGGAGTAACTACCGGATTGTGGATCCGAGGGAGAGTGTGTGTGAGAATAAGGCCGTTGTACGGCAGTTCATTTCAATAATATAATGTATGTAATTGCGCTATTATATGTATAATAATGTTAATAAATGTGTGAGTCTGATGGGTTGTTTTGTTAAGTGTTAAACTTGTTTGTTCGTGATTGTCGTCCTGTCATAAACTATTACATCTCCCAGTCTGGGATTTGTGACATGCACCAACCAACGAAAACGACAACACAGACAAAGACGACTTTTATGAACAACTCCAGGGGGAAATGGACACGACGCCACGGCATGATCTCATCATTGTCATGGGAGACCTCAATGCTAAGGTAGGTAAAGATGATATAAATTATGAAAGAGTAATGGGAAAACATGGAACTGGAACAAGGAATGACAATGGAGAAAGGCTTGTGGATTTTTGTGCCTTGAACAACTTAGTCATCGGAGGGACCCTTTTCACACACAGAGAAATTCACAAACTCACATGGAATTCTCCAAATGGAAGAGACAAGAACCAAATAGACCATTTGATGATCAACGGTATGTGGAGACGATCCCTTCTAGATGTGAAAGTGAAAAGAGGAGCTGACGTAGCCAGCGACCACCATCTAGTGGCAGCACTTATCAAAATTAAACTGAACAAGACCGGAATCAAGACATCAAAGCAAAGACACCTTAATATTCAGAAACTGAGAGATGCAAGTGTTAGAAATGCCTTCAACATACAAGTCAAGAACCGATTCCAGGCTCTACGAGAGTCTGATAAGAACAACCCTAAAGAAAGAGGAATCGATTCAGAGTGGAAAAGAGTAACTACAGTGTACACAGAGAGCAGTGTAGCCTGCCTTGGATTTAATGAGAAAGGGAAAAGCAAGGAGTGGATCCAACAAAGAACATGGGATGTGATCGAGGAGAGGAAAGTCATGAAAAAGAAACTCCTACAAGTGAAATCGGAAAGGCTGAAAGAGAGGTACCAACATAGCTACACAGAGTTAAATAAGAAAGTGAAGAGACTAGTAAAGAAAGATAAACGAGAAGCCATGGAACAGCTAGCGGCAGATGCGGAGGAGGCAGCAGCAAGAGGAGAACAGGGTAAGCTCCACAAGATCACTAAGCGCATTTGTGGCAAGTACGGTGGAAGACCAAGTGTTCCAATCAAAGACAAGAATGGGAAACTACTGACTACAGAACGAGAACAGGATACACGCTGGACAGAGCACTTTCAGGAATTACTAAACCGGCCACCACCTGAAGATAGAATAATAATACAAGATGCTGCTGAAGACCTTGACATCAACATAGATCCACCAAAGAAAGAAGAGATAGTGGCAGCAATAAAGAGCCTAAAAAACAGCAAAGCCCCAGGAAAAGACAACTTGACTGCAGAACTGTTCAAAGCAGATCCGGATCAGTCAGCCACCATCCTTCAGCCACTGTTCACAGCTATCTGGGAAGCAGAAGCAGTACCAAAGAGCTGGAATGAAGGCAGAATAGTGAAAATACCCAAGAAAGGAGCACTCAGCGATTGCAACAACTGGCGTGGTATCACTCTCCTTTCTATACCCAGCAAAATCCTTGCCAAGATCATTGTGCAACGTATGTCAGATGCTGTGGACAAGACACTGAGAAAGGAACAGGCCGGATTCCGAAAGGGGAAAGGATGCATTGACCAGATCTTCACACTCCGAAACATCATAGAACAGTGTTCAGAATGGCAAAGGCAGCTCTATGTGAACTTCGTTGACTTCGAAAAGGCCTTCGACAGCATCCACAGAGAGAGTATATGGCGCATTCTTCGGCACTATGGGATTCCCAGCAAGCTTGTTGAACTCATCAAAAGCTTTTACAAGAACTTCAGTTGCAGTGTCGGAAACAGTGATGCATCCTTTGAAGTGAAAACTGGTGTACGGCAAGGATGTGTGATGTCAACAATTTTGTTTAACCTCGTAATCGACTGGATTATGCGGAAAACTACAGAGGATGCACCAAGAGGCATCAGATGGACACTCTTCGACAACCTAGAGGATTTGGACTTTGCGGATGACCTTGCGCTATTGTCACATAGTCACCAACACATGCAAGATAAGACGCAGAGACTACATAATTTTGGATGCAAAGTAGGCCTTCGGATTAGCCAGAAGAAGACAGAGATTATGACCCTAAATGTAGACACTCCAGCACCAGTGCAAGTAGATGACAAGAACCTCACCACGACGGACAAATTTAAATACCTTGGTAGCATTATCAGACCAGAGGGTGGCACAAAGGAGGACATCCAAAGTAGGCTGGGAAATGCAAGGGCTGTCTTTCAAAGTATGAGCAACATCTGGAAATCGACACAATACGGCATCAACACCAAGATCAGACTGTACCAAAGCTGTGTCCTATCCACACTCCTGTATGGATCAGAGTGTTGGCGAATGACAGAAGGTGACCTCGCCAAGTTGTCTTCCTTCCACACCACATGTCTTCGTAGGATTCTCCGCATCTTTTGGCCAAACAAGATTTCTAATCAGGAACTACTAAGGCGATGCAAGCAAGAAGAAATAGCCAACATCATCACGAAGAGACGATGGAGATGGCTTGGACACGTGCTGCGAAAGGAAGCAAATTCTATAACCAAAACAGCACTTCAGTGGACACCGGAGGGACGGCGCAAGCGAGGCAGACCCAAGGCAACCTGGCGGAGAACAATCGAGACAGAGATGAAATCCTTCAATCACTCATGGGGAACTCTCGCAAAGATGGCCCAGGACAGACAGGGCTGGAGATCCTTTGTTGCTGCCCTAAGCACCAGTGGGTGCAACAGGAAATAGTAGTAGTAGTGGGTGGTGGAAGTAGACAACCCTTGCTAGGCCTACGCAAGACTGGGCGGGCATAGATTTATAGATTGCGTGGGTGGGTGGTAGTGTACAGTGCTGTCACGGCACGTGGTCAGCAAGTAGACAACGCTTGCTAGGCCTACGCGAGACATAATTGGACAGATGGGCAGGCAGGCAAATGTAAATTTATTGATTGGGTGTGCAGTACTACCACTGTCATGACACGTGGTCAGTAAGGAAACGAAGCATTGTCAGCCTGAGTGAGAAGTGTCTAGAGGATGGGTGTGCAGTAAGAGACAAAGAACAGTATATGTCTGGCTCGCTACACGCTGTACTGCGGCCACTCCCACAATTTGCCGTATGCACTGAGAATTAATTCTCTCGCTATAGCAAAGGTTGTGATTATCGATTGCCGTTATTCAAGTATTTTAATTATATAGCTTATATAGTAGAAACAACGGGGATTTAAACTGTTCTCGCTATAGACAAAGTTCTCGTTATTAGCAGTGTCGTTAAACATGATGGTCCACTGTACCTACTCTGTCCAGACCTTAAATGAGGATTGCTCTACAATATTTCCATGTCTGTTGTGAGAATGCAGTCAAAATCCTTTTCTGCTTTTTTCTTTTTCACTCTTTCGATGCAATATCAAGCAATAAACTGAATGATGATTATTGAAAACAAAGGCATATGTCCTGATTGTCTTTTAAATGGGGTTTAAGATTAAGAGACCACTCCCCTTGTCCTGCATGGCACAGTCTGATTTTTAACAAACACACAGACAGACTCTGAACTAAAAAATAACATGCAATTAGGGAAGCAAGATATACACTTTTTTTTTTTTAATTATAAAAGTTTTGTTCTAACAAAATTTTATGCTTGGACAGCACAGAAACACAACCTTTGTAAACCTCGCATATTCTTGATGAGAAAATACGTCAAATGTTGAGAGCAGTAAATGTAGCTAACCTCTATTCATTTTACCGCAAAGCTTTATGGGGATGTTCATGATAAAATCTGTATCTGTATAAATACAATACGTGGAAGCATGGATTTTAAGGACAGATCCTCATTTTCACCTTTATAGATCACTTCTTGAACTTTGATCTCAGTTGAATTCATCTTGATCTGATTCACAGTCGATTTTACCTGTGAATACAACAATTAACACATATATTACACAATCTATCAAGCCTACCTGAGTCCATTCTGCACCACATCAATATTGGTTTCACAGCCTGAGGAAAACTCTAAAGCAACCCGGTCAGCATCCCTACATCAATCCAATGTAGACTTATATAAGATTTCCCCACAGAGCTGTTAGGATTACATCTGGGGCGAATTTCCTGCATCTAACCAACTTTGGTGCAAAGTCGTAACCAGCAAATCTACTTAGGAACTGTGTCATTCCTGTGCGCAAATTTGACGTCAAATGTCTGTTTTCCATAAGGCCGCTGGCTAGGATGCTTTTTATGGGTATCCTATTTTCAACAGACTGCTTTTGAACAGAAAGCCAATCCCGAGGGACCTCAATATAAAGCTGGAGACTGGCAAACAAATCTGTACCAATATTACCAGTTACAGACTCAGTAGCTCCAGAATATGACCACAGATGTACGATTGTGACATTTTTAATGAAAGTTGAACTGTATAGTAGGACGTGAAGCTTCAATTTATCTTAAAATATATTTTTTTTTCATTCTATGTCTTTGAGGCACATCTACAACAAGTTTTACCGCTTTTAAAATAGCATTTCCATTATTATGATTTTCTAAACATCTGTCATTTTAATACTAATAGTTTTAATGTATAGGTCTGCTGATTCTTCACATAGTGATTAGGTCACTCAAACGGGATGTAATATACACAGCTGTTGCCAAGTTGACAACTACAAACCCCAAACTCACATTCAAATTCAAAACATACTAATCACATGAAGAAAAAAATCAAAATAAATTCTTTCCCCAAAGCATGGAAGTACCCTATTCTGTTTCGGTGTAACATCAATGATACCACATAAAATTTGGAATAGGTACGGCATGTACAGGCCGATTCTGGTTTGAGGTAAAAACGACTAACAAATTATTCCTTACATTTGGGGGTTGCATTTTAAGCCTGATAAGCAACATTTTTTGTTGCTCTTGTTATTGACTTGAGTGTAAGCCAATAATAAATCTACAATACTTAAATATGCCTTTTTTAAAATTGTATTTGGTGAACTGTTCATAAATTTTAATCATCCCGAAGTGATATACCTCTATTTTGATCTCCTCATAACCTTCAAATGTGAAGTCTTTGAGGTTTGGGGTTAACCTGAGACTGTAATTAATGGGAATCACAGTTTTGGGGAGACGCTCAAATTTCTTCTTAGTGGTAGACATGGTCGAGGTTGGGCTTGGCACGATTGCTGAGGTGGTAAAGTTTGCACTTGCAGGTATGATGAGGTCTGGACTGGGGCTCTTGATGTTAGAAATTAAATCTGAAATAAACAAAAATCAACAACAACATGAGAGTAATACTTGTTCATCCGTGGTTGATTCTATTGCCGTACAGACAATTCTTATCCAATGACAAAGAATTCATTCCCAGAAAGATGTTAATAGAAATTACTTCAGAATGTATTCTTCATATTACCTAAATCAATTTCACTCTTCCAGGTTCGAACAAGAAGTGTCAAAGTTTTGCCAAAATTATAACCTTACTTAAAATCTGCCTGGCACTATAAAACAAAAACAAAAAAAGATATCAAAATGTCATGCTTTCTAATTCTTTTTTTTTTGGAAGTAACCTCATCTTGCTTGATATTTTATTCTCATCTCACATGATATTTTATTTTCAGTAATGGATATGTAATGTGAACGATGCACTCTTATTAAAATGATCAAACCACCAATGTGGGGTGTGAATTTGAGTTTTGGGTTTTATGGCGCATCGGCATGATAACAGCCACTTTGCCCCCTTCATGGTCTGTTTGTGTACACTTCTTTATTTATATTTCGTATTCAGAGCTGTCAAGTTTAACATAGAATTAAATACATTCATACAATTTTAACACTTTGGTCATATTCTTAAGTGGCATCTTATTCCCAGATCCACTCAAATTAAATGACCCAAGCCCACTTTATCTATAATTTTAAGCATGCAACACAGCGCATTCTTTCATTCAAGGACTTGGTAAGGACATCCCTGTGTCAGATAAAGTACTATAACATTAAGATAACACTACATTACTAAGTGTGGGGGAACTATGAGTGGTTCATTCAATTATCTACACAAATTTATGTACACTAGTAAATGACAAGATGTGTGAATTGTACAATAATATAAAGAAGCTATTCTGCACTTTTTCATCTATATTAAATTTTTTTTTAATAATAAATTTTAAAAGAATATAATATTATATAGAGCGTCAGAGTTGCTTAATAAATTATCATTAACCTCATTCTTTGGCCCACTTCAGTGTAATACTAATAGTAATTCGAAAAAGTTGCTGCACAAGCATTGTATTTAAAATTTAAGCAAATAAAGGGTTAGGGCCCAAAATAATTTCTTTTCCAAAAAGGCATTTGCACCCATACTTTGTTCTTCAAAGTCTTTGGCTCTGTTAGTGGAATGGGTTTTCTGTCAAACATCATCAGAAACCTCCTTGCCTTGAATCGATTAAAACTTAAAGAAAGTGTGCGATTATTTTGATTCATATGAACCCAGGCAAGGTAACCTTTTTGGGATTAGAATGCCACTTGCCTTAGCTTGCACTCTTTCTCTTTTCATACCTTCACACACTTTGTTTTGCTCCCAATATCAATGTAATATCTCTTCACTGCTGCCACTTTATAAAAAAAAAAAATTCTCAGTAGGAACTGTCTGCTTGGTTGTTGTTGTTTTTTTTGTGATGAAAAACTGCAAAAAAACTCCTTGTTAGGACTTGTCTGCCCTTGTCTGATTGCATTGCTGTACCTTTGATTCATTGACAAAAGAATTCATTTCCAGAGAGATAACTGAATCCCTCACTGTTTAGCTTTTACTGTAGTGCAAAAGCCACTCCTTGATCTGGGAAACAAATTTTTCTAAATAAAAGCAAGGGGACCACATCCAAATATAAATCTAAAGTAACAAACAAGTCAGAAATTGTGAAACCAAATTCAAACTTTATAATGAATTCATATATTAAATGAAAAATGGTGCATGATGAACAAAACATCACATATAAACGATGAAATATTCATTTCACTTTTCTACGGGGAACTCACATTCCACTGCGTAAATTTACGATTGCTACACGCTTATTACAAGACAATCTTAAGAGTAATAAATCCTACATGAAGTTAAAGGCAAGCATCCCTCTCAACTCTCAAATTTTATTCCAGCAAACCAACATGTTTAGTTCTTTGAAAAGATTTTTTATTATAAATTATAGTACCCATGCTTGATTGACCTGCAACATATTTTTTATATGGAGTGCTTGGATGGAGAATCTGATGTGACAGTGACAACCAAGCAATGGATTATGCATATGGTGTTCTCTACTAAACTCGACCTCAGACAGCATTTGTATTTGTATAACTCTTTAATCCCATTTGGGAAATTTGCCTTTGTGCCATTTCAGCCCAATTATAACTGGAGCAGGCACGTCGTCGCCACAGTGCACTCCAGCTACCTCAATCCAGTTAAATGTGGTCCTGGACATTTTTTCTCTTTTTCTTTGTATGAAAAACCGGTTTACACGGTCAGTCCTTCTGGTCGACACCCCCTGGGCAGTTTCTTGACAGTGTATGTCTACCAAGGATAGACTTCTATCCTCTTTGATACTGTGCCATACAAAGTACAACACACAAGCAGGACGCAGCACTTCGATCCTCTTTGCAAAGAAAGGATGGTGTAAGTGAAAGTGTGTGAACAAGGGCGGCTGTAGTCAATTAAATCTTGGCCTTGTCAGAAAGCCGCCATATGGTTGAAGCGCAACCCAATGGTCAGTGGTGTAACCAAACCAGACCTTGATTAACTAATTCTAATCTAATGTCTCTAGGTTGGCCCCTAGGTACAATGAGATGCCAGCTGAAACACCTGTGTGTCCATGGAAAGGGACAGCCATTTACATGCCAATAGACATACACCAGCACTTAAGATAGAGAATGTTGTTACTTTCTTTCCACTTTACTCAATTCCCACTTGGTTCAAACCTTTTTTCCCACTGCACTATCATGTTTATCACTGCACTGTCATAGTAAATAAGGTTAAACTGAAGTTAGAACTTTTACGAGGTTTTCAGGTTAGAGTTCTAAGCCTTAATTAAACTGTACATTCAATCAGTGTTCACATTTTCCCCAGATAAACCCAACTTCTAAAAAACAGCACGCCTAACACTGTCACAACAGTTGGTACTGTCCAGGCTTTAAAAGGACAGTATGATGTATCACATGCAGACTGGAAATGTGTAACGCAGCTCTTTTCATGCATTCCAAGCTCCACCACTCCCTTTCCTCAATCTCACACTAGTCACAGCTTATATCCGAGAATAGACAAGCCCACCCACATCATTACACTAACAATTTATATTTTAATAATGTGATGTGAGTTGAAGTAAGGATTAAAAAAAATGAATTTGTTAATGTAAATGTGGAAAATTTGCTCATACCTAGCAAATCATGCCATACCTGTTTGTTGACATTCAGTGACAATATTGTCTTTCATACATGCTTCTAAACTATAACGATGCTTTGATCTATCTAAAAATGTGGGTCTGTTCGCTGTAACTTGGCCTACCATCTGATTCAAGTTCATGCCAGGCAAGATTGCCATTCAATAGCCTACTCAATGAACACACTACAAATTAATTATGTTCAGGTTTGTATTATAAATGTACAAATGTAGCCTACAGCTGAGTTGCCCGGCCCTGCCCGGGATAAATCGATTTATTAGTTTCAGTTCTGGGTGATTATTATTGACCTGCTTCATTTTGCCTGTTCCTTTAGCTTTATTTTATTTTTGTTTGTTTGTTTTTAGATAAGTTTTACTGCTCTCCCTTTGCGTGTTTGACATCCTGCGCATCCCGTCAGCATCCATCAAATGGCAATGATTTGCGCACGGGTTAATTTGTTTGTTAGTGAACACATCGCAGGAAGTGGTAGCGTCATGTGTAGGCAGAAGTGGGCTATTATTAGAAACATTACATACATCAATATCTTATTGATCGTAAATTTCGGATCAAACGCTCTCGTGAATTTAGTCTTTAATTATAACCGCATTTACCGATTAACTCAGAAATAAAAAACAATTTTGTTTGTGTATAGCGATACGAACAATGTTCGCTATCCCATAATTCTTTGTGCCAAATTTCAGGTCGGTGCGTTGTGTAGTTTCCGAGTCCGCAGACTCCTTAGGACTATTAGGGGTTTTGTTGTAGCTTTATTATATAGATTTAGATCTAGATCTAGATGATCTATGGCATGAATATGATCTAGACTAATCTAAAACTAGATTTCTAGTTTCTCAATCACAAATAACACCTCTAGATCTAGTCTAGATCTAGATCTAGAATCTAGATCTAGATCTAGCCTAGATCTAATCGGACAAACCTTTTTCTTTCATGTGAAATCTTGACCATAAAACTGCTGCTGTATTTCCCCTACAACTTTGGCTAGATCTATGCTTTGGTAGATAAGTATGAGCTCTTCGATGAAGCCACCTCAAATCATGATGGCGATTGTGACAGGAGTGGGGACAACCTATGCTATTCAAATGAATGAATCGTGTCTGGAAGGGTGCCGGTGTCACCCACACCGGCAAGGAACTTTTTCTCAAACATAAACGGTACAAACTCTGATAAAAAGAAAATGGAATTTTGTTTACCGCGCAAATGTGCATTAGAATGTTTCAGAATAACAATTTCCCTTGTGATGACCAGTCAACTCTACAGATTAGCATCAGTCTAGCTTTCTTTCTGTTACGAACCGTGCCTTACTATCAGATTCACCCATGCACAAGAGAGTTGCGCTGCAATCGTCGTGTACGTTCGTGTTCGTCAAGTTCCGATGATGACGACTTCGATCTGTATCGAATGCACAATTTGTGTGGATCCGGATCTGAATTTCACTTTGTGAAAAATCAAACTAAAATTAGCCCATTTCGAGCAGTGCGTGTTTGTGTGTAAGAGAAACAGAATGATCTGCCCAAAGGATCAAAGAGGAGATGACAAGAGATAATAATTATGGTGCCTGTCGTAAAGGGCAGTCAGAAGCAAGGTTTTCAAGCGTAAGTAAAAAGCCAGAAAAAGAGGGGAGGGATAAAAGAACAAAAATGAGAAAAGAATGTGAAAGAGGACGATGATTTAAATTACATAAGAGAGATCAGTGATTTTTTTTTCAAATGTGAGAAAAGAGTTGTACACAGACACTTTTTTTTTTACCTTTACTGTTAAGTTTATCACATTTACATGAACAAAAGACAAATAATTAAAAAACAAACAACAAATAGACAAACAAATACGCTTGTGATGTAGATTCCCGTTGCAGCTGCATTTCATATTTCTGGTAGTGGTTTTCATGATAAAAGTTTCTTTGAGTGTGAATAATTTGTTTCTTTAATCTATATAATTCTGTCCTTGTTAACCAGAATAGATGAAGAATGTTCTTTGGGAAATCACTTCGATTTTTTTTTATTCCTTTTTGAAGGTCAGTTGACTCATTGGCAGAGAAATGTTAGTCTTTCATGTCCACAGGTTCCAGCTTTGGTGCTTTGTGCAGTGAAATAAAAATGGAAGTGTAAGTAGTGGGAAATACAATTAATCATGGGGACTGATAGAGCTTAAACAGCAGCTTAAAAATTAAACCACTTTTGTGGTGGCTTAACTCACACAGATCTTCTTTGACAATTAAAACCATATAACACTATAATATAATGATAATGATATAACAATAATAATAATAATAATAATAATATAGAATAATAATACTGGTAACAATAACAGATACAGAAATAAATATTTGTTTTAATTATATTACAGCGTCCACTTCAGTGTCTGTTGTTAGTGAAACACTGTCAGGCATGGGTTTCGACCTCAAACTAAGGTTACTCAACCTAAAAGTGCCCTGCCACCTTCCCCATCCCTACCCCACCCCACCCCCTTCCAAAAAGATTAAAATCATGGCGCTATGAATAATGTCGATATTTCTTCTCTACTTCCAGGAGTTGGGGGATATTCCACAATCTGTATAACAAGCAAGAGAAGCAGATGACTTGTAAAAATGTGTCCCCTCGTCTCTATAACTCGGGCAACATATTGTGCGTCTTCGTGATACCAATGCCGTTAAAATATCTCTGTTGGCTAGAATAATTGTATGGAGGCACTTGTGTATGTTGTATGCGCAAGGTGATATAGTATTTCTGCCTTTTTTTTTCTTTCGTCCTGATAGTCGGTGATTACATAAGGAAGTTAAACTCGACTTCCGTGTCTTGGGTTAAACTTGGGCCGAAATAATTGATGAGAAATATTCTAAATATAGATCTAGATCAACAATATAAGGTTCGAACAATTTGAAGTGTTGAAACACAATATACTGTAGTAATTCTACAATATGACGCAGCCCAAAGCCTCAGGTCGTGGTGTATGTGCTATTCAAAATGCTCTGGTCTAGCCTTGGGAGTCGAAAGATACAGGGGGGGAGGGGGGGGCGTATACTCGAACTTTCAAATTAATGACAATCGACTTCGTTGCCAAATAATTATAAAAGCCCATCATCTTATTCATTGTCTGATAACACGGATTCCGTATTTATTGCCTGAACGTACTGCTCTATCACAGTCATGTTCGTTTTGTAAAAGCTATATATTATACTAACTCGCTCTTTGTAAATAACATTTATTTTTGCCACGCTTACTATAGTTTCCAAGTAAATGGATACATGGATAACAGAACTTCAAAATGACTTTAATTAAATGTCAGTAAATAGGATTCGTAGGAAGGTTAAGAGCGCCCTGATTTTGTTGTTTTATGATTTGTATAACCGGCACCCCTCTTTCTTGCCTGAGCGGGGTATCATGATTTTATTGGTTTACAAAGATCGATTTATCAGCGAATTTCATACAGTTTTACTATTAGCACAGCTGCTTAAAAATAACCACACGGTCTCCACACTAACACAGTTCCATAATAATACGAAAAATGATAATCAAATAACGCAATGGCATCTTTTCTTACGCAAAATTTATTTTCTTCGCTTTTATTGCCTGTAACCCTTCTACATAAAAGAGGCTATAGGTAAACGCTGACTTCACGTGAAATCTACCTAAATACAGAGGCAACATTCAAGGCAGTAGCAATTTAAGCGTTCTGAGTGACAAACATATACACTTGAAACTTGACAGCTTACGGGGAAATAGGTATGCGTGTGGAACATACAGAGGGACGTAACCAATATATTACTATTGGTTTGGAAAAGTCAATTATTTAATGGTTGTCTCCCCTATTCCATTGTAGATTGATTTTTTGAAGAAAATAGAAAAGGCTTACTCTTACAAAATTCACTGGCAGAATTCATGAACCTCAAACTAAGAAAGTGCTAGTCACAATGTTTGAAAGTAAGATAAAATTTATTCAGTGGTTGCAGGGCCGAATTTATGACAAATGGTGCCCTAATTCGTGTCCAACAGTGATGCCTCCCCTCCCCCGCCCCTCTAAAGCTAGAAAGTTTCCCGTAATGATCTATCTGCTACAGATATCCTGTGTGCCACGGCACTAAACAGTCGTTTCCAACCGGGAAATTGCCCCCAACTGAAAGAATGTCAAATACAGTCTCTCGTTACCTCCGTTATTCAATTTTCCCAAAACACGTCCATCTGCACCCCCTTCGCAATTGTTTTATATTTTCTGTTGGAACTCTCACCCATCCCAACTGTCTATCTGAAGATTCATAAAGTGTAATAATTCCGCTATACCTGTAATCAACGTACACATAGGCCTATATATTAATGTCATTATTCCAGGAAACACTTTCGGCAAGTTTTCATGTAATATATCCATTTAGTTCCCAGCCAGCAGCCCTACGCAAATCCGACGTTCAGGATTGACCTCGAGATTGCACAAAGGAATGATAATCGTACATAAGCAGATCCGCTGGCTACGAGATTGTGCTGACGTTGGTTTGGTGCAAGGAACCCGCCATTCCGGTAATCCTACCAAAGTGCTGGATGGGTTTCTAGTCTCGATATGTAAATTGAAAGGTTTCTACTAGATCAGATTATGCAGATTACTATAATTACAAAGAAGACACATAGAATTTCCTCTCTTTTTGAAAATGCTAATAACAACTTAAAAATTGAGAAAGGGGTGGTGCGTGTGTGTGTGTGGGGGGGGGGGGGATGAAACACTTATGCACTTTTCAGGGAGTTAATTTGCATACTGGGCTTATATAATTCTGAGGCACTCATTCTGTCGATTCAAGTGGTTACCCTGCCAGCATTCCTACGTCAATCCGATGTAGTTTTGTTTAGGATTTCCATGAGGTTGGTAAGATTACAGCAGGGGCAGACTGTCATCCCTATGTGCGCGCTTGAGCCAGGGCGGGTTTTGGAAAACTGTACTGAAATATTATCATAAACTCAGGAAAACAGCGAAGTTATAATTTGTCTTTCCACCTCAGCATGAGCCTGAGAGCAGGATGGCAGGGGCGTTTTGAATGTCTGAAGCATATTAATGTAAAAAATGCCACTTATTGGTGCAGGAATTTTAATAAATCTCTAGCCCTTGCAACGCATGACACGTACTATATTGAAATAGTTGTTTAGGCCTAATGACAGTGAAAAAATCTTAGATAAAACAGACCGAAGAGAGAAGCGCAGAGACAGGTTAGAAGATAAATAAATAGGGCCTAGGGAAAAAAATAAAAAGACGCGAATATAATGAAGCAGATCACTTGTGCCATAGAAACGGCGACAACAGCGAAAAAATAAAACTGAACTAATTAACGCGTAAAGTCCCCAAGCTCTCCCACGGAGAACAAAAAAAAGTAACACTGTAGAGGGGGATTTTAATCCAACAAATTAATGACATGCCGGTTGATTTTGGGTCTGCCTTTCGTGGAAGCCACAGGAGTCTGAATAACTTCCCCGCTCTGGTTGAAGCCTCCCTTGTCTGAACCAGCGGTCCCCGAGATGTCGGTTTCGGGGAACGACAAAACGACTACGAGAGCATCCGGGCATAGCAACAAAATGTTGACTAAGAAATGTCAAATGACAGGGACAGTTCACATATGCACATAAAAACAACAACAGAACATTACACACTTGAAATATGAAGACAAGTAGGCTACATGTACTGTGACTGAGATTTTACATGTATTTAGCCATTATCGTGCTTGAGAGCTTCTAGTGTAGTGTTTCTCAAAGTGGAGCGTGGCAGTTTTTTGGTGGAGCGTGGGACTTAAGAATGGGTCTAAAGGATTTTTAATTCATAGAAATCTTATTTTCATAGTGTATTTTAACTTATCTGTATAAATAAACTGTTGTTTGCTTATGTCGTGTTGGTGGCTTCTATGTTTATCTCGGACTAAAACATCGAACTAAACAGATGCACAACATTGATGGTTATGCTGTACACTAACTTTGTCCGATCATGGTGGGGCGCGCGTTTTTGTTTGTTTGTCTTTTGGTTTAAATTGGAATATGAAATCAAGACACGACTGCAACAGGACAGCAAGTGGCAGATGTGTGTGTAGCCTAAGATTCTCGCCAGATGGTTCCTGAAATGGTTCCCTGAAATGCCTCGTGTGGAACATCACGTTCATGGAACCTCGCGAAGCCATGGAACAAAACTCGAGGAACTCCAATCTAAACCAGTTTTTATCATTTTCCATCTTGAGCAAGGGAGGAAATTCGTCTGCAGTTGGGTTTTCATATGTACAGTACGCAAATGGAGACGGCAACGGAAACGTCAAGAACCCTTCAAGTAGTCAACTAGAAAGAACGTCTTTATGTGTACCGGCAGGAAACGCCGTTGCCGCACTGATGGAAACTCTCTTTCTCTTTACTACTTGATGGATTTTTCCGTTGCCGTTTCGTACACAAGAAAGTCCAGCTTGTGAATCATATGATATGACGATGGAAAAACGAAATGGTGCCGTCTGAAACAAGGAATTATTCATGACGGACATGAACGTGTTTGACAGTTATTGTTTTACGGATACCGGTACACATAACAGAGCAATTCGCTATCAAATTTTGATTGTTTGCTTAAGACCCCCACCCCCTCCCCCCAAAACAACTTTCCCCCAGTCCCCTTTCCGATTAAGTGAAGGCTAGATCTGGTTGAGTTTAGAATAACAGTATACTCTATCCTTTTCCAAACCATATAAACTTTATTATTTTCGCTAAAATATCCACAAACAACGATTTGATTCACTGAATCAAAAGATACATATTGAGGAGGAAGAGTAGATGGAGGAAATTATGTAGGCCTGCAGGACAGAAAATGAGAAATGGTAGATACAGGATATTATAGTCATACCAATTTACAACATCCGATCCCCACCCATCCAGAATAAGTTGCCCCTATAATTCCAACAACACAATTTGCATTTCCACATATAAGTAGCCGCCCCATAATACAAATCAGTTTGCCACGAGCGTCGCTATTATATAGGCCTATGTTTGCATTTGCGGTGCTGAGATTTCAAGATTCACCTCTCATTTGTCTTCTCTTGGCCTAGGTCGGGTGGAGCCTGTTTTGATGGGCCTACCTACTCTTTCATCTATACCAATCCTTATTCTAACACAAGACAGTTTTGAACTAAATCTGGAACCCCCGCTCTTATATAATACTAGCTGAGGTCCCCCGCCCTGCCAGGGATAAATCGGTTTGAATATTGGTTTCAGTTCTGGGTGGTTATTATGGACCTGCTTCATCTGGCCTGTTACTATTTGTTTATTTTATTTTTGTTTGTTTGTTTTTAAATAAGTCTTACTGCTCTGCCTTTGTGAGTTGACACACTGTGCATCCCGTACAACAGCATGATTTGCGCACGGGTTAGTGTGTTTGATAGTGAACACATCGCAGTAAGTAATAACGAAACCTTAAAATGGCGTACCATGGCTCGAAATAGACCTAAATCATGGCGAAACAATAAATTTCCAATAAAAAAAACTATACCGATTTGAGACTTCTATTAAAAACTGTGCACCCTTACATCCATTCTGATGCACCATATAAAATTTGAAGTGTTGAGTGGTTCAGAAGCCTTTTGCAACGAAAAATCTCAAGTCCACAAATATATATGTTGGATGAACTACGAGTGGGTAATGTGGTTACTGCGTGGGTTCAATAGTAACTCCCTTAAGGATACACAGGATTAACAAACACAGGGTTCTGCTGGCAATCTTATTTATTCAAAAAGCCTAACAACGGTATCACTACCAAACAAAAAAAGCCAAGAAAAAGAAGCCCAGAAAAAGAAGCCCAACCAGCCATAAGCTGGAACAAGAGAAAAAGACAAAAATATGATTAGGATATAATGAGAACATTAATCAGGCAATCAATGGTGGACATACATAGTAATAGTATTAAGTATTAAATCAAACAACAACAATATAATATAGAATTTAAGCAATAACCAACTGGATATGTATGCATGGAATAAAATAGCGCTAAGGTTAATGAATAACAACTACAAGTGGCTATATCATATACACAAGGAGTTTCCTAGTACACTGGCAACACAAACTAATATACTAATCAAAGTATGAGGGACATAACGAATGAAGGGGCAAGAACACAATAGTTTCGCTCCACTGAGCCGGTGTACAGCACATCCAGGGTGGCCATTCCATAAAATAATAACGCAGTGGCCAACATGGCCCACTGACCGTCCATAACACAGACGCTGCATCCCAATGCAGGCCATCCTCATAGGCCCACTCCCATTATTAGTACTAACCCGCCCCAGGGCTATTGTATTGGTACTTCCCTTCCCAATCGATACTGAAGGGTCATGCCCTTTGACCTTAGCCGCGGAGCTATGCCGCCAGGCTAACATGTGTATGACACACCACTAGATACATAAAGTAATGTGTACATTCCTTAAAATGAAACTGTCCTTCACACACTTACGAAACTCATAGAAGCATAATACATCTGGATAACTATAATACATGCACATGATATATATATATATATGTCGGCGAGACTCATTGCAACATGTGTAGACTCACTGAAACATTGTTCATCCACCGCCGCACATAGAACAATCCTGGGGCTCACCCATGTGAGGCCCAACTAATATTATACATCTCCAATACATGTAATTAATTACTCATCTTAAACACTAAACACGCAATCACAATCACACTGCTCTCTATAGCATAGTGGTACTGGCAAGGTACACAAATACCCGTAATACAATCAAGCGTATAGTGCCGCTCGCCATAACATAAGCCGTCCACATCGACATGTCAGGAAATCCTCACTGCCTACCACAACAGGGCAATGCTACACATACACTATATATAGGCACACAAGCAAATCGTGATAGCTTGGTTAGCGAGCCATCATTATCATCTAGCACCGCAAACGTTAACTTTGACAATAAAGTCACAATATCAAGACACTGTACTGCAAAGCGCATCTTACACGAATAATGACAATGGCAATTACCGTTGAGCCGGACTCATAATGGTCTCTGTAGATCAGCATTCTCTACGCGGCATCCAAGAGAGGGGGAGGGGGGTGCGCAAATTAAAGTCACTTCTAATATAATAGTCTCCAACTTACCCAAAGTCTCTCCGGGTCCTGCGCTACCGCTTCATGCCTTATGGGGCGGGGTGGCGATGGCAAGCGTCGGCAAGCCTCTGAGCTGCTACGGGCCCGGGTTGCTGGGCTGGGTTCACTGTGCTGTCGGCTCTTGTCTCTGCGTCTATGATGGAGTGTGCTGACCACTCGAACTCGCATCTTATTTATGAGCCCGCGCGGACGTCCGGGAGAGCTATTACGTAGCCCGTGTTGCACAAGTGAAAGGCTCGGACATTGAGTCCAGCCGAACAACATAACCGGTTAGGGTCCTAACACAATCGAATTTACAGTACGGTTAAAAGGGTGCACACAAAAGTCAATTAGGTATCCCAGTAAACTGCAGAAATTACTCTAACGTCCCCTCCAGCAATAATTGAATAAATTTGACCCAGGTTGGATTTATCGGGGATAACATGCGTCTAACTCGTGGTTTACTTTAAATCCGAGATCCTCTTATTAATTATTTCAATAGGACCTGTGCATCAAAGCACAACGAAATTGGTCCCATTATAAAGTAGAAACTTGCTGCTACAATTCTAACTGACTACTTATACCAGAAACCCGGTAATAGTTTTAATATAAATTTTCAAAGTGTCAGGACTAACAACATTCGACAATTTTGTGCGGGATACTTTCGTCCATTAATACGACGTATCCCCATTGATAACAAACGTTATCATGAGTACCTATTTTGTACCGATAGGGTATTGTCTACTCTCAAAAATGAATTCGGGTTCCCGTCTTTCTGTCGGTGGATAACAACGAAGGAGCGAGTTGTAAGAAACTTAAAGCCATGATATAAGAGTTGGAAGCCCGGTGGTCAACATTTCCAACTGACCAATCAAAATGCGCGCTTTTCACCGTGATGTGAATAACGGGTCCCGCGCTAGTATTACAAGGGAAATAATCCAATTAATGGTACTCGGCCAAGTGTCCCTAAACTACTATGAGTGGCCGTCCCTCACTCACGCACCAGAGCTACCATGAAAGCACATTAAAAATAAAAAGTCGTTCATCCTCTCACATTCTCCCCTGCTAAGTCACGTAGTCCCTTACGTGACACATACATCAATTCAAAGGTTTACAAAAGACCACTGAAGGTACAATCAAACTCTAAGGGGCTATGATACCATCACTTAGAGTAGAACAATTGCAAATTACACACAGTGAACCGAAGTACAACAATGGTCCATCCTCTTTATAACCACTAACAGGTGGCGTGAACCGGCTAAGTTACTACTGGCATCCTGAAGATGTACACAACAGTCTCAGCTCTGGCTGTAGCAAGTTACATCATATGGACAAAACAACAGGTCCCAGACCTGAAACGGTGGTCCCAGACCACTATCAGGGTTAACGTAGGATCGAACAGTACAAAAAAAGACAATATGCTATAAGGGCACTAGTGCAATGAAAAAGGTAAGGTCAACATAGGCATAAAAAGTAATCGTAACTAAGCTGTGGAGAAAGCTAACATGGGCATACTCTCTAACCTAAAATCTTGAGGCGGAGCTCCCTTGGATTCGGTGGTCTATCATCTGGCCTGATGGAAACTCGGGGGGGTCTTGATGGGTGCGCTCCCCTGCTCTTTCTGCACTCACAGTCAATGTCTAATGTTAATCACTAATAAGAGTCAGAGGTCCAATCTCTGGGGTTGTCTGTGTGGGCGGCTGGACCGTCGCACAGGAGGTAGGCGCTGGGAAGTTGTCATCCCAGGTTGAGGGTCCGGTCGGGCTGCAGGTGGCTGGCAAGGGTGGTGGGCTGGGAGTACCAGACACTGGTCGACGCAGGCTGTGGGGGCGGATGTTGCGGATACGTGTAGACCACTGGGGGGTGAAATAACCGCAAGAGGTCTCCGTTGACCGCAGTGGCATCTCCATCTGGGTTTCTGATGGTAAAGTAACCACCATGAGGCGGGGGAACAGACAGGACGGTGTGCACAGGACCGGGGTACGGGTCCTGGATCTTGTGTCGACCAGGATAGTGGTGCTTGACAAGGACATGGTCGCCCGGCTGAAGATGGGCGGCGTTGTGGGGGGTTGTCCTTCGTGCGTCCTGCAGAAGGTGCGTGGACTCCCTGGTTCCTATGGGGTGGGGCAGGGGTTGGCTGGCTGGCTGGGCTTCAAACTAAAAATTTCCATGGCTGGGTTCTCTACACTACAAACTAACCCTTCTGTGTATCCCACTTCTTGACACCAGAAAATGTTGGATGAACTACGAGTGGCTAATGTGGTTACTGCGTGGGTTCAATAGTAACTCCCTTAAGGATACACAGGATTAACAAACACAGGGTTCTGCTGGCAATCTTATTTATTCAAAAAGCCTAACAACGGTATCACTACCAAACAAAAAAAGCCAAGAAAAAGAAGCCCAGAAAAAGAAGCCCAACCAGCCATAAGCTGGAACAAGAGAAAAAGACAAAAATATGATTAGGATATAATGAGAACATTAATCAGGCAATCAATGGTGGACATACATAGTAATAGTATTAAGTATTAAATCAAACAACAACAATATAATATAGAATTTAAGCAATAACCAACTGGATATGTATGCATGGAATAAAATAGCGCTAAGGTTAATGAATAACAACTACAAGTGGCTATATCATATACACAAGGAGTTTCCTAGTACACTGGCAACACAAACTAATATACTAATCAAAGTATGAGGGACATAACGAATGAAGGGGCAAGAACACAATAGTTTCGCTCCACTGAGCCGGTGTACAGCACATCCAGGGTGGCCATTCCATAAAATAATAACGCAGTGGCCAACATGGCCCACTGACCGTCCATAACACAGACGCTGCATCCCAATGCAGGCCATCCTCATAGGCCCACTCCCATTATTAGTACTAACCCGCCCCAGGGCTATTGTATTGGTACTTCCCTTCCCAATCGATACTGAAGGGTCATGCCCTTTGACCTTAGCCGCGGAGCTATGCCGCCAGGCTAACATGTGTATGACACACCACTAGATACATAAAGTAATGTGTACATTCCTTAAAATGAAACTGTCCTTCACACACTTACGAAACTCATAGAAGCATAATACATCTGGATAACTATAATACATGCACATGATATATATATATATATGTCGGCGAGACTCATTGCAACATGTGTAGACTCACTGAAACATTGTTCATCCACCGCCGCACATAGAACAATCCTGGGGCTCACCCATGTGAGGCCCAACTAATATTATACATCTCCAATACATGTAATTAATTACTCATCTTAAACACTAAACACGCAATCACAATCACACTGCTCTCTATAGCATAGTGGTACTGGCAAGGTACACAAATACCCGTAATACAATCAAGCGTATAGTGCCGCTCGCCATAACATAAGCCGTCCACATCGACATGTCAGGAAATCCTCACTGCCTACCACAACAGGGCAATGCTACACATACACTATATATAGGCACACAAGCAAATCGTGATAGCTTGGTTAGCGAGCCATCATTATCATCTAGCACCGCAAACGTTAACTTTGACAATAAAGTCACAATATCAAGACACTGTACTGCAAAGCGCATCTTACACGAATAATGACAATGGCAATTACCGTTGAGCCGGACTCATAATGGTCTCTGTAGATCAGCATTCTCTACGCGGCATCCAAGAGAGGGGGAGGGGGGTGCGCAAATTAAAGTCACTTCTAATATAATAGTCTCCAACTTACCCAAAGTCTCTCCGGGTCCTGCGCTACCGCTTCATGCCTTATGGGGCGGGGTGGCGATGGCAAGCGTCGGCAAGCCTCTGAGCTGCTACGGGCCCGGGTTGCTGGGCTGGGTTCACTGTGCTGTCGGCTCTTGTCTCTGCGTCTATGATGGAGTGTGCTGACCACTCGAACTCGCATCTTATTTATGAGCCCGCGCGGACGTCCGGGAGAGCTATTACGTAGCCCGTGTTGCACAAGTGAAAGGCTCGGACATTGAGTCCAGCCGAACAACATAACCGGTTAGGGTCCTAACACAATCGAATTTACAGTACGGTTAAAAGGGTGCACACAAAAGTCAATTAGGTATCCCAGTAAACTGCAGAAATTACTCTAACGTCCCCTCCAGCAATAATTGAATAAATTTGACCCAGGTTGGATTTATCGGGGATAACATGCGTCTAACTCGTGGTTTACTTTAAATCCGAGATCCTCTTATTAATTATTTCAATAGGACCTGTGCATCAAAGCACAACGAAATTGGTCCCATTATAAAGTAGAAACTTGCTGCTACAATTCTAACTGACTACTTATACCAGAAACCCGGTAATAGTTTTAATATAAATTTTCAAAGTGTCAGGACTAACAACATTCGACAATTTTGTGCGGGATACTTTCGTCCATTAATACGACGTATCCCCATTGATAACAAACGTTATCATGAGTACCTATTTTGTACCGATAGGGTATTGTCTACTCTCAAAAATGAATTCGGGTTCCCGTCTTTCTGTCGGTGGATAACAACGAAGGAGCGAGTTGTAAGAAACTTAAAGCCATGATATAAGAGTTGGAAGCCCGGTGGTCAACATTTCCAACTGACCAATCAAAATGCGCGCTTTTCACCGTGATGTGAATAACGGGTCCCGCGCTAGTATTACAAGGGAAATAATCCAATTAATGGTACTCGGCCAAGTGTCCCTAAACTACTATGAGTGGCCGTCCCTCACTCACGCACCAGAGCTACCATGAAAGCACATTAAAAATAAAAAGTCGTTCATCCTCTCACATTCTCCCCTGCTAAGTCACGTAGTCCCTTACGTGACACATACATCAATTCAAAGGTTTACAAAAGACCACTGAAGGTACAATCAAACTCTAAGGGGCTATGATACCATCACTTAGAGTAGAACAATTGCAAATTACACACAGTGAACCGAAGTACAACAATGGTCCATCCTCTTTATAACCACTAACAGGTGGCGTGAACCGGCTAAGTTACTACTGGCATCCTGAAGATGTACACAACAGTCTCAGCTCTGGCTGTAGCAAGTTACATCATATGGACAAAACAACAGGTCCCAGACCTGAAACGGTGGTCCCAGACCACTATCAGGGTTAACGTAGGATCGAACAGTACAAAAAAAGACAATATGCTATAAGGGCACTAGTGCAATGAAAAAGGTAAGGTCAACATAGGCATAAAAAGTAATCGTAACTAAGCTGTGGAGAAAGCTAACATGGGCATACTCTCTAACCTAAAATCTTGAGGCGGAGCTCCCTTGGATTCGGTGGTCTATCATCTGGCCTGATGGAAACTCGGGGGGGTCTTGATGGGTGCGCTCCCCTGCTCTTTCTGCACTCACAGTCAATGTCTAATGTTAATCACTAATAAGAGTCAGAGGTCCAATCTCTGGGGTTGTCTGTGTGGGCGGCTGGACCGTCGCACAGGAGGTAGGCGCTGGGAAGTTGTCATCCCAGGTTGAGGGTCCGGTCGGGCTGCAGGTGGCTGGCAAGGGTGGTGGGCTGGGAGTACCAGACACTGGTCGACGCAGGCTGTGGGGGCGGATGTTGCGGATACGTGTAGACCACTGGGGGGTGAAATAACCGCAAGAGGTCTCCGTTGACCGCAGTGGCATCTCCATCTGGGTTTCTGATGGTAAAGTAACCACCATGAGGCGGGGGAACAGACAGGACGGTGTGCACAGGACCGGGGTACGGGTCCTGGATCTTGTGTCGACCAGGATAGTGGTGCTTGACAAGGACATGGTCGCCCGGCTGAAGATGGGCGGCGTTGTGGGGGGTTGTCCTTCGTGCGTCCTGCAGAAGGTGCGTGGACTCCCTGGTTCCTATGGGGTGGGGCAGGGGTTGGCTGGCTGGCTGGGCTTCAAACTAAAAATTTCCATGGCTGGGTTCTCTACACTACAAACTAACCCTTCTGTGTATCCCACTTCTTGACACCAGAAAATGTTGGATGAACTACGAGTGGCTAATGTGGTTACTGCGTGGGTTCAATAGTAACTCCCTTAAGGATACACAGGATTAACAAACACAGGGTTCTGCTGGCAATCTTATTTATTCAAAAAGCCTAACAACGGTATCACTACCAAACAAAAAAAGCCAAGAAAAAGAAGCCCAGAAAAAGAAGCCCAACCAGCCATAAGCTGGAACAAGAGAAAAAGACAAAAATATGATTAGGATATAATGAGAACATTAATCAGGCAATCAATGGTGGACATACATAGTAATAGTATTAAGTATTAAATCAAACAACAACAATATAATATAGAATTTAAGCAATAACCAACTGGATATGTATGCATGGAATAAAATAGCGCTAAGGTTAATGAATAACAACTACAAGTGGCTATATCATATACACAAGGAGTTTCCTAGTACACTGGCAACACAAACTAATATACTAATCAAAGTATGAGGGACATAACGAATGAAGGGGCAAGAACACAATAGTTTCGCTCCACTGAGCCGGTGTACAGCACATCCAGGGTGGCCATTCCATAAAATAATAACGCAGTGGCCAACATGGCCCACTGACCGTCCATAACACAGACGCTGCATCCCAATGCAGGCCATCCTCATAGGCCCACTCCCATTATTAGTACTAACCCGCCCCAGGGCTATTGTATTGGTACTTCCCTTCCCAATCGATACTGAAGGGTCATGCCCTTTGACCTTAGCCGCGGAGCTATGCCGCCAGGCTAACATGTGTATGACACACCACTAGATACATAAAGTAATGTGTACATTCCTTAAAATGAAACTGTCCTTCACACACTTACGAAACTCATAGAAGCATAATACATCTGGATAACTATAATACATGCACATGATATATATATATATATGTCGGCGAGACTCATTGCAACATGTGTAGACTCACTGAAACATTGTTCATCCACCGCCGCACATAGAACAATCCTGGGGCTCACCCATGTGAGGCCCAACTAATATTATACATCTCCAATACATGTAATTAATTACTCATCTTAAACACTAAACACGCAATCACAATCACACTGCTCTCTATAGCATAGTGGTACTGGCAAGGTACACAAATACCCGTAATACAATCAAGCGTATAGTGCCGCTCGCCATAACATAAGCCGTCCACATCGACATGTCAGGAAATCCTCACTGCCTACCACAACAGGGCAATGCTACACATACACTATATATAGGCACACAAGCAAATCGTGATAGCTTGGTTAGCGAGCCATCATTATCATCTAGCACCGCAAACGTTAACTTTGACAATAAAGTCACAATATCAAGACACTGTACTGCAAAGCGCATCTTACACGAATAATGACAATGGCAATTACCGTTGAGCCGGACTCATAATGGTCTCTGTAGATCAGCATTCTCTACGCGGCATCCAAGAGAGGGGGAGGGGGGTGCGCAAATTAAAGTCACTTCTAATATAATAGTCTCCAACTTACCCAAAGTCTCTCCGGGTCCTGCGCTACCGCTTCATGCCTTATGGGGCGGGGTGGCGATGGCAAGCGTCGGCAAGCCTCTGAGCTGCTACGGGCCCGGGTTGCTGGGCTGGGTTCACTGTGCTGTCGGCTCTTGTCTCTGCGTCTATGATGGAGTGTGCTGACCACTCGAACTCGCATCTTATTTATGAGCCCGCGCGGACGTCCGGGAGAGCTATTACGTAGCCCGTGTTGCACAAGTGAAAGGCTCGGACATTGAGTCCAGCCGAACAACATAACCGGTTAGGGTCCTAACACAATCGAATTTACAGTACGGTTAAAAGGGTGCACACAAAAGTCAATTAGGTATCCCAGTAAACTGCAGAAATTACTCTAACGTCCCCTCCAGCAATAATTGAATAAATTTGACCCAGGTTGGATTTATCGGGGATAACATGCGTCTAACTCGTGGTTTACTTTAAATCCGAGATCCTCTTATTAATTATTTCAATAGGACCTGTGCATCAAAGCACAACGAAATTGGTCCCATTATAAAGTAGAAACTTGCTGCTACAATTCTAACTGACTACTTATACCAGAAACCCGGTAATAGTTTTAATATAAATTTTCAAAGTGTCAGGACTAACAACATTCGACAATTTTGTGCGGGATACTTTCGTCCATTAATACGACGTATCCCCATTGATAACAAACGTTATCATGAGTACCTATTTTGTACCGATAGGGTATTGTCTACTCTCAAAAATGAATTCGGGTTCCCGTCTTTCTGTCGGTGGATAACAACGAAGGAGCGAGTTGTAAGAAACTTAAAGCCATGATATAAGAGTTGGAAGCCCGGTGGTCAACATTTCCAACTGACCAATCAAAATGCGCGCTTTTCACCGTGATGTGAATAACGGGTCCCGCGCTAGTATTACAAGGGAAATAATCCAATTAATGGTACTCGGCCAAGTGTCCCTAAACTACTATGAGTGGCCGTCCCTCACTCACGCACCAGAGCTACCATGAAAGCACATTAAAAATAAAAAGTCGTTCATCCTCTCACATTCTCCCCTGCTAAGTCACGTAGTCCCTTACGTGACACATACATCAATTCAAAGGTTTACAAAAGACCACTGAAGGTACAATCAAACTCTAAGGGGCTATGATACCATCACTTAGAGTAGAACAATTGCAAATTACACACAGTGAACCGAAGTACAACAATGGTCCATCCTCTTTATAACCACTAACAGGTGGCGTGAACCGGCTAAGTTACTACTGGCATCCTGAAGATGTACACAACAGTCTCAGCTCTGGCTGTAGCAAGTTACATCATATGGACAAAACAACAGGTCCCAGACCTGAAACGGTGGTCCCAGACCACTATCAGGGTTAACGTAGGATCGAACAGTACAAAAAAAGACAATATGCTATAAGGGCACTAGTGCAATGAAAAAGGTAAGGTCAACATAGGCATAAAAAGTAATCGTAACTAAGCTGTGGAGAAAGCTAACATGGGCATACTCTCTAACCTAAAATCTTGAGGCGGAGCTCCCTTGGATTCGGTGGTCTATCATCTGGCCTGATGGAAACTCGGGGGGGTCTTGATGGGTGCGCTCCCCTGCTCTTTCTGCACTCACAGTCAATGTCTAATGTTAATCACTAATAAGAGTCAGAGGTCCAATCTCTGGGGTTGTCTGTGTGGGCGGCTGGACCGTCGCACAGGAGGTAGGCGCTGGGAAGTTGTCATCCCAGGTTGAGGGTCCGGTCGGGCTGCAGGTGGCTGGCAAGGGTGGTGGGCTGGGAGTACCAGACACTGGTCGACGCAGGCTGTGGGGGCGGATGTTGCGGATACGTGTAGACCACTGGGGGGTGAAATAACCGCAAGAGGTCTCCGTTGACCGCAGTGGCATCTCCATCTGGGTTTCTGATGGTAAAGTAACCACCATGAGGCGGGGGAACAGACAGGACGGTGTGCACAGGACCGGGGTACGGGTCCTGGATCTTGTGTCGACCAGGATAGTGGTGCTTGACAAGGACATGGTCGCCCGGCTGAAGATGGGCGGCGTTGTGGGGGGTTGTCCTTCGTGCGTCCTGCAGAAGGTGCGTGGACTCCCTGGTTCCTATGGGGTGGGGCAGGGGTTGGCTGGCTGGCTGGGCTTCAAACTAAAAATTTCCATGGCTGGGTTCTCTACACTACAAACTAACCCTTCTGTGTATCCCACTTCTTGACACCAGAAAATGTTGGATGAACTACGAGTGGCTAATGTGGTTACTGCGTGGGTTCAATAGTAACTCCCTTAAGGATACACAGGATTAACAAACACAGGGTTCTGCTGGCAATCTTATTTATTCAAAAAGCCTAACAACGGTATCACTACCAAACAAAAAAAGCCAAGAAAAAGAAGCCCAGAAAAAGAAGCCCAACCAGCCATAAGCTGGAACAAGAGAAAAAGACAAAAATATGATTAGGATATAATGAGAACATTAATCAGGCAATCAATGGTGGACATACATAGTAATAGTATTAAGTATTAAATCAAACAACAACAATATAATATAGAATTTAAGCAATAACCAACTGGATATGTATGCATGGAATAAAATAGCGCTAAGGTTAATGAATAACAACTACAAGTGGCTATATCATATACACAAGGAGTTTCCTAGTACACTGGCAACACAAACTAATATACTAATCAAAGTATGAGGGACATAACGAATGAAGGGGCAAGAACACAATAGTTTCGCTCCACTGAGCCGGTGTACAGCACATCCAGGGTGGCCATTCCATAAAATAATAACGCAGTGGCCAACATGGCCCACTGACCGTCCATAACACAGACGCTGCATCCCAATGCAGGCCATCCTCATAGGCCCACTCCCATTATTAGTACTAACCCGCCCCAGGGCTATTGTATTGGTACTTCCCTTCCCAATCGATACTGAAGGGTCATGCCCTTTGACCTTAGCCGCGGAGCTATGCCGCCAGGCTAACATGTGTATGACACACCACTAGATACATAAAGTAATGTGTACATTCCTTAAAATGAAACTGTCCTTCACACACTTACGAAACTCATAGAAGCATAATACATCTGGATAACTATAATACATGCACATGATATATATATATATATGTCGGCGAGACTCATTGCAACATGTGTAGACTCACTGAAACATTGTTCATCCACCGCCGCACATAGAACAATCCTGGGGCTCACCCATGTGAGGCCCAACTAATATTATACATCTCCAATACATGTAATTAATTACTCATCTTAAACACTAAACACGCAATCACAATCACACTGCTCTCTATAGCATAGTGGTACTGGCAAGGTACACAAATACCCGTAATACAATCAAGCGTATAGTGCCGCTCGCCATAACATAAGCCGTCCACATCGACATGTCAGGAAATCCTCACTGCCTACCACAACAGGGCAATGCTACACATACACTATATATAGGCACACAAGCAAATCGTGATAGCTTGGTTAGCGAGCCATCATTATCATCTAGCACCGCAAACGTTAACTTTGACAATAAAGTCACAATATCAAGACACTGTACTGCAAAGCGCATCTTACACGAATAATGACAATGGCAATTACCGTTGAGCCGGACTCATAATGGTCTCTGTAGATCAGCATTCTCTACGCGGCATCCAAGAGAGGGGGAGGGGGGTGCGCAAATTAAAGTCACTTCTAATATAATAGTCTCCAACTTACCCAAAGTCTCTCCGGGTCCTGCGCTACCGCTTCATGCCTTATGGGGCGGGGTGGCGATGGCAAGCGTCGGCAAGCCTCTGAGCTGCTACGGGCCCGGGTTGCTGGGCTGGGTTCACTGTGCTGTCGGCTCTTGTCTCTGCGTCTATGATGGAGTGTGCTGACCACTCGAACTCGCATCTTATTTATGAGCCCGCGCGGACGTCCGGGAGAGCTATTACGTAGCCCGTGTTGCACAAGTGAAAGGCTCGGACATTGAGTCCAGCCGAACAACATAACCGGTTAGGGTCCTAACACAATCGAATTTACAGTACGGTTAAAAGGGTGCACACAAAAGTCAATTAGGTATCCCAGTAAACTGCAGAAATTACTCTAACGTCCCCTCCAGCAATAATTGAATAAATTTGACCCAGGTTGGATTTATCGGGGATAACATGCGTCTAACTCGTGGTTTACTTTAAATCCGAGATCCTCTTATTAATTATTTCAATAGGACCTGTGCATCAAAGCACAACGAAATTGGTCCCATTATAAAGTAGAAACTTGCTGCTACAATTCTAACTGACTACTTATACCAGAAACCCGGTAATAGTTTTAATATAAATTTTCAAAGTGTCAGGACTAACAACATTCGACAATTTTGTGCGGGATACTTTCGTCCATTAATACGACGTATCCCCATTGATAACAAACGTTATCATGAGTACCTATTTTGTACCGATAGGGTATTGTCTACTCTCAAAAATGAATTCGGGTTCCCGTCTTTCTGTCGGTGGATAACAACGAAGGAGCGAGTTGTAAGAAACTTAAAGCCATGATATAAGAGTTGGAAGCCCGGTGGTCAACATTTCCAACTGACCAATCAAAATGCGCGCTTTTCACCGTGATGTGAATAACGGGTCCCGCGCTAGTATTACAAGGGAAATAATCCAATTAATGGTACTCGGCCAAGTGTCCCTAAACTACTATGAGTGGCCGTCCCTCACTCACGCACCAGAGCTACCATGAAAGCACATTAAAAATAAAAAGTCGTTCATCCTCTCACATTCTCCCCTGCTAAGTCACGTAGTCCCTTACGTGACACATACATCAATTCAAAGGTTTACAAAAGACCACTGAAGGTACAATCAAACTCTAAGGGGCTATGATACCATCACTTAGAGTAGAACAATTGCAAATTACACACAGTGAACCGAAGTACAACAATGGTCCATCCTCTTTATAACCACTAACAGGTGGCGTGAACCGGCTAAGTTACTACTGGCATCCTGAAGATGTACACAACAGTCTCAGCTCTGGCTGTAGCAAGTTACATCATATGGACAAAACAACAGGTCCCAGACCTGAAACGGTGGTCCCAGACCACTATCAGGGTTAACGTAGGATCGAACAGTACAAAAAAAGACAATATGCTATAAGGGCACTAGTGCAATGAAAAAGGTAAGGTCAACATAGGCATAAAAAGTAATCGTAACTAAGCTGTGGAGAAAGCTAACATGGGCATACTCTCTAACCTAAAATCTTGAGGCGGAGCTCCCTTGGATTCGGTGGTCTATCATCTGGCCTGATGGAAACTCGGGGGGGTCTTGATGGGTGCGCTCCCCTGCTCTTTCTGCACTCACAGTCAATGTCTAATGTTAATCACTAATAAGAGTCAGAGGTCCAATCTCTGGGGTTGTCTGTGTGGGCGGCTGGACCGTCGCACAGGAGGTAGGCGCTGGGAAGTTGTCATCCCAGGTTGAGGGTCCGGTCGGGCTGCAGGTGGCTGGCAAGGGTGGTGGGCTGGGAGTACCAGACACTGGTCGACGCAGGCTGTGGGGGCGGATGTTGCGGATACGTGTAGACCACTGGGGGGTGAAATAACCGCAAGAGGTCTCCGTTGACCGCAGTGGCATCTCCATCTGGGTTTCTGATGGTAAAGTAACCACCATGAGGCGGGGGAACAGACAGGACGGTGTGCACAGGACCGGGGTACGGGTCCTGGATCTTGTGTCGACCAGGATAGTGGTGCTTGACAAGGACATGGTCGCCCGGCTGAAGATGGGCGGCGTTGTGGGGGGTTGTCCTTCGTGCGTCCTGCAGAAGGTGCGTGGACTCCCTGGTTCCTATGGGGTGGGGCAGGGGTTGGCTGGCTGGCTGGGCTTCAAACTAAAAATTTCCATGGCTGGGTTCTCTACACTACAAACTAACCCTTCTGTGTATCCCACTTCTTGACACCAGAAAATGTTGGATGAACTACGAGTGGCTAATGTGGTTACTGCGTGGGTTCAATAGTAACTCCCTTAAGGATACACAGGATTAACAAACACAGGGTTCTGCTGGCAATCTTATTTATTCAAAAAGCCTAACAACGGTATCACTACCAAACAAAAAAAGCCAAGAAAAAGAAGCCCAGAAAAAGAAGCCCAACCAGCCATAAGCTGGAACAAGAGAAAAAGACAAAAATATGATTAGGATATAATGAGAACATTAATCAGGCAATCAATGGTGGACATACATAGTAATAGTATTAAGTATTAAATCAAACAACAACAATATAATATAGAATTTAAGCAATAACCAACTGGATATGTATGCATGGAATAAAATAGCGCTAAGGTTAATGAATAACAACTACAAGTGGCTATATCATATACACAAGGAGTTTCCTAGTACACTGGCAACACAAACTAATATACTAATCAAAGTATGAGGGACATAACGAATGAAGGGGCAAGAACACAATAGTTTCGCTCCACTGAGCCGGTGTACAGCACATCCAGGGTGGCCATTCCATAAAATAATAACGCAGTGGCCAACATGGCCCACTGACCGTCCATAACACAGACGCTGCATCCCAATGCAGGCCATCCTCATAGGCCCACTCCCATTATTAGTACTAACCCGCCCCAGGGCTATTGTATTGGTACTTCCCTTCCCAATCGATACTGAAGGGTCATGCCCTTTGACCTTAGCCGCGGAGCTATGCCGCCAGGCTAACATGTGTATGACACACCACTAGATACATAAAGTAATGTGTACATTCCTTAAAATGAAACTGTCCTTCACACACTTACGAAACTCATAGAAGCATAATACATCTGGATAACTATAATACATGCACATGATATATATATATATATGTCGGCGAGACTCATTGCAACATGTGTAGACTCACTGAAACATTGTTCATCCACCGCCGCACATAGAACAATCCTGGGGCTCACCCATGTGAGGCCCAACTAATATTATACATCTCCAATACATGTAATTAATTACTCATCTTAAACACTAAACACGCAATCACAATCACACTGCTCTCTATAGCATAGTGGTACTGGCAAGGTACACAAATACCCGTAATACAATCAAGCGTATAGTGCCGCTCGCCATAACATAAGCCGTCCACATCGACATGTCAGGAAATCCTCACTGCCTACCACAACAGGGCAATGCTACACATACACTATATATAGGCACACAAGCAAATCGTGATAGCTTGGTTAGCGAGCCATCATTATCATCTAGCACCGCAAACGTTAACTTTGACAATAAAGTCACAATATCAAGACACTGTACTGCAAAGCGCATCTTACACGAATAATGACAATGGCAATTACCGTTGAGCCGGACTCATAATGGTCTCTGTAGATCAGCATTCTCTACGCGGCATCCAAGAGAGGGGGAGGGGGGTGCGCAAATTAAAGTCACTTCTAATATAATAGTCTCCAACTTACCCAAAGTCTCTCCGGGTCCTGCGCTACCGCTTCATGCCTTATGGGGCGGGGTGGCGATGGCAAGCGTCGGCAAGCCTCTGAGCTGCTACGGGCCCGGGTTGCTGGGCTGGGTTCACTGTGCTGTCGGCTCTTGTCTCTGCGTCTATGATGGAGTGTGCTGACCACTCGAACTCGCATCTTATTTATGAGCCCGCGCGGACGTCCGGGAGAGCTATTACGTAGCCCGTGTTGCACAAGTGAAAGGCTCGGACATTGAGTCCAGCCGAACAACATAACCGGTTAGGGTCCTAACACAATCGAATTTACAGTACGGTTAAAAGGGTGCACACAAAAGTCAATTAGGTATCCCAGTAAACTGCAGAAATTACTCTAACGTCCCCTCCAGCAATAATTGAATAAATTTGACCCAGGTTGGATTTATCGGGGATAACATGCGTCTAACTCGTGGTTTACTTTAAATCCGAGATCCTCTTATTAATTATTTCAATAGGACCTGTGCATCAAAGCACAACGAAATTGGTCCCATTATAAAGTAGAAACTTGCTGCTACAATTCTAACTGACTACTTATACCAGAAACCCGGTAATAGTTTTAATATAAATTTTCAAAGTGTCAGGACTAACAACATTCGACAATTTTGTGCGGGATACTTTCGTCCATTAATACGACGTATCCCCATTGATAACAAACGTTATCATGAGTACCTATTTTGTACCGATAGGGTATTGTCTACTCTCAAAAATGAATTCGGGTTCCCGTCTTTCTGTCGGTGGATAACAACGAAGGAGCGAGTTGTAAGAAACTTAAAGCCATGATATAAGAGTTGGAAGCCCGGTGGTCAACATTTCCAACTGACCAATCAAAATGCGCGCTTTTCACCGTGATGTGAATAACGGGTCCCGCGCTAGTATTACAAGGGAAATAATCCAATTAATGGTACTCGGCCAAGTGTCCCTAAACTACTATGAGTGGCCGTCCCTCACTCACGCACCAGAGCTACCATGAAAGCACATTAAAAATAAAAAGTCGTTCATCCTCTCACATTCTCCCCTGCTAAGTCACGTAGTCCCTTACGTGACACATACATCAATTCAAAGGTTTACAAAAGACCACTGAAGGTACAATCAAACTCTAAGGGGCTATGATACCATCACTTAGAGTAGAACAATTGCAAATTACACACAGTGAACCGAAGTACAACAATGGTCCATCCTCTTTATAACCACTAACAGGTGGCGTGAACCGGCTAAGTTACTACTGGCATCCTGAAGATGTACACAACAGTCTCAGCTCTGGCTGTAGCAAGTTACATCATATGGACAAAACAACAGGTCCCAGACCTGAAACGGTGGTCCCAGACCACTATCAGGGTTAACGTAGGATCGAACAGTACAAAAAAAGACAATATGCTATAAGGGCACTAGTGCAATGAAAAAGGTAAGGTCAACATAGGCATAAAAAGTAATCGTAACTAAGCTGTGGAGAAAGCTAACATGGGCATACTCTCTAACCTAAAATCTTGAGGCGGAGCTCCCTTGGATTCGGTGGTCTATCATCTGGCCTGATGGAAACTCGGGGGGGTCTTGATGGGTGCGCTCCCCTGCTCTTTCTGCACTCACAGTCAATGTCTAATGTTAATCACTAATAAGAGTCAGAGGTCCAATCTCTGGGGTTGTCTGTGTGGGCGGCTGGACCGTCGCACAGGAGGTAGGCGCTGGGAAGTTGTCATCCCAGGTTGAGGGTCCGGTCGGGCTGCAGGTGGCTGGCAAGGGTGGTGGGCTGGGAGTACCAGACACTGGTCGACGCAGGCTGTGGGGGCGGATGTTGCGGATACGTGTAGACCACTGGGGGGTGAAATAACCGCAAGAGGTCTCCGTTGACCGCAGTGGCATCTCCATCTGGGTTTCTGATGGTAAAGTAACCACCATGAGGCGGGGGAACAGACAGGACGGTGTGCACAGGACCGGGGTACGGGTCCTGGATCTTGTGTCGACCAGGATAGTGGTGCTTGACAAGGACATGGTCGCCCGGCTGAAGATGGGCGGCGTTGTGGGGGGTTGTCCTTCGTGCGTCCTGCAGAAGGTGCGTGGACTCCCTGGTTCCTATGGGGTGGGGCAGGGGTTGGCTGGCTGGCTGGGCTTCAAACTAAAAATTTCCATGGCTGGGTTCTCTACACTACAAACTAACCCTTCTGTGTATCCCACTTCTTGACACCAGAAAATGTTGGATGAACTACGAGTGGCTAATGTGGTTACTGCGTGGGTTCAATAGTAACTCCCTTAAGGATACACAGGATTAACAAACACAGGGTTCTGCTGGCAATCTTATTTATTCAAAAAGCCTAACAACGGTATCACTACCAAACAAAAAAAGCCAAGAAAAAGAAGCCCAGAAAAAGAAGCCCAACCAGCCATAAGCTGGAACAAGAGAAAAAGACAAAAATATGATTAGGATATAATGAGAACATTAATCAGGCAATCAATGGTGGACATACATAGTAATAGTATTAAGTATTAAATCAAACAACAACAATATAATATAGAATTTAAGCAATAACCAACTGGATATGTATGCATGGAATAAAATAGCGCTAAGGTTAATGAATAACAACTACAAGTGGCTATATCATATACACAAGGAGTTTCCTAGTACACTGGCAACACAAACTAATATACTAATCAAAGTATGAGGGACATAACGAATGAAGGGGCAAGAACACAATAGTTTCGCTCCACTGAGCCGGTGTACAGCACATCCAGGGTGGCCATTCCATAAAATAATAACGCAGTGGCCAACATGGCCCACTGACCGTCCATAACACAGACGCTGCATCCCAATGCAGGCCATCCTCATAGGCCCACTCCCATTATTAGTACTAACCCGCCCCAGGGCTATTGTATTGGTACTTCCCTTCCCAATCGATACTGAAGGGTCATGCCCTTTGACCTTAGCCGCGGAGCTATGCCGCCAGGCTAACATGTGTATGACACACCACTAGATACATAAAGTAATGTGTACATTCCTTAAAATGAAACTGTCCTTCACACACTTACGAAACTCATAGAAGCATAATACATCTGGATAACTATAATACATGCACATGATATATATATATATATGTCGGCGAGACTCATTGCAACATGTGTAGACTCACTGAAACATTGTTCATCCACCGCCGCACATAGAACAATCCTGGGGCTCACCCATGTGAGGCCCAACTAATATTATACATCTCCAATACATGTAATTAATTACTCATCTTAAACACTAAACACGCAATCACAATCACACTGCTCTCTATAGCATAGTGGTACTGGCAAGGTACACAAATACCCGTAATACAATCAAGCGTATAGTGCCGCTCGCCATAACATAAGCCGTCCACATCGACATGTCAGGAAATCCTCACTGCCTACCACAACAGGGCAATGCTACACATACACTATATATAGGCACACAAGCAAATCGTGATAGCTTGGTTAGCGAGCCATCATTATCATCTAGCACCGCAAACGTTAACTTTGACAATAAAGTCACAATATCAAGACACTGTACTGCAAAGCGCATCTTACACGAATAATGACAATGGCAATTACCGTTGAGCCGGACTCATAATGGTCTCTGTAGATCAGCATTCTCTACGCGGCATCCAAGAGAGGGGGAGGGGGGTGCGCAAATTAAAGTCACTTCTAATATAATAGTCTCCAACTTACCCAAAGTCTCTCCGGGTCCTGCGCTACCGCTTCATGCCTTATGGGGCGGGGTGGCGATGGCAAGCGTCGGCAAGCCTCTGAGCTGCTACGGGCCCGGGTTGCTGGGCTGGGTTCACTGTGCTGTCGGCTCTTGTCTCTGCGTCTATGATGGAGTGTGCTGACCACTCGAACTCGCATCTTATTTATGAGCCCGCGCGGACGTCCGGGAGAGCTATTACGTAGCCCGTGTTGCACAAGTGAAAGGCTCGGACATTGAGTCCAGCCGAACAACATAACCGGTTAGGGTCCTAACACAATCGAATTTACAGTACGGTTAAAAGGGTGCACACAAAAGTCAATTAGGTATCCCAGTAAACTGCAGAAATTACTCTAACGTCCCCTCCAGCAATAATTGAATAAATTTGACCCAGGTTGGATTTATCGGGGATAACATGCGTCTAACTCGTGGTTTACTTTAAATCCGAGATCCTCTTATTAATTATTTCAATAGGACCTGTGCATCAAAGCACAACGAAATTGGTCCCATTATAAAGTAGAAACTTGCTGCTACAATTCTAACTGACTACTTATACCAGAAACCCGGTAATAGTTTTAATATAAATTTTCAAAGTGTCAGGACTAACAACATTCGACAATTTTGTGCGGGATACTTTCGTCCATTAATACGACGTATCCCCATTGATAACAAACGTTATCATGAGTACCTATTTTGTACCGATAGGGTATTGTCTACTCTCAAAAATGAATTCGGGTTCCCGTCTTTCTGTCGGTGGATAACAACGAAGGAGCGAGTTGTAAGAAACTTAAAGCCATGATATAAGAGTTGGAAGCCCGGTGGTCAACATTTCCAACTGACCAATCAAAATGCGCGCTTTTCACCGTGATGTGAATAACGGGTCCCGCGCTAGTATTACAAGGGAAATAATCCAATTAATGGTACTCGGCCAAGTGTCCCTAAACTACTATGAGTGGCCGTCCCTCACTCACGCACCAGAGCTACCATGAAAGCACATTAAAAATAAAAAGTCGTTCATCCTCTCACATTCTCCCCTGCTAAGTCACGTAGTCCCTTACGTGACACATACATCAATTCAAAGGTTTACAAAAGACCACTGAAGGTACAATCAAACTCTAAGGGGCTATGATACCATCACTTAGAGTAGAACAATTGCAAATTACACACAGTGAACCGAAGTACAACAATGGTCCATCCTCTTTATAACCACTAACAGGTGGCGTGAACCGGCTAAGTTACTACTGGCATCCTGAAGATGTACACAACAGTCTCAGCTCTGGCTGTAGCAAGTTACATCATATGGACAAAACAACAGGTCCCAGACCTGAAACGGTGGTCCCAGACCACTATCAGGGTTAACGTAGGATCGAACAGTACAAAAAAAGACAATATGCTATAAGGGCACTAGTGCAATGAAAAAGGTAAGGTCAACATAGGCATAAAAAGTAATCGTAACTAAGCTGTGGAGAAAGCTAACATGGGCATACTCTCTAACCTAAAATCTTGAGGCGGAGCTCCCTTGGATTCGGTGGTCTATCATCTGGCCTGATGGAAACTCGGGGGGGGTCTTGATGGGTGCGCTCCCCTGCTCTTTCTGCACTCACAGTCAATGTCTAATGTTAATCACTAATAAGAGTCAGAGGTCCAATCTCTGGGGTTGTCTGTGTGGGCGGCTGGACCGTCGCACAGGAGGTAGGCGCTGGGAAGTTGTCATCCCAGGTTGAGGGTCCGGTCGGGCTGCAGGTGGCTGGCAAGGGTGGTGGGCTGGGAGTACCAGACACTGGTCGACGCAGGCTGTGGGGGCGGATGTTGCGGATACGTGTAGACCACTGGGGGGTGAAATAACCGCAAGAGGTCTCCGTTGACCGCAGTGGCATCTCCATCTGGGTTTCTGATGGTAAAGTAACCACCATGAGGCGGGGGAACAGACAGGACGGTGTGCACAGGACCGGGGTACGGGTCCTGGATCTTGTGTCGACCAGGATAGTGGTGCTTGACAAGGACATGGTCGCCCGGCTGAAGATGGGCGGCGTTGTGGGGGGTTGTCCTTCGTGCGTCCTGCAGAAGGTGCGTGGACTCCCTGGTTCCTATGGGGTGGGGCAGGGGTTGGCTGGCTGGCTGGGCTTCAAACTAAAAATTTCCATGGCTGGGTTCTCTACACTACAAACTAACCCTTCTGTGTATCCCACTTCTTGACACCAGAAAATGTTGGATGAACTACGAGTGGCTAATGTGGTTACTGCGTGGGTTCAATAGTAACTCCCTTAAGGATACACAGGATTAACAAACACAGGGTTCTGCTGGCAATCTTATTTATTCAAAAAGCCTAACAACGGTATCACTACCAAACAAAAAAAGCCAAGAAAAAGAAGCCCAGAAAAAGAAGCCCAACCAGCCATAAGCTGGAACAAGAGAAAAAGACAAAAATACGATTAGGATATAATGAGAACATTAATCAGGCAATCAATGGTGGACATACATAGTAATAGTATTAAGTATTAAATCAAACAACAACAATATAATATAGAATTTAAGCAATAACCAACTGGATATGTATGCATGGAATAAAATAGCGCTAAGGTTAATGAATAACAACTACAAGTGGCTATATCATATACACAAGGAGTTTCCTAGTACACTGGCAACACAAACTAATATACTAATCAAAGTATGAGGGACATAACGAATGAAGGGGCAAGAACACAATAGTTTCGCTCCACTGAGCCGGTGTACAGCACATCCAGGGTGGCCATTCCATAAAATAATAACGCAGTGGCCAACATGGCCCACTGACCGTCCATAACACAGACGCTGCATCCCAATGCAGGCCATCCTCATAGGCCCACTCCCATTATTAGTACTAACCCGCCCCAGGGCTATTGTATTGGTACTTCCCTTCCCAATCGATACTGAAGGGTCATGCCCTTTGACCTTAGCCGCGGAGCTATGCCGCCAGGCTAACATGTGTATGACACACCACTAGATACATAAAGTAATGTGTACATTCCTTAAAATGAAACTGTCCTTCACACACTTACGAAACTCATAGAAGCATAATACATCTGGATAACTATAATACATGCACATGATATATATATATATATGTCGGCGAGACTCATTGCAACATGTGTAGACTCACTGAAACATTGTTCATCCACCGCCGCACATAGAACAATCCTGGGGCTCACCCATGTGAGGCCCAACTAATATTATACATCTCCAATACATGTAATTAATTACTCATCTTAAACACTAAACACGCAATCACAATCACACTGCTCTCTATAGCATAGTGGTACTGGCAAGGTACACAAATACCCGTAATACAATCAAGCGTATAGTGCCGCTCGCCATAACATAAGCCGTCCACATCGACATGTCAGGAAATCCTCACTGCCTACCACAACAGGGCAATGCTACACATACACTATATATAGGCACACAAGCAAATCGTGATAGCTTGGTTAGCGAGCCATCATTATCATCTAGCACCGCAAACGTTAACTTTGACAATAAAGTCACAATATCAAGACACTGTACTGCAAAGCGCATCTTACACGAATAATGACAATGGCAATTACCGTTGAGCCGGACTCATAATGGTCTCTGTAGATCAGCATTCTCTACGCGGCATCCAAGAGAGGGGGAGGGGGGTGCGCAAATTAAAGTCACTTCTAATATAATAGTCTCCAACTTACCCAAAGTCTCTCCGGGTCCTGCGCTACCGCTTCATGCCTTATGGGGCGGGGTGGCGATGGCAAGCGTCGGCAAGCCTCTGAGCTGCTACGGGCCCGGGTTGCTGGGCTGGGTTCACTGTGCTGTCGGCTCTTGTCTCTGCGTCTATGATGGAGTGTGCTGACCACTCGAACTCGCATCTTATTTATGAGCCCGCGCGGACGTCCGGGAGAGCTATTACGTAGCCCGTGTTGCACAAGTGAAAGGCTCGGACATTGAGTCCAGCCGAACAACATAACCGGTTAGGGTCCTAACACAATCGAATTTACAGTACGGTTAAAAGGGTGCACACAAAAGTCAATTAGGTATCCCAGTAAACTGCAGAAATTACTCTAACGTCCCCTCCAGCAATAATTGAATAAATTTGACCCAGGTTGGATTTATCGGGGATAACATGCGTCTAACTCGTGGTTTACTTTAAATCCGAGATCCTCTTATTAATTATTTCAATAGGACCTGTGCATCAAAGCACAACGAAATTGGTCCCATTATAAAGTAGAAACTTGCTGCTACAATTCTAACTGACTACTTATACCAGAAACCCGGTAATAGTTTTAATATAAATTTTCAAAGTGTCAGGACTAACAACATTCGACAATTTTGTGCGGGATACTTTCGTCCATTAATACGACGTATCCCCATTGATAACAAACGTTATCATGAGTACCTATTTTGTACCGATAGGGTATTGTCTACTCTCAAAAATGAATTCGGGTTCCCGTCTTTCTGTCGGTGGATAACAACGAAGGAGCGAGTTGTAAGAAACTTAAAGCCATGATATAAGAGTTGGAAGCCCGGTGGTCAACATTTCCAACTGACCAATCAAAATGCGCGCTTTTCACCGTGATGTGAATAACGGGTCCCGCGCTAGTATTACAAGGGAAATAATCCAATTAATGGTACTCGGCCAAGTGTCCCTAAACTACTATGAGTGGCCGTCCCTCACTCACGCACCAGAGCTACCATGAAAGCACATTAAAAATAAAAAGTCGTTCATCCTCTCACATTCTCCCCTGCTAAGTCACGTAGTCCCTTACGTGACACATACATCAATTCAAAGGTTTACAAAAGACCACTGAAGGTACAATCAAACTCTAAGGGGCTATGATACCATCACTTAGAGTAGAACAATTGCAAATTACACACAGTGAACCGAAGTACAACAATGGTCCATCCTCTTTATAACCACTAACAGGTGGCGTGAACCGGCTAAGTTACTACTGGCATCCTGAAGATGTACACAACAGTCTCAGCTCTGGCTGTAGCAAGTTACATCATATGGACAAAACAACAGGTCCCAGACCTGAAACGGTGGTCCCAGACCACTATCAGGGTTAACGTAGGATCGAACAGTACAAAAAAAGACAATATGCTATAAGGGCACTAGTGCAATGAAAAAGGTAAGGTCAACATAGGCATAAAAAGTAATCGTAACTAAGCTGTGGAGAAAGCTAACATGGGCATACTCTCTAACCTAAAATCTTGAGGCGGAGCTCCCTTGGATTCGGTGGTCTATCATCTGGCCTGATGGAAACTCGGGGGGGGTCTTGATGGGTGCGCTCCCCTGCTCTTTCTGCACTCACAGTCAATGTCTAATGTTAATCACTAATAAGAGTCAGAGGTCCAATCTCTGGGGTTGTCTGTGTGGGCGGCTGGACCGTCGCACAGGAGGTAGGCGCTGGGAAGTTGTCATCCCAGGTTGAGGGTCCGGTCGGGCTGCAGGTGGCTGGCAAGGGTGGTGGGCTGGGAGTACCAGACACTGGTCGACGCAGGCTGTGGGGGCGGATGTTGCGGATACGTGTAGACCACTGGGGGGTGAAATAACCGCAAGAGGTCTCCGTTGACCGCAGTGGCATCTCCATCTGGGTTTCTGATGGTAAAGTAACCACCATGAGGCGGGGGAACAGACAGGACGGTGTGCACAGGACCGGGGTACGGGTCCTGGATCTTGTGTCGACCAGGATAGTGGTGCTTGACAAGGACATGGTCGCCCGGCTGAAGATGGGCGGCGTTGTGGGGGGTTGTCCTTCGTGCGTCCTGCAGAAGGTGCGTGGACTCCCTGGTTCCTATGGGGTGGGGCAGGGGTTGGCTGGCTGGCTGGGCTTCAAACTAAAAATTTCCATGGCTGGGTTCTCTACACTACAAACTAACCCTTCTGTGTATCCCACTTCTTGACACCAGAAAATGTTGGATGAACTACGAGTGGCTAATGTGGTTACTGCGTGGGTTCAATAGTAACTCCCTTAAGGATACACAGGATTAACAAACACAGGGTTCTGCTGGCAATCTTATTTATTCAAAAAGCCTAACAACGGTATCACTACCAAACAAAAAAAGCCAAGAAAAAGAAGCCCAGAAAAAGAAGCCCAACCAGCCATAAGCTGGAACAAGAGAAAAAGACAAAAATACGATTAGGATATAATGAGAACATTAATCAGGCAATCAATGGTGGACATACATAGTAATAGTATTAAGTATTAAATCAAACAACAACAATATAATATAGAATTTAAGCAATAACCAACTGGATATGTATGCATGGAATAAAATAGCGCTAAGGTTAATGAATAACAACTACAAGTGGCTATATCATATACACAAGGAGTTTCCTAGTACACTGGCAACACAAACTAATATACTAATCAAAGTATGAGGGACATAACGAATGAAGGGGCAAGAACACAATAGTTTCGCTCCACTGAGCCGGTGTACAGCACATCCAGGGTGGCCATTCCATAAAATAATAACGCAGTGGCCAACATGGCCCACTGACCGTCCATAACACAGACGCTGCATCCCAATGCAGGCCATCCTCATAGGCCCACTCCCATTATTAGTACTAACCCGCCCCAGGGCTATTGTATTGGTACTTCCCTTCCCAATCGATACTGAAGGGTCATGCCCTTTGACCTTAGCCGCGGAGCTATGCCGCCAGGCTAACATGTGTATGACACACCACTAGATACATAAAGTAATGTGTACATTCCTTAAAATGAAACTGTCCTTCACACACTTACGAAACTCATAGAAGCATAATACATCTGGATAACTATAATACATGCACATGATATATATATATATATGTCGGCGAGACTCATTGCAACATGTGTAGACTCACTGAAACATTGTTCATCCACCGCCGCACATAGAACAATCCTGGGGCTCACCCATGTGAGGCCCAACTAATATTATACATCTCCAATACATGTAATTAATTACTCATCTTAAACACTAAACACGCAATCACAATCACACTGCTCTCTATAGCATAGTGGTACTGGCAAGGTACACAAATACCCGTAATACAATCAAGCGTATAGTGCCGCTCGCCATAACATAAGCCGTCCACATCGACATGTCAGGAAATCCTCACTGCCTACCACAACAGGGCAATGCTACACATACACTATATATAGGCACACAAGCAAATCGTGATAGCTTGGTTAGCGAGCCATCATTATCATCTAGCACCGCAAACGTTAACTTTGACAATAAAGTCACAATATCAAGACACTGTACTGCAAAGCGCATCTTACACGAATAATGACAATGGCAATTACCGTTGAGCCGGACTCATAATGGTCTCTGTAGATCAGCATTCTCTACGCGGCATCCAAGAGAGGGGGAGGGGGGTGCGCAAATTAAAGTCACTTCTAATATAATAGTCTCCAACTTACCCAAAGTCTCTCCGGGTCCTGCGCTACCGCTTCATGCCTTATGGGGCGGGGTGGCGATGGCAAGCGTCGGCAAGCCTCTGAGCTGCTACGGGCCCGGGTTGCTGGGCTGGGTTCACTGTGCTGTCGGCTCTTGTCTCTGCGTCTATGATGGAGTGTGCTGACCACTCGAACTCGCATCTTATTTATGAGCCCGCGCGGACGTCCGGGAGAGCTATTACGTAGCCCGTGTTGCACAAGTGAAAGGCTCGGACATTGAGTCCAGCCGAACAACATAACCGGTTAGGGTCCTAACACAATCGAATTTACAGTACGGTTAAAAGGGTGCACACAAAAGTCAATTAGGTATCCCAGTAAACTGCAGAAATTACTCTAACGTCCCCTCCAGCAATAATTGAATAAATTTGACCCAGGTTGGATTTATCGGGGATAACATGCGTCTAACTCGTGGTTTACTTTAAATCCGAGATCCTCTTATTAATTATTTCAATAGGACCTGTGCATCAAAGCACAACGAAATTGGTCCCATTATAAAGTAGAAACTTGCTGCTACAATTCTAACTGACTACTTATACCAGAAACCCGGTAATAGTTTTAATATAAATTTTCAAAGTGTCAGGACTAACAACATTCGACAATTTTGTGCGGGATACTTTCGTCCATTAATACGACGTATCCCCATTGATAACAAACGTTATCATGAGTACCTATTTTGTACCGATAGGGTATTGTCTACTCTCAAAAATGAATTCGGGTTCCCGTCTTTCTGTCGGTGGATAACAACGAAGGAGCGAGTTGTAAGAAACTTAAAGCCATGATATAAGAGTTGGAAGCCCGGTGGTCAACATTTCCAACTGACCAATCAAAATGCGCGCTTTTCACCGTGATGTGAATAACGGGTCCCGCGCTAGTATTACAAGGGAAATAATCCAATTAATGGTACTCGGCCAAGTGTCCCTAAACTACTATGAGTGGCCGTCCCTCACTCACGCACCAGAGCTACCATGAAAGCACATTAAAAATAAAAAGTCGTTCATCCTCTCACATTCTCCCCTGCTAAGTCACGTAGTCCCTTACGTGACACATACATCAATTCAAAGGTTTACAAAAGACCACTGAAGGTACAATCAAACTCTAAGGGGCTATGATACCATCACTTAGAGTAGAACAATTGCAAATTACACACAGTGAACCGAAGTACAACAATGGTCCATCCTCTTTATAACCACTAACAGGTGGCGTGAACCGGCTAAGTTACTACTGGCATCCTGAAGATGTACACAACAGTCTCAGCTCTGGCTGTAGCAAGTTACATCATATGGACAAAACAACAGGTCCCAGACCTGAAACGGTGGTCCCAGACCACTATCAGGGTTAACGTAGGATCGAACAGTACAAAAAAAGACAATATGCTATAAGGGCACTAGTGCAATGAAAAAGGTAAGGTCAACATAGGCATAAAAAGTAATCGTAACTAAGCTGTGGAGAAAGCTAACATGGGCATACTCTCTAACCTAAAATCTTGAGGCGGAGCTCCCTTGGATTCGGTGGTCTATCATCTGGCCTGATGGAAACTCGGGGGGGTCTTGATGGGTGCGCTCCCCTGCTCTTTCTGCACTCACAGTCAATGTCTAATGTTAATCACTAATAAGAGTCAGAGGTCCAATCTCTGGGGTTGTCTGTGTGGGCGGCTGGACCGTCGCACAGGAGGTAGGCGCTGGGAAGTTGTCATCCCAGGTTGAGGGTCCGGTCGGGCTGCAGGTGGCTGGCAAGGGTGGTGGGCTGGGAGTACCAGACACTGGTCGACGCAGGCTGTGGGGGCGGATGTTGCGGATACGTGTAGACCACTGGGGGGTGAAATAACCGCAAGAGGTCTCCGTTGACCGCAGTGGCATCTCCATCTGGGTTTCTGATGGTAAAGTAACCACCATGAGGCGGGGGAACAGACAGGACGGTGTGCACAGGACCGGGGTACGGGTCCTGGATCTTGTGTCGACCAGGATAGTGGTGCTTGACAAGGACATGGTCGCCCGGCTGAAGATGGGCGGCGTTGTGGGGGGTTGTCCTTCGTGCGTCCTGCAGAAGGTGCGTGGACTCCCTGGTTCCTATGGGGTGGGGCAGGGGTTGGCTGGCTGGCTGGGCTTCAAACTAAAAATTTCCATGGCTGGGTTCTCTACACTACAAACTAACCCTTCTGTGTATCCCACTTCTTGACACCAGAAAATGTTGGATGAACTACGAGTGGCTAATGTGGTTACTGCGTGGGTTCAATAGTAACTCCCTTAAGGATACACAGGATTAACAAACACAGGGTTCTGCTGGCAATCTTATTTATTCAAAAAGCCTAACAACGGTATCACTACCAAACAAAAAAAGCCAAGAAAAAGAAGCCCAGAAAAAGAAGCCCAACCAGCCATAAGCTGGAACAAGAGAAAAAGACAAAAATATGATTAGGATATAATGAGAACATTAATCAGGCAATCAATGGTGGACATACATAGTAATAGTATTAAGTATTAAATCAAACAACAACAATATAATATAGAATTTAAGCAATAACCAACTGGATATGTATGCATGGAATAAAATAGCGCTAAGGTTAATGAATAACAACTACAAGTGGCTATATCATATACACAAGGAGTTTCCTAGTACACTGGCAACACAAACTAATATACTAATCAAAGTATGAGGGACATAACGAATGAAGGGGCAAGAACACAATAGTTTCGCTCCACTGAGCCGGTGTACCGCACATCCAGGGTGGCCATTCCATAAAATAATAACGCAGTGGCCAACATGGCCCACTGACCGTCCATAACACAGACGCTGCATCCCAATGCAGGCCATCCTCATAGGCCCACTCCCATTATTAGTACTAACCCGCCCCAGGGCTATTGTATTGGTACTTCCCTTCCCAATCGATACTGAAGGGTCATGCCCTTTGACCTTAGCCGCGGAGCTATGCCGCCAGGCTAACATGTGTATGACACACCACTAGATACATAAAGTAATGTGTACATTCCTTAAAATGAAACTGTCCTTCACACACTTACGAAACTCATAGAAGCATAATACATCTGGATAACTATAATACATGCACATGATATATATATATATATGTCGGCGAGACTCATTGCAACATGTGTAGACTCACTGAAACATTGTTCATCCACCGCCGCACATAGAACAATCCTGGGGCTCACCCATGTGAGGCCCAACTAATATTATACATCTCCAATACATGTAATTAATTACTCATCTTAAACACTAAACACGCAATCACAATCACACTGCTCTCTATAGCATAGTGGTACTGGCAAGGTACACAAACACCCGTAATACAATCAAGCGTATAGTGCCGCTCGCCATAACATAAGCCGTCCACATCGACATGTCAGGAAATCCTCACTGCCTACCACAACAGGGCAATGCTACACATACACTATATATAGGCACACAAGCAAATCGTGATAGCTTGGTTAGCGAGCCATCATTATCATCTAGCACCGCAAACGTTAACTTTGACAATAAAGTCACAATATCAAGACACTGTACTGCAAAGCGCATCTTACACGAATAATGACAATGGCAATTACCGTTGAGCCGGACTCATAATGGTCTCTGTAGATCAGCATTCTCTACGCGGCATCCAAGAGAGGGGGAGGGGGGTGCGCAAATTAAAGTCACTTCTAATATAATAGTCTCCAACTTACCCAAAGTCTCTCCGGGTCCTGCGCTACCGCTTCATGCCTTATGGGGCGGGGTGGCGATGGCAAGCGTCGGCAAGCCTCTGAGCTGCTACGGGCCCGGGTTGCTGGGCTGGGTTCACTGTGCTGTCGGCTCTTGTCTCTGCGTCTATGATGGAGTGTGCTGACCACTCGAACTCGCATCTTATTTATGAGCCCGCGCGGACGTCCGGGAGAGCTATTACGTAGCCCGTGTTGCACAAGTGAAAGGCTCGGACATTGAGTCCAGCCGAACAACATAACCGGTTAGGGTCCTAACACAATCGAATTTACAGTACGGTTAAAAGGGTGCACACAAAAGTCAATTAGGTATCCCAGTAAACTGCAGAAATTACTCTAACGTCCCCTCCAGCAATAATTGAATAAATTTGACCCAGGTTGGATTTATCGGGGATAACATGCGTCTAACTCGTGGTTTACTTTAAATCCGAGATCCTCTTATTAATTATTTCAATAGGACCTGTGCATCAAAGCACAACGAAATTGGTCCCATTATAAAGTAGAAACTTGCTGCTACAATTCTAACTGACTACTTATACCAGAAACCCGGTAATAGTTTTAATATAAATTTTCAAAGTGTCAGGACTAACAACATTCGACAATTTTGTGCGGGATACTTTCGTCCATTAATACGACGTATCCCCATTGATAACAAACGTTATCATGAGTACCTATTTTGTACCGATAGGGTATTGTCTACTCTCAAAAATGAATTCGGGTTCCCGTCTTTCTGTCGGTGGATAACAACGAAGGAGCGAGTTGTAAGAAACTTAAAGCCATGATATAAGAGTTGGAAGCCCGGTGGTCAACATTTCCAACTGACCAATCAAAATGCGCGCTTTTCACCGTGATGTGAATAACGGGTCCCGCGCTAGTATTACAAGGGAAATAATCCAATTAATGGTACTCGGCCAAGTGTCCCTAAACTACTATGAGTGGCCGTCCCTCACTCACGCACCAGAGCTACCATGAAAGCACATTAAAAATAAAAAGTCGTTCATCCTCTCACATTCTCCCCTGCTAAGTCACGTAGTCCCTTACGTGACACATACATCAATTCAAAGGTTTACAAAAGACCACTGAAGGTACAATCAAACTCTAAGGGGCTATGATACCATCACTTAGAGTAGAACAATTGCAAATTACACACAGTGAACCGAAGTACAACAATGGTCCATCCTCTTTATAACCACTAACAGGTGGCGTGAACCGGCTAAGTTACTACTGGCATCCTGAAGATGTACACAACAGTCTCAGCTCTGGCTGTAGCAAGTTACATCATATGGACAAAACAACAGGTCCCAGACCTGAAACGGTGGTCCCAGACCACTATCAGGGTTAACGTAGGATCGAACAGTACAAAAAAAGACAATATGCTATAAGGGCACTAGTGCAATGAAAAAGGTAAGGTCAACATAGGCATAAAAAGTAATCGTAACTAAGCTGTGGAGAAAGCTAACATGGGCATACTCTCTAACCTAAAATCTTGAGGCGGAGCTCCCTTGGATTCGGTGGTCTATCATCTGGCCTGATGGAAACTCGGGGGGGGTCTTGATGGGTGCGCTCCCCTGCTCTTTCTGCACTCACAGTCAATGTCTAATGTTAATCACTAATAAGAGTCAGAGGTCCAATCTCTGGGGTTGTCTGTGTGGGCGGCTGGACCGTCGCACAGGAGGTAGGCGCTGGGAAGTTGTCATCCCAGGTTGAGGGTCCGGTCGGGCTGCAGGTGGCTGGCAAGGGTGGTGGGCTGGGAGTACCAGACACTGGTCGACGCAGGCTGTGGGGGCGGATGTTGCGGATACGTGTAGACCACTGGGGGGTGAAATAACCGCAAGAGGTCTCCGTTGACCGCAGTGGCATCTCCATCTGGGTTTCTGATGGTAAAGTAACCACCATGAGGCGGGGGAACAGACAGGACGGTGTGCACAGGACCGGGGTACGGGTCCTGGATCTTGTGTCGACCAGGATAGTGGTGCTTGACAAGGACATGGTCGCCCGGCTGAAGATGGGCGGCGTTGTGGGGGGTTGTCCTTCGTGCGTCCTGCAGAAGGTGCGTGGACTCCCTGGTTCCTATGGGGTGGGGCAGGGGTTGGCTGGCTGGCTGGGCTTCAAACTAAAAATTTCCATGGCTGGGTTCTCTACACTACAAACTAACCCTTCTGTGTATCCCACTTCTTGACACCAGAAAATGTTGGATGAACTACGAGTGGCTAATGTGGTTACTGCGTGGGTTCAATAGTAACTCCCTTAAGGATACACAGGATTAACAAACACAGGGTTCTGCTGGCAATCTTATTTATTCAAAAAGCCTAACAACGGTATCACTACCAAACAAAAAAAGCCAAGAAAAAGAAGCCCAGAAAAAGAAGCCCAACCAGCCATAAGCTGGAACAAGAGAAAAAGACAAAAATACGATTAGGATATAATGAGAACATTAATCAGGCAATCAATGGTGGACATACATAGTAATAGTATTAAGTATTAAATCAAACAACAACAATATAATATAGAATTTAAGCAATAACCAACTGGATATGTATGCATGGAATAAAATAGCGCTAAGGTTAATGAATAACAACTACAAGTGGCTATATCATATACACAAGGAGTTTCCTAGTACACTGGCAACACAAACTAATATACTAATCAAAGTATGAGGGACATAACGAATGAAGGGGCAAGAACACAATAGTTTCGCTCCACTGAGCCGGTGTACAGCACATCCAGGGTGGCCATTCCATAAAATAATAACGCAGTGGCCAACATGGCCCACTGACCGTCCATAACACAGACGCTGCATCCCAATGCAGGCCATCCTCATAGGCCCACTCCCATTATTAGTACTAACCCGCCCCAGGGCTATTGTATTGGTACTTCCCTTCCCAATCGATACTGAAGGGTCATGCCCTTTGACCTTAGCCGCGGAGCTATGCCGCCAGGCTAACATGTGTATGACACACCACTAGATACATAAAGTAATGTGTACATTCCTTAAAATGAAACTGTCCTTCACACACTTACGAAACTCATAGAAGCATAATACATCTGGATAACTATAATACATGCACATGATATATATATATATATGTCGGCGAGACTCATTGCAACATGTGTAGACTCACTGAAACATTGTTCATCCACCGCCGCACATAGAACAATCCTGGGGCTCACCCATGTGAGGCCCAACTAATATTATACATCTCCAATACATGTAATTAATTACTCATCTTAAACACTAAACACGCAATCACAATCACACTGCTCTCTATAGCATAGTGGTACTGGCAAGGTACACAAATACCCGTAATACAATCAAGCGTATAGTGCCGCTCGCCATAACATAAGCCGTCCACATCGACATGTCAGGAAATCCTCACTGCCTACCACAACAGGGCAATGCTACACATACACTATATATAGGCACACAAGCAAATCGTGATAGCTTGGTTAGCGAGCCATCATTATCATCTAGCACCGCAAACGTTAACTTTGACAATAAAGTCACAATATCAAGACACTGTACTGCAAAGCGCATCTTACACGAATAATGACAATGGCAATTACCGTTGAGCCGGACTCATAATGGTCTCTGTAGATCAGCATTCTCTACGCGGCATCCAAGAGAGGGGGAGGGGGGTGCGCAAATTAAAGTCACTTCTAATATAATAGTCTCCAACTTACCCAAAGTCTCTCCGGGTCCTGCGCTACCGCTTCATGCCTTATGGGGCGGGGTGGCGATGGCAAGCGTCGGCAAGCCTCTGAGCTGCTACGGGCCCGGGTTGCTGGGCTGGGTTCACTGTGCTGTCGGCTCTTGTCTCTGCGTCTATGATGGAGTGTGCTGACCACTCGAACTCGCATCTTATTTATGAGCCCGCGCGGACGTCCGGGAGAGCTATTACGTAGCCCGTGTTGCACAAGTGAAAGGCTCGGACATTGAGTCCAGCCGAACAACATAACCGGTTAGGGTCCTAACACAATCGAATTTACAGTACGGTTAAAAGGGTGCACACAAAAGTCAATTAGGTATCCCAGTAAACTGCAGAAATTACTCTAACGTCCCCTCCAGCAATAATTGAATAAATTTGACCCAGGTTGGATTTATCGGGGATAACATGCGTCTAACTCGTGGTTTACTTTAAATCCGAGATCCTCTTATTAATTATTTCAATAGGACCTGTGCATCAAAGCACAACGAAATTGGTCCCATTATAAAGTAGAAACTTGCTGCTACAATTCTAACTGACTACTTATACCAGAAACCCGGTAATAGTTTTAATATAAATTTTCAAAGTGTCAGGACTAACAACATTCGACAATTTTGTGCGGGATACTTTCGTCCATTAATACGACGTATCCCCATTGATAACAAACGTTATCATGAGTACCTATTTTGTACCGATAGGGTATTGTCTACTCTCAAAAATGAATTCGGGTTCCCGTCTTTCTGTCGGTGGATAACAACGAAGGAGCGAGTTGTAAGAAACTTAAAGCCATGATATAAGAGTTGGAAGCCCGGTGGTCAACATTTCCAACTGACCAATCAAAATGCGCGCTTTTCACCGTGATGTGAATAACGGGTCCCGCGCTAGTATTACAAGGGAAATAATCCAATTAATGGTACTCGGCCAAGTGTCCCTAAACTACTATGAGTGGCCGTCCCTCACTCACGCACCAGAGCTACCATGAAAGCACATTAAAAATAAAAAGTCGTTCATCCTCTCACATTCTCCCCTGCTAAGTCACGTAGTCCCTTACGTGACACATACATCAATTCAAAGGTTTACAAAAGACCACTGAAGGTACAATCAAACTCTAAGGGGCTATGATACCATCACTTAGAGTAGAACAATTGCAAATTACACACAGTGAACCGAAGTACAACAATGGTCCATCCTCTTTATAACCACTAACAGGTGGCGTGAACCGGCTAAGTTACTACTGGCATCCTGAAGATGTACACAACAGTCTCAGCTCTGGCTGTAGCAAGTTACATCATATGGACAAAACAACAGGTCCCAGACCTGAAACGGTGGTCCCAGACCACTATCAGGGTTAACGTAGGATCGAACAGTACAAAAAAAGACAATATGCTATAAGGGCACTAGTGCAATGAAAAAGGTAAGGTCAACATAGGCATAAAAAGTAATCGTAACTAAGCTGTGGAGAAAGCTAACATGGGCATACTCTCTAACCTAAAATCTTGAGGCGGAGCTCCCTTGGATTCGGTGGTCTATCATCTGGCCTGATGGAAACTCGGGGGGGTCTTGATGGGTGCGCTCCCCTGCTCTTTCTGCACTCACAGTCAATGTCTAATGTTAATCACTAATAAGAGTCAGAGGTCCAATCTCTGGGGTTGTCTGTGTGGGCGGCTGGACCGTCGCACAGGAGGTAGGCGCTGGGAAGTTGTCATCCCAGGTTGAGGGTCCGGTCGGGCTGCAGGTGGCTGGCAAGGGTGGTGGGCTGGGAGTACCAGACACTGGTCGACGCAGGCTGTGGGGGCGGATGTTGCGGATACGTGTAGACCACTGGGGGGTGAAATAACCGCAAGAGGTCTCCGTTGACCGCAGTGGCATCTCCATCTGGGTTTCTGATGGTAAAGTAACCACCATGAGGCGGGGGAACAGACAGGACGGTGTGCACAGGACCGGGGTACGGGTCCTGGATCTTGTGTCGACCAGGATAGTGGTGCTTGACAAGGACATGGTCGCCCGGCTGAAGATGGGCGGCGTTGTGGGGGGTTGTCCTTCGTGCGTCCTGCAGAAGGTGCGTGGACTCCCTGGTTCCTATGGGGTGGGGCAGGGGTTGGCTGGCTGGCTGGGCTTCAAACTAAAAATTTCCATGGCTGGGTTCTCTACACTACAAACTAACCCTTCTGTGTATCCCACTTCTTGACACCAGAAAATGTTGGATGAACTACGAGTGGCTAATGTGGTTACTGCGTGGGTTCAATAGTAACTCCCTTAAGGATACACAGGATTAACAAACACAGGGTTCTGCTGGCAATCTTATTTATTCAAAAAGCCTAACAACGGTATCACTACCAAACAAAAAAAGCCAAGAAAAAGAAGCCCAGAAAAAGAAGCCCAACCAGCCATAAGCTGGAACAAGAGAAAAAGACAAAAATATGATTAGGATATAATGAGAACATTAATCAGGCAATCAATGGTGGACATACATAGTAATAGTATTAAGTATTAAATCAAACAACAACAATATAATATAGAATTTAAGCAATAACCAACTGGATATGTATGCATGGAATAAAATAGCGCTAAGGTTAATGAATAACAACTACAAGTGGCTATATCATATACACAAGGAGTTTCCTAGTACACTGGCAACACAAACTAATATACTAATCAAAGTATGAGGGACATAACGAATGAAGGGGCAAGAACACAATAGTTTCGCTCCACTGAGCCGGTGTACAGCACATCCAGGGTGGCCATTCCATAAAATAATAACGCAGTGGCCAACATGGCCCACTGACCGTCCATAACACAGACGCTGCATCCCAATGCAGGCCATCCTCATAGGCCCACTCCCATTATTAGTACTAACCCGCCCCAGGGCTATTGTATTGGTACTTCCCTTCCCAATCGATACTGAAGGGTCATGCCCTTTGACCTTAGCCGCGGAGCTATGCCGCCAGGCTAACATGTGTATGACACACCACTAGATACATAAAGTAATGTGTACATTCCTTAAAATGAAACTGTCCTTCACACACTTACGAAACTCATAGAAGCATAATACATCTGGATAACTATAATACATGCACATGATATATATATATATATGTCGGCGAGACTCATTGCAACATGTGTAGACTCACTGAAACATTGTTCATCCACCGCCGCACATAGAACAATCCTGGGGCTCACCCATGTGAGGCCCAACTAATATTATACATCTCCAATACATGTAATTAATTACTCATCTTAAACACTAAACACGCAATCACAATCACACTGCTCTCTATAGCATAGTGGTACTGGCAAGGTACACAAATACCCGTAATACAATCAAGCGTATAGTGCCGCTCGCCATAACATAAGCCGTCCACATCGACATGTCAGGAAATCCTCACTGCCTACCACAACAGGGCAATGCTACACATACACTATATATAGGCACACAAGCAAATCGTGATAGCTTGGTTAGCGAGCCATCATTATCATCTAGCACCGCAAACGTTAACTTTGACAATAAAGTCACAATATCAAGACACTGTACTGCAAAGCGCATCTTACACGAATAATGACAATGGCAATTACCGTTGAGCCGGACTCATAATGGTCTCTGTAGATCAGCATTCTCTACGCGGCATCCAAGAGAGGGGGAGGGGGGTGCGCAAATTAAAGTCACTTCTAATATAATAGTCTCCAACTTACCCAAAGTCTCTCCGGGTCCTGCGCTACCGCTTCATGCCTTATGGGGCGGGGTGGCGATGGCAAGCGTCGGCAAGCCTCTGAGCTGCTACGGGCCCGGGTTGCTGGGCTGGGTTCACTGTGCTGTCGGCTCTTGTCTCTGCGTCTATGATGGAGTGTGCTGACCACTCGAACTCGCATCTTATTTATGAGCCCGCGCGGACGTCCGGGAGAGCTATTACGTAGCCCGTGTTGCACAAGTGAAAGGCTCGGACATTGAGTCCAGCCGAACAACATAACCGGTTAGGGTCCTAACACAATCGAATTTACAGTACGGTTAAAAGGGTGCACACAAAAGTCAATTAGGTATCCCAGTAAACTGCAGAAATTACTCTAACGTCCCCTCCAGCAATAATTGAATAAATTTGACCCAGGTTGGATTTATCGGGGATAACATGCGTCTAACTCGTGGTTTACTTTAAATCCGAGATCCTCTTATTAATTATTTCAATAGGACCTGTGCATCAAAGCACAACGAAATTGGTCCCATTATAAAGTAGAAACTTGCTGCTACAATTCTAACTGACTACTTATACCAGAAACCCGGTAATAGTTTTAATATAAATTTTCAAAGTGTCAGGACTAACAACATTCGACAATTTTGTGCGGGATACTTTCGTCCATTAATACGACGTATCCCCATTGATAACAAACGTTATCATGAGTACCTATTTTGTACCGATAGGGTATTGTCTACTCTCAAAAATGAATTCGGGTTCCCGTCTTTCTGTCGGTGGATAACAACGAAGGAGCGAGTTGTAAGAAACTTAAAGCCATGATATAAGAGTTGGAAGCCCGGTGGTCAACATTTCCAACTGACCAATCAAAATGCGCGCTTTTCACCGTGATGTGAATAACGGGTCCCGCGCTAGTATTACAAGGGAAATAATCCAATTAATGGTACTCGGCCAAGTGTCCCTAAACTACTATGAGTGGCCGTCCCTCACTCACGCACCAGAGCTACCATGAAAGCACATTAAAAATAAAAAGTCGTTCATCCTCTCACATTCTCCCCTGCTAAGTCACGTAGTCCCTTACGTGACACATACATCAATTCAAAGGTTTACAAAAGACCACTGAAGGTACAATCAAACTCTAAGGGGCTATGATACCATCACTTAGAGTAGAACAATTGCAAATTACACACAGTGAACCGAAGTACAACAATGGTCCATCCTCTTTATAACCACTAACAGGTGGCGTGAACCGGCTAAGTTACTACTGGCATCCTGAAGATGTACACAACAGTCTCAGCTCTGGCTGTAGCAAGTTACATCATATGGACAAAACAACAGGTCCCAGACCTGAAACGGTGGTCCCAGACCACTATCAGGGTTAACGTAGGATCGAACAGTACAAAAAAAGACAATATGCTATAAGGGCACTAGTGCAATGAAAAAGGTAAGGTCAACATAGGCATAAAAAGTAATCGTAACTAAGCTGTGGAGAAAGCTAACATGGGCATACTCTCTAACCTAAAATCTTGAGGCGGAGCTCCCTTGGATTCGGTGGTCTATCATCTGGCCTGATGGAAACTCGGGGGGGTCTTGATGGGTGCGCTCCCCTGCTCTTTCTGCACTCACAGTCAATGTCTAATGTTAATCACTAATAAGAGTCAGAGGTCCAATCTCTGGGGTTGTCTGTGTGGGCGGCTGGACCGTCGCACAGGAGGTAGGCGCTGGGAAGTTGTCATCCCAGGTTGAGGGTCCGGTCGGGCTGCAGGTGGCTGGCAAGGGTGGTGGGCTGGGAGTACCAGACACTGGTCGACGCAGGCTGTGGGGGCGGATGTTGCGGATACGTGTAGACCACTGGGGGGTGAAATAACCGCAAGAGGTCTCCGTTGACCGCAGTGGCATCTCCATCTGGGTTTCTGATGGTAAAGTAACCACCATGAGGCGGGGGAACAGACAGGACGGTGTGCACAGGACCGGGGTACGGGTCCTGGATCTTGTGTCGACCAGGATAGTGGTGCTTGACAAGGACATGGTCGCCCGGCTGAAGATGGGCGGCGTTGTGGGGGGTTGTCCTTCGTGCGTCCTGCAGAAGGTGCGTGGACTCCCTGGTTCCTATGGGGTGGGGCAGGGGTTGGCTGGCTGGCTGGGCTTCAAACTAAAAATTTCCATGGCTGGGTTCTCTACACTACAAACTAACCCTTCTGTGTATCCCACTTCTTGACACCAGAAAATGTTGGATGAATTACGAGTGGCTAATGTGGTTACTGCGTGGGTTCAATAGTAACTCCCTTAAGGATACACAGGATTAACAAACACAGGGTTCTGCTGGCAATCTTATTTATTCAAAAAGCCTAACAACGGTATCACTACCAAACAAAAAAAGCCAAGAAAAAGAAGCCCAGAAAAAGAAGCCCAACCAGCCATAAGCTGGAACAAGAGAAAAAGACAAAAATATGATTAGGATATAATGAGAACATTAATCAGGCAATCAATGGTGGACATACATAGTAATAGTATTAAGTATTAAATCAAACAACAACAATATAATATAGAATTTAAGCAATAACCAACTGGATATGTATGCATGGAATAAAATAGCGCTAAGGTTAATGAATAACAACTACAAGTGGCTATATCATATACACAAGGAGTTTCCTAGTACACTGGCAACACAAACTAATATACTAATCAAAGTATGAGGGACATAACGAATGAAGGGGCAAGAACACAATAGTTTCGCTCCACTGAGCCGGTGTACCGCACATCCAGGGTGGCCATTCCATAAAATAATAACGCAGTGGCCAACATGGCCCACTGACCGTCCATAACACAGACGCTGCATCCCAATGCAGGCCATCCTCATAGGCCCACTCCCATTATTAGTACTAACCCGCCCCAGGGCTATTGTATTGGTACTTCCCTTCCCAATCGATACTGAAGGGTCATGCCCTTTGACCTTAGCCGCGGAGCTATGCCGCCAGGCTAACATGTGTATGACACACCACTAGATACATAAAGTAATGTGTACATTCCTTAAAATGAAACTGTCCTTCACACACTTACGAAACTCATAGAAGCATAATACATCTGGATAACTATAATACATGCACATGATATATATATATATATGTCGGCGAGACTCATTGCAACATGTGTAGACTCACTGAAACATTGTTCATCCACCGCCGCACATAGAACAATCCTGGGGCTCACCCATGTGAGGCCCAACTAATATTATACATCTCCAATACATGTAATTAATTACTCATCTTAAACACTAAACACGCAATCACAATCACACTGCTCTCTATAGCATAGTGGTACTGGCAAGGTACACAAATACCCGTAATACAATCAAGCGTATAGTGCCGCTCGCCATAACATAAGCCGTCCACATCGACATGTCAGGAAATCCTCACTGCCTACCACAACAGGGCAATGCTACACATACACTATATATAGGCACACAAGCAAATCGTGATAGCTTGGTTAGCGAGCCATCATTATCATCTAGCACCGCAAACGTTAACTTTGACAATAAAGTCACAATATCAAGACACTGTACTGCAAAGCGCATCTTACACGAATAATGACAATGGCAATTACCGTTGAGCCGGACTCATAATGGTCTCTGTAGATCAGCATTCTCTACGCGGCATCCAAGAGAGGGGGAGGGGGGTGCGCAAATTAAAGTCACTTCTAATATAATAGTCTCCAACTTACCCAAAGTCTCTCCGGGTCCTGCGCTACCGCTTCATGCCTTATGGGGCGGGGTGGCGATGGCAAGCGTCGGCAAGCCTCTGAGCTGCTACGGGCCCGGGTTGCTGGGCTGGGTTCACTGTGCTGTCGGCTCTTGTCTCTGCGTCTATGATGGAGTGTGCTGACCACTCGAACTCGCATCTTATTTATGAGCCCGCGCGGACGTCCGGGAGAGCTATTACGTAGCCCGTGTTGCACAAGTGAAAGGCTCGGACATTGAGTCCAGCCGAACAACATAACCGGTTAGGGTCCTAACACAATCGAATTTACAGTACGGTTAAAAGGGTGCACACAAAAGTCAATTAGGTATCCCAGTAAACTGCAGAAATTACTCTAACGTCCCCTCCAGCAATAATTGAATAAATTTGACCCAGGTTGGATTTATCGGGGATAACATGCGTCTAACTCGTGGTTTACTTTAAATCCGAGATCCTCTTATTAATTATTTCAATAGGACCTGTGCATCAAAGCACAACGAAATTGGTCCCATTATAAAGTAGAAACTTGCTGCTACAATTCTAACTGACTACTTATACCAGAAACCCGGTAATAGTTTTAATATAAATTTTCAAAGTGTCAGGACTAACAACATTCGACAATTTTGTGCGGGATACTTTCGTCCATTAATACGACGTATCCCCATTGATAACAAACGTTATCATGAGTACCTATTTTGTACCGATAGGGTATTGTCTACTCTCAAAAATGAATTCGGGTTCCCGTCTTTCTGTCGGTGGATAACAACGAAGGAGCGAGTTGTAAGAAACTTAAAGCCATGATATAAGAGTTGGAAGCCCGGTGGTCAACATTTCCAACTGACCAATCAAAATGCGCGCTTTTCACCGTGATGTGAATAACGGGTCCCGCGCTAGTATTACAAGGGAAATAATCCAATTAATGGTACTCGGCCAAGTGTCCCTAAACTACTATGAGTGGCCGTCCCTCACTCACGCACCAGAGCTACCATGAAAGCACATTAAAAATAAAAAGTCGTTCATCCTCTCACATTCTCCCCTGCTAAGTCACGTAGTCCCTTACGTGACACATACATCAATTCAAAGGTTTACAAAAGACCACTGAAGGTACAATCAAACTCTAAGGGGCTATGATACCATCACTTAGAGTAGAACAATTGCAAATTACACACAGTGAACCGAAGTACAACAATGGTCCATCCTCTTTATAACCACTAACAGGTGGCGTGAACCGGCTAAGTTACTACTGGCATCCTGAAGATGTACACAACAGTCTCAGCTCTGGCTGTAGCAAGTTACATCATATGGACAAAACAACAGGTCCCAGACCTGAAACGGTGGTCCCAGACCACTATCAGGGTTAACGTAGGATCGAACAGTACAAAAAAAGACAATATGCTATAAGGGCACTAGTGCAATGAAAAAGGTAAGGTCAACATAGGCATAAAAAGTAATCGTAACTAAGCTGTGGAGAAAGCTAACATGGGCATACTCTCTAACCTAAAATCTTGAGAAAAAGACAAAAATACGATTAGGATATAATGAGAACATTAATCAGGCAATCAATGGTGGACATACATAGTAATAGTATTAAGTATTAAATCAAACAACAACAATATAATATAGAATTTAAGCAATAACCAACTGGATATGTATGCATGGAATAAAATAGCGCTAAGGTTAATGAATAACAACTACAAGTGGCTATATCATATACACAAGGAGTTTCCTAGTACACTGGCAACACAAACTAATATACTAATCAAAGTATGAGGGACATAACGAATGAAGGGGCAAGAACACAATAGTTTCGCTCCACTGAGCCGGTGTACCGCACATCCAGGGTGGCCATTCCATAAAATAATAACGCAGTGGCCAACATGGCCCACTGACCGTCCATAACACAGACGCTGCATCCCAATGCAGGCCATCCTCATAGGCCCACTCCCATTATTAGTACTAACCCGCCCCAGGGCTATTGTATTGGTACTTCCCTTCCCAATCGATACTGAAGGGTCATGCCCTTTGACCTTAGCCGCGGAGCTATGCCGCCAGGCTAACATGTGTATGACACACCACTAGATACATAAAGTAATGTGTACATTCCTTAAAATGAAACTGTCCTTCACACACTTACGAAACTCATAGAAGCATAATACATCTGGATAACTATAATACATGCACATGATATATATATATATATGTCGGCGAGACTCATTGCAACATGTGTAGACTCACTGAAACATTGTTCATCCACCGCCGCACATAGAACAATCCTGGGGCTCACCCATGTGAGGCCCAACTAATATTATACATCTCCAATACATGTAATTAATTACTCATCTTAAACACTAAACACGCAATCACAATCACACTGCTCTCTATAGCATAGTGGTACTGGCAAGGTACACAAACACCCGTAATACAATCAAGCGTATAGTGCCGCTCGCCATAACATAAGCCGTCCACATCGACATGTCAGGAAATCCTCACTGCCTACCACAACAGGGCAATGCTACACATACACTATATATAGGCACACAAGCAAATCGTGATAGCTTGGTTAGCGAGCCATCATTATCATCTAGCACCGCAAACGTTAACTTTGACAATAAAGTCACAATATCAAGACACTGTACTGCAAAGCGCATCTTACACGAATAATGACAATGGCAATTACCGTTGAGCCGGACTCATAATGGTCTCTGTAGATCAGCATTCTCTACGCGGCATCCAAGAGAGGGGGGGGGGGTGCGCAAATTAAAGTCACTTCTAATATAATAGTCTCCAACTTACCCAAAGTCTCTCCGGGTCCTGCGCTACCGCTTCATGCCTTATGGGGCGGGGTGGCGATGGCAAGCGTCGGCAAGCCTCTGAGCTGCTACGGGCCCGGGTTGCTGGGCTGGGTTCACTGTGCTGTCGGCTCTTGTCTCTGCGTCTATGATGGAGTGTGCTGACCACTCGAACTCGCATCTTATTTATGAGCCCGCGCGGACGTCCGGGAGAGCTATTACGTAGCCCGTGTTGCACAAGTGAAAGGCTCGGACATTGAGTCCAGCCGAACAACATAACCGGTTAGGGTCCTAACACAATCGAATTTACAGTACGGTTAAAAGGGTGCACACAAAAGTCAATTAGGTATCCCAGTAAACTGCAGAAATTACTCTAACGTCCCCTCCAGCAATAATTGAATAAATTTGACCCAGGTTGGATTTATCGGGGATAACATGCGTCTAACTCGTGGTTTACTTTAAATCCGAGATCCTCTTATTAATTATTTCAATAGGACCTGTGCATCAAAGCACAACGAAATTGGTCCCATTATAAAGTAGAAACTTGCTGCTACAATTCTAACTGACTACTTATGCCAGAAACCCGGTAATAGTTTTAATATAAATTTTCAAAGTGTCAGGACTAACAACATTCGACAATTTTGTGCGGGATACTTTCGTCCATTAATACGACGTATCCCCATTGATAACAAACGTTATCATGAGTACCTATTTTGTACCGATAGGGTATTGTCTACTCTCAAAAATGAATTCGGGTTCCCGTCTTTCTGTCGGTGGATAACAACGAAGGAGCGAGTTGTAAGAAACTTAAAGCCATGATATAAGAGTTGGAAGCCCGGTGGTCAACATTTCCAACTGACCAATCAAAATGCGCGCTTTTCACCGTGATGTGAATAACGGGTCCCGCGCTAGTATTACAAGGGAAATAATCCAATTAATGGTACTCGGCCAAGTGTCCCTAAACTACTATGAGTGGCCGTCCCTCACTCACGCACCAGAGCTACCATGAAAGCACATTAAAAATAAAAAGTCGTTCATCCTCTCACATATATAAGAGGTAAATTATAAATATGAATGTAATGTCGAGTTGCTTAGATTCACCAGGTGGTCATGAGACTGGTTGTATGAAATAGCATGGAGATTTGAGAAAATATTGTAAGCCTATTGAAGAAATCATAATACAGTTGTCCCAGGAGAGTTCACGTAAAGACCTAAAACTGCCGCCCTGATATTTCGAGAGGCGTTGAATGCTTAACTCTTTTGAACTTTGATAACAAAGAAGAACAGTAGTCCAGAAATATTAAGATCTGACACATCTTTCACAAGTATAATGGAACCTGCAGCATTGCTCACGCACGGCCGGGAAACTCACAAAGTTGTAAATAAATATAAAGGTAATGAATATCAAGATGTAACAAACTTAACAAATATAATAACGAGCAATATTTATTTCAGGCCGTTTGCCGTGTAACTGGTCCGTTTTTTGTTTGTTCCGTACGTTTTTGCCTAAGCCAGAGTAAGATGAAAGTCATCTCTCTTCAACTAGCGCTCAACGTTATCACCAGGCTTATCGCACGCGCACCCTTTCGTACTCGTAGCCGCTCCTACCCGAAAAAAACTCCCCCTGGCGGGCTGACTCACCAGACACTACTTATGCGATTTCATGAGATAAAAAGCGACGTTAGTCACACACAGTAAATGTGATGACTTAATTTTGTTGAAGATCAGTGCAAAACAGACTGGTTAAGCGGATCGAATAGACGTAAAAGCGTAAATTTAACAAGAAATGCACGTTTCGGCCAACGTTACGCTTCTATGAACAAGTAGCAGACGAGCCTAATCAACATCCGGTAGCGCCGGAGATTGCCGAGAGGATCCGAAGTGTTGTTATTACAATGGCCGACTACCAGCCTCTTGGATGAAGATGCACCCTGAAATCGGCTACTGTAGTTGTGTTATAGACATGAAAAAATTCAAAATATGAATTCGGGAGAAAAAGGAGCAGAAGGCGGAGCAGAAAAGGATGTGGAGTATTATTACAGACCAGGTAATTTTAAAATTTGATTGGGTGGAAGGTTGTCAATCAGTTGTCTGCTTCGCAGACGATTTCTGGCCTCGGGAGCGTTCTGGCCTTCGGACAGCGACACGGTGCCATGCCTCTATGATGGTGCCAGAGGTGCTCCTGCTGCCCAGAAAATCTGGATGGACCTGAATATTCAGCTAGAAGCGGTTGGAGGTTATTTGTAACATGGCTTATAGTTTTGTTTTGCCAGTAGAGAACAAAGAAAAGAGCTTTGAGACTGAAAATGTCGAGTTCCATTCATCCCATATTGCATTTATTTCAAGTTATCTCCCTTCAGATCATGATAAACCAAAAGTAGATTTTTGTAATTTGCATGACAAAAGCAAAATCACCTTTGTCCTCCTATCTTGTCAAAAATAGAACTGAAGCTGGTTGCAGAATATAGTTGTAGACATTGATCTAGTTCATAGTGTCTGGCTTGAGATTGCCAGCCAACTGGCAGTTTGGATCCATCTTTCTAAGATTTTTTTAACTAAAAAAACTTCAAAGCCCTTTCATTACTTTCAACAAAATGGTCCAGTTTTATGTCTCAGCATTGCATTTAGATCTAAATAGATTTAGAGTGGATCTAGATCCAGTGAAACTGAAATGAATAACAATACTAAGAAGTATGTCAGATTTTGCCTTTTAATTCATCATAGTGTGTCCCAGCATTCTGCATTTTGGAATTTAGCAATTCAAATTTTGAGAAGCTATCATACAAGAAAACTGAAATGAATAACAATACTAAGAAGTATGTCAGATTTTGCCTTTTAATTCATCATAGTGTGTCCCAGCATTCTGCATTTTGGAATTTAGCAATTCAAATTTTGAGAAGCTATCATACAAGAATGTTGGTGAAAAAATGATACGTTTTCTAGAAATTCACCTTTTCTCCTTCTGTTTAATATTATTTTACAAGAGGGAATGAATTAACAAGGTAATGACAAAGTAGTAATGTGAGAAACTCTGATGAAATGACACTCACTTTGTGGTTTTACAATTCCAATGCAAGCATTTAAAAGCTATGAATTCACTCACCCCCAAATTTAGTCCTGCACCCAGGCTCTGAGCCTTCCAGACCTGGAAATTGGGCAGTAAATTTTGTACAGCTACTGGTATTTCAGTTGAAAACTGCTGCCTGTTTGAACTTAATTGAGTGATGATATTGCTGGTGTATGAAGTGATTTTTTGGGGTTTGTTTTGTAGAGTGCTGGGCCATTTTGGCAGACCACAAAATCATGAAATCATGAAGGGTTGCAGGAAGAAGGAGCACAGTAAATGCATAAACTTAACATCCAAAGTAATCTATGATGTGGAGAATGTATACCATGAACTCTGATGAATATTTTGCAGTGCATTGACTCAAAAGTATCACAAACCCATAATTCTTATAATTTTATCCTCACATGTTATTTATAATAATGGGAAAGTAGGAGTGGTGGGATGGATGGTCTTGGAGGAGTAAATTGCCAACCTTCCCTTCTTTTCACATTTCATTGTTTTTTTTTTGCTTGGAAATGAATAAGTGTAATGTTTTCTGTAATTTGTAGTCAGACTTAAGTTTTTCAGTGTGAACCAGGGTGGTAAAAATTCAGTTACTGATTTAAAAATGATATTTTCCAAAGCCAAAAGAATGAAATAGATGATGAAAGATACTGTGTAGCATTCTATAATCAGTTGCAAGAAAAATGGGATTTCTGATTTCACAATGCTATTGCAGGTGGAAGGAGAAATGATGGGTTGAAAGCTGCCGACATTGTTCATGTTTTACGAGAAAGAGTGGCCTACCTTTCAGGTAAATTTTTCACTTCAAATGCTTATTTTAAAGTTGTATTATTACTTGAGGTATAAAAAAAAATTCCTGCAAGTTACCAGTTCTGAAGAGAAAGTGTAGTTTTGTTAAAGTCATTGGTTTACATACGTGGCAGAAGGTTAAACCCCTTCCCCCCCCACCCCCATCCCCTTTCCCCCAAAACACTCCCTCTTAAATATAATGACCAGATAATTGAAAAGATTATCAAGCAATGCTGACTGAAAGGGTAAGCAATATTTTGTTGCCTTTAAACCAAATAACTGAAGAAATTGTCTTAGTAAAGATTAAAGAAAAGATATTGAAATAATGTTATGACACAGTATTTTTACAGGTTGTGAGAAATTTAAGACTGAATTGAATTTAAAAAAAAAGAAAAAAGAGAAAAAAAGAATTAGTCTGAAAATTGTATTGAGCAGTTTCAAGCTGTTGATATCCTGGTTGAAATAAAAGTATTCCGACTATTTTAATTTTGTCCCATGACATCAGAGTTACAGAACCAAGTTTTATCAGGTAAAAACTACTGTATTGCTACTTAACCATTTATTTTGAAAGGTTACTACAATACTACCACAGGCTGGGGTTTATGTATAAGGAATCATTGCTGTTTCTTTTATCATAATATGAGTGTGTTTGCTACATTTTCAGGTGGGCGGGACAAAAGAGGTGGTCCCATCCTCACATTTCCCTCACACACTCACCCTGAGAGGTTAAAATATGAAGATTTGCGACGGCTCATGACATATCTTGCAAGTGTGCCTGGGTGAGATTTTCTGAACCATTACCCTTTTGAAATCTTCAACCGCAATGTCCATGACTATGAGCTAATAATGAGATTTGTGTAACTTTCATGTCCATGTAAGTTTGTTGATTGACTTTAGTTTTCTGATTTTTTAGCTTTAGTATTCCATTCGTTCTGATACATAATGTGTTGATGTGTTCACTGCATCAGTGTTATCTATACTATATATATTTGTGGACTTGAGATTTTTCGTTGCAAAAGGCTTCTGAACCACTCAACACTCAGACTTCAAATTTTATATGGTGCATCAGAATGGATGTAAGGGTGCACAGTTTTTAATAGAAGTCTCAAATCGGTATAGTTTTTTTTATTGGAAATTTATTGTTTCGCCATGATTTAGATCTATTTCGAGTCATGGTTCGCCATTTTAAGGTTTCGTTATCACTTCCTGCGATGTGTTCACTATCATTAATACACTAACCCGTGCGCAAATCATGCTGTTGTACGGGATGCACAGTGTGTCAACTCACAAAGGCAGAACAGTAAGACTTATTTAAACACAAACAAACAAAAATAAAATAAACAAATAGTAACAGGCCAGATGAAGCAGGTCCATAATAACCACCCAGAACTGAAACCAATATTCAAATCGATTTATCCCTGGCAGGGTCGGGGACCTCAGCTAGTGCAATATTATGAGTGTGGGTAGTTTGTGTTTGGGATTTTCTTACTTTTTACAGAAAGGCCACTTCCAGTCCCTGAACTTTGAGTTACATCAGAGTGAGGTTTATAATGCTCTGTTCGCAAGAATGGTTACACATTTATTGCATAGGATTTCAATGGGTGATATTGCATGTTATATATAACATGGTGCTGCTACAAAGTTTATAACAGTTACATCAATTCTTTGCTTAAAACATTAATACTTTTATTGACCTTCTTCAGGAGTATTTCTATAACTGCTGTCTTCTGTGGCAGCAACCACCGAAGAGTGGCCCAACTATTTGTACGATTGATTTGCTTTACTGAAGAAGTGTTTTGCATTTCAGGCTTACTTGGAATGCTCTCCTGTCCGGGAGTGATAATGCGCAATAGTGTTTGTGTTTTGAATGACTGTCTGTTAGTTTCCACTGAAGCCTCTTGAAAAGGATCTATGTACTTTCTCATAAATATGTTGACTGTTTTCCTCATTTCAGTGATGAAGTACGAGATAAAGGCTTCACCATGATTTTGGACATGAGAGGGACCAAGTGGGAAACAGTCAAGCCCATCTTGAAAGCCTTGCAGGTTTGTTTTTGAGCAAATTGTAAGATGCCAGTGAAAATAAAATCCTTTGCAGTTAATGTTTCATCATGTTCAATATTCAAAACTTCTCTTTCCTAATAAATTTAGGCATCATATAAGATTAAGGGGAACAGATACTTTTTCTGAAGTCCTGGAGTTCATTATGTTTAATGTGGCAATAGTTTGACCATTGACGAAATATGAAAATACTTATCTCTTTGCTGTTTATCTTTTTTACAGATATGTTTCTGTGTGGAAATTGTTGACAGTTAAATAATTTAACCGATCAGTATACTTTCATTGTATTTTATGATGGCAAGGGTGTTATTTAACTGGGTTTGATATTTATCATATGTTTATTCATATTTATTCAATGGAAATTTGAGGTTTGTCAGATGATGATTTCATTGTCCAGTTTTTGTTTTGAAAGAGATATTGACATACTTATGCTCTCACTTGAAATTTCCATGGATAATAAAAGCATGATCGCTTACATATGAACATGGTCTGGTCTCTCTTGAAGGCATAACAGATATTTGTTATCCCAACTTATTATCTTTACTTTATGTCTGGCATATTTGTTTCCCCTCAGGAATGTTTCCCTGGGAATATCAACATGGCCTTTATCATAAAACCTGAAAAATTCTGGGAAAAGCAGAGGACAAGCCTTGGTAGCTCGAAGTATAATTTTGAGGTGAGATACCTGTTAACTTTTTTTTTTTAATTTTCATTTATTTTTGTACATTTCTGACTTTACTTTTGCCAGGATCCATGTTTTTCATAAATGGAATTAGCAAGAAATAAGGAATGGATGTAGACAGTACAGATAGCCTGGATAATTTACTTGATTTGGCATGCAGTATAAGTATGAAGAACATGACAGAATTGATAAAATGGAGATAACAGCTGTTCTTGCTCCTGCTGTGGTAAAAATATTTGTCACAAGTAAAGTTGGGTTTTAGAACAAATGATATTCATGAATGTAATGGAATTTTGAATTTTGGGGAAGGTTATGAATATCTTTTTCATGACCTTTGTAATAATTTACCATACCACCCTCAGACTGATCAGGTCAAAAGTGTAACTAAGAAATAATGTGGTATTTTTTTATCCCATCCCACTGAAACCGGTACATGAAGAATACATTGTCGGGTAGATTTTGTTAAACCAATATCTTTTTTGGAGCAATTTATTATGATTTTAGAAAAGCCTAACAGCTCATGTTTACAAAATTTATTATCCCAATCCAGACGTTATATTAATGTAAAAGGTAAGTGACGCCTGTTTCAACTAAGCTATTTAATATGAATGAAATATGTGCCACTTTTGTTTCATGAGAAGAGGTGTAGGACAGCAAGTTTTATAATTTTCAGACCAATATGATATCAGTAGACAGTCTGAACAAAGCCATTGAACCAAGCCAGTTGACCAGGGAGTTTGATGGAACTTTGGAGTATGATCATGAACAGTGGATCCAACTGCGACTGGTAGGTTAACTTAGGGCAAATTCTTTATGCTGTCTCTTTGAAAATGAAGTTGGTCTCCAGACTAAAGAAATAAAGTTAACAGTGAAATTTTAGGGTGCATTTAGGAGATGTTTTAAATGTAATATGTGTAACTTAGTGATTATCTTACAAAAAGTTCACTACTGAACGTTAAAGTGTATTCAGAGAATATAATGATACCGATGATGGTTTTAAGTAGTGAAAATTGTAACTTAGCGTGCAAAAGCAATAAAATTGCTCATCTTACATAACTTAACAAATTGAAGCAATATTAAAAAGTACCGTGGCAGTTTATGTGGATTAATTAGTAATAAGAGTGTGCAGGAATTTCTGCAACAGTTTAATAAGCGAACAATGACTGTGAGTGATGTTTTTCCTTGGATAAAACAATTTTGTCTGTGTCTCACACACACACGTAAACCTCATTATTAGCAAAGGAAGAAGAAATAGAGGAACATGTCCAAGTTTTCTTGGCTGTGGGGATTCTTTTGTCAATTTATCAAGAAATTGTTGTGCTTATTTTATTTACCCTCAAAAGCCTTAACATAAATAATTATGATTCATTTTGATTTATTATTTATTAATTGCTTTATGACTTTGTCTTTGGTGTTTTACTTAGTTTAGCTGTTTCTGTCATTACTCTGCCCCAGTAGAATTAATACTTCAAATATATGACTTTTGCAAACTTCAGATGTTAGAAGAGTTTATCTGGAAAGCATTAGATCTCCTGGACAAGCTGGATGAGCTAGGTGAAATCTTGACCAATCCAGAGCTACCTGATGACCTCAATGGAGCCCAGATGGTCCTGGAAGAGCATAATCATTTAAAAAAGAGAGTCACCATGGCTCCTGTGGAACAACTGGCTATGGAAGGACATCAGATTCTGCAGCGGATAACGGGAGAATACAGTGGTAACTCAACTCTTATCCGTTGAATTATTGTTGTCAAATCGAAGAAAATACATTGTTTTAAAGAAATCACAAATGCGATATCACCTGTGGGATTCAAGAACCACATGAAACCTTATGTTTGACACAACACATAGAAAGTTAATGGTACTTTTCAGATATGCTTTGTTCAGGAGGATATTCTAGCTAGCACTGAAGCATAGTGCAAATGAATGTTTCATGATGTGTGATATATCTAATAACTTTAACCCTAAATATTCAGGCATCATGCCTACATACATTATTAAATGAACAAATACAAGACTTTCTTGCTTATGCTGCCAGAGTACAATTTTTTCAGTTGAGAACAGTGAATTCAAGATAAGTGTTCAAGAGAAGGGTTAATTAACACATGAATTTTGCCACTTGATGGATACAATAATGTACATACTTGTGGGGCCTTATTTAAATGAAAACTGACTGCTTAGTAACTCAAAAAGAAGTTTAATATATTGTAGTAAATGGGTTATTAGTGATGGCAGTGATAATGCTGAAAAAAAACAAAAACATATTGAACAATCATCAGTTTTTTTTCTCTGTCAGTTACAACAGTTGTATTTTAAGAATACTTTTCACACTTCCAAACTGTACTTGCCCAACTTCCTTCATGGTTTCTTATGTTACAAATAGTTGGTCATTTATTAATTTATTCATAGTTATTTAATTATTTCAAAGATGCTTTGACATTCAAGATAAATGATCTCATTAAAAAAGTCTTTTTTTTTGTTCTTTTGACACTTTATAAGTTATTTTTTAGTGATTTATCAATACTTCAAATTATTTCTGATGAACCAGGCTCAGGTGGAAGGAGGTATGTAATCTCAGGGAATGCAGACTTCCAGTCAGCTGTGCCACAAATATCACAGTTACTGGATAACCTGCAGTCCACCAAGCAGCACCTCAACCAGCTTTGGAGTGTCAAAAAGATGAGACTTGAGCAGTGTCTTCAGCTCAGGATATTTGAAGAAGATGTGGAAAAGGTGTGTGCAAAAGTGCATTGATTACAAAAATGTGTTTAACTTCTTGTCATGTTAAGAAAATTCACTGGTTAAGTTCTCTCTTTAAATGACTCATTTTCAGTAAACCATATTTAAAAATTGCAATGAAAGTTTATCAGGTGACTGAGATTTGAATTCCATAACTGGAAATTATAATGATACAACAGGTTAAAAACTCATGACTTAAAAACTTTCTTTTTATGAGTTAGAAGTGTGTTACTTTAAATGAAATTTGCAAAATTATGTGTCTTACAGTTCAGTATTCTTGGACAAATAGTAGTTCAGTTGTCTTTCATTTTGATCAAAATGTTTTCACTAATTTTGTGTTATTAAATTTATTGTATTTTAATATCTGTTACATCAAACAGGGGTGACTGTTACAAACTGTAGAATGTGAGACATTTGTTCAATTTTCAGATGTTTGAGTGGATTAGCCACAACAGGGACCTTTTTCTAGTCAACTATACAGAAATTGGCACTTGCCACCAGATGGCTGTGGAACTGGAGTCAGAGCATTGTCAGTTTGCAACTAGTGCAGAGGTGTGTATAGCATTTTTCAAGTGTGGTTATTCTGTGGGTGTAAATCTGAACATTCCATCGGCCTGTTGAATTAAAGGATGTAAAGTTCTAAGATTGTTTATCAAGGCATTAAAAAATTATACAGAAAAGAGGATTTGATTCTGATTTCTTGCATTGCACGTTGAATGAGGTATTCTCTAGTTTATTTGCTCCATTTTCCTGGTCTTAATAAATGGAACATCAGTGGAAGAAACCAGTATTCAGTACCACACAGGTTGTACTGTGAAAATCAAACTTGAGCATGCGAGCATCAAAGCAAATGACATGAACAATTAAGTAGTACATACGCAGAACCTAAAATCATATTTTAAAAAAAAAAATGGAAATATAAAAAACCCGAAAAATTACTTTGTAATGTTTAGTCTCAATATTTTGATTCCTGGCTCGGTTTAATTCAGATGAGTCTTGACTTTAGCCATCTCCATTGAATTTAAACGTGACTGACAGTTTGAGCAACATGTATTTCCATTTCTTGAAACAAATTGATAATGATATTTCAAATACGTTTCAGGTCTAAAATACATTTATCTTATTCTGGTAATATCCAAACACTACGAGTCCCCCACAGGACTGAAAGTGTACTTTTTTTTGTTTTGGAGTGCTTTTTAGCTCTTGATATGAAAAAATGCCTGGGAAATTGGACAAGTTTTATCATTGTTTTATCAATCAACTTTTCTCAGCCCACTATTGAAAAGAAACCCAAGGAGGATCTTAAATTGATTTTTAGAAATATTGACTATTTGCATTTTTAATCTGTGCAACTCTTGTAGTATTGGAAAATCATGGTGAGTGACTGCTTTTGACATTGGTGGTGGCTCAGATTTTCTTCGAATTTTGATAACTTTACTGGGGATGTAACATTAAATTACAGAGGACAATCTATCCCTTAGTATTATATTTGCTATGTTCACAGTTTATTACACAATTGCAAATATGGATTTCTTTAATCATGTCTTTTCCTGGCCTCTTTTCTCAAAATCATCTGATCCACATAGGTTGAATATTTTGTCAGTAAAATTGATTATTTAATTGATTTTTTTCTTTGTCTATCCAGAATGTTTATGTAAACATCACAAGAATATTGGGAATGGCTCAGCGAATGTGTGACTCTGGTCACTATGCATCAAACACTATACGCATGGAAGGGGGGAGATTGGAGAGAGAATGGAAAAGTCTTGCAGCAGCACTAGAGGACAGGAGCACAGTACTACGCATGTCTGTGGTCTTTCATAAGAAAGCAGAACAGGTAAAAAGTAGTGAAGTGTCATAAAGCTTCTGAACCCAGTTTGCACTTCATTATTCACGTACAGTGATTTTTATTAAATCTTACTATAGTTGAGCTAGAGGGTGAACTTGTAAGGAACTAAAATTTCGTGACTACACCATGAAAAATTATGAAACTGGTGGACTGCATCAATTTTTGACGAAGAGTTACGAGGACACATTCATTTTGAACAAAAATCAGTCTCCACTGTTATTTGTACCCACCCTGTAAAAATAAACCAGTTACAGAAACACAAGCAAATACTTTAAGTCAGTCTTTTATCTTGGGAGAAGGGGGAGCATCTGCACCTGTAGATTCAATGAAGGACAATGGACAAAGCCGAAAGGACTCCACTGGCCCGACTGCTCCCTCATCAAACAAGTCACTCCGGATTGCGTCGTGGAATGTCCGCTCCATGTATGAAGCAGGAAAGAGTGCCCAGGTTACAATGGAGATGAGGCGATACAGACTGCACATACTTAGAATTAGCGAGACCCGCTGGATACAGTCCGGACTGAAACAACTTAATTCTGGGGAAAAGATTTTGTATTCTGGAAGGGAGGACAAAAAGCATACAGAAGGAGTAGCGATCATCTTGAGCAAGCACGCCCAGAGGTCACTGAGGGGATGGGAACCCTACGGAAGGAGAATTATATTGGCATCATTTACTACAAAGAACAAGAACATCAACATGAACATTGTGCAGATATACGCCCCAACAAATGAAGCAACCGATGAGGACAAGGACGATTTCTACAACCAGCTTCAGGAAATAGTTGACACATTGCCAAGAAAAGATGTGAACATTATAATGGGAGACGCCAATGCCAAGATAGGACAGGACAATACAGGGTATGAGGACATTATGGGGCGCAATGGTTTGGGACAAATGAATGATAATGGAGAGCGGTTTGCAAGTTTCTGCGTATTTAACAGCTATGTGATTGGAGGTTCAGTATTCCCACACAAGAGGATCCATAAGGCCACTTGGATTTCACCGGATGGAGTAACTGAAAACCAGATTGACCACTTTTGCATCACCCGACGATTCAGACGCTCACTGGAGGATGTCATAGTACAGAGAGGAGCTGATGTTGGATCTGACCATCACATGCTGCTGGCAAGACTCAAACTCCGCCTCAAGAAACAAGGTACCAGAGCAGGAACAAAGAGGAGAAAGTTTCAAGTGAACCTTCTGGATGGAGACAAGAAGGAAGAGTTCCAGCTGACACTGAGGAATAGATTCAAACCCCTTGTTGACCTCGAAGAGACAGTAGATTTGGAGACTCACTGGGCTAAGGTAAAAGGAGTATTTACATTGACATGTCAGGATGTTCTTGGGGAAAAGAAAGTGGAACACAAGGAATGGATCAGTCAAAAATCACTGGACTTGATAAGGATAAGAAGAGACCTAAAAGAACAGGTAAATGCAAGTCGTACAAGAAGCTCAAGAGTTGGTAACCAGGAAGAGTACCGAGCATCAGCTAAAGAGGTAAAAAAATCAATTAAAAAAGACAAAGAGGAGTTCATAGGAATGTTAGCAGAGAAAGCAGAGAAGGCAGCAACAGGAGGACACATGAGGATCCTCTACCAGACTACAAAGACTCTTGCTGGAAAATATGGAAAACCTGAAGTTCCTGTCAAGGATTACAACAGGAAGGCTATTTTTGGAAAGGAAGCTCAGGCAAAAAGATGGATAGAACATTTTAACAGCCTCTTGAACAGACCTCCACCAAGCAACCCACCCGACATTCTACCCGCAAGAAATGATTTACCGATCAGTTGCGACCCTCCGACTAAAGCAGAGATTAATGATGCCATAAAGCAGTTAAACCGAGGCAAGGCAGCTGGACCAGACCAGATCCCACCAGAGGCGCTGAAGGCAGATGCTGCTGGGGCTGCAGAGGGTCTGCACTCACTATTCTCGAGGATTTGGATCGGAGGCAAGTTTCCAAAGGACTGGAAGGAAGGACACCTCGTGAAGCTTCCAAAAAAAGGGGACCTCAGCAATTGTAGTAACTACAGAGGAATCACACTTCTCTCCATCCCAGGAAAGGTTTTCAATCGCATTATTCTCAAGCGAATACAGAATGCAATAGACCCAAAACTTCGTGAGGAGCAAGCTGGTTTCAGGAGTAATCGATCAACCACCGACCAGATCGCCACGCTGAGAATCATAGTAGAGCAGTCGCTAGAGTGGAACTCCGAACTGATAGTGAACTTCCTTGACTACGAGAAGGCCTTTGATAGCATCGATAGAGAAACACTGTGGAGAATATTGAGACATTATGGAATCCCAGAGAAGATGGTGAATCTTATCAAGAGCATGTACGAGGGGACAAGTTGCAGAGTCGTACACGATGGTGAGCTTACTGACAGCTTTGATATCAAGACTGGTGTTAGGCAGGGTTGTTTGCTGTCCCCATTTCTGTTTATTCTGGTGATTGATTGGCTTATGAAAGAAACCACCAGTGGAGGAAGAAATGGCATACAATGGACCCCATGGACACAGTTGGACGATCTAGATTTTGCAGATGACTTGGCACTATTGTCGCACACGCACGACCAGATGCAAGCAAAGACTACAGCTCTAAACAAAATTTCAGAATCTATTGGATTGAGGATACATCCTGCGAAGTCGAAGGTCCTAAAAATTGTTGCACCCCCAAGCGAACAAGTCAGAGTAGGAGATCAACCACTGGAAGATGTAGAGTCCTTCTGCTATCTTGGTAGTATCATTGACAATAAGGGAGGAACAGAGGCAGAAGTCAAAGCACGAATTGGAAAGGCACAGGCAGCTTTCACGTCCTTAAGCAAGATTTGGAGAACCAAGGATATATCTCTAAAAACAAAGCTGAGGATATTCAACTCGAACGTGAAGTCAGTCCTGTTGTATGGATGTGAGACTTGGAATGCGTCCCAGGCCTGCATAAAGAGAATCCAAGTTTTCACCAACAGATGTTTGAGGAAGCTACTTAAGATCAGATGGACAGACAAGGTCAGCAATGAAATTGTATGGAAAAGAACAAGACAGAGCCCAGTCAGAGAGGAAATTGGTAGGAGGCGATGGAGATGGATCGGCCACACTCTCAGGAGGCCAGGAAACAGCATCACGAAGAAGGTATTGGATTGGAATCCCCAGGGCAAGAGATCAAGAGGAAGGCCGCGCGGAACGTGGAGAAGAGCCAGAGAAAATGATGTGCAACGAAGCGGAAAGACTTGGAATAATGTAAAGAGGCTGGCCCATGATAGAGAGGGATGGAAAGTGTTTGTTGGTGGCCTATACCCTGATCCAGGGTGAGAAAGGCAATGATGATGATGATGACTGTTATTTGTATTAAAATTTTTTGAGCCCCAAAAGCGTGATTGACGATTTCATTCTTCGCCTACTTCGCCCTCTCTTGGTTCTTCGCCTTTCTTAACATTTTCTTCACACAATGCTGGTCAAAAATCAACTTTAAACATCATATCCATGTATTTAGTAAGGATCCTTTGGTGTGGAAATAAGTTTTATTAATATTTACATCAAATCCAAGTTCTGTTCCTAATGTGACCTAGATCTAGAGTTGGGCTCAAGCAGCCTATGTTGTGTAGCGCACGAAAAGTATGGTTGTTGGACTAAATGTAAAATGTGTTCAGGTGGTTCAAGAAGTTAATATGACAATATCTTTTGAAAATTATAACAGCTTTGTCAAGTCGCCTAAGCTTGGGGGAAAATGTGAGCATATCTGGCTTTAGAGAATCTGGTGGGGGGGGGGGGGGTGTTGTGATATGGATGGACAAGAGGGATGGGTGTTGAGGAGAAGGGTGGGGGGGGGGAGAGTCCAGATGGAGGGATAGGGTAAAGGGAGGGGGAGAGAGAAAGAGACGGGATGGAAAGGGAGAAGTGGGGGGGGGGGGGGTGTGTGTCTGGTTTATTTGGCAAGGCCTCATCTAGACTTGCCCAGATTAAGTCAAAGTATGTCCATAGTACCGTTTGTAGAGCGGCACTTTAGCTAGTGCTAATAAACTGTGTCTTTAATATATTTAAATTACATCAGAGAATATTTTACATGTTCTTATTTCAGAAGTAATACTGTAAACTATGACAATATTTATGTTTTTATGTCGTTGTCTGAGGGAAAATTCTGAGGCTGTGTAGGTTAAGTCACTGACATGCTCATTCTTTGCACAGCTTCCTCAGTTCTGAGAGAATACTTTTCATGCTTCCAAATTATATTTGCCCAATTTCTTTCATGGTTTCAAAACAATTTTTTTATTCATTAACTGATTCATAATTATTTAATTATTTTTAAGATTCAAGATAAGTGATCTGAATAGAAAGTCCTTTTTTTTTTCAGGCTTCTGACATTTTATGAGTTATTTTTAGTGATCATGCATTAAGTATCTGTGACACTCATATATTTCTGATCATGGTGTATTTAAAATTTCCAGCATATATTGAGTATTGACCTAAGAATGAGATTTAGATTTTGTGCACATCAAATGTAATGATTAATCAATGTTGATTATTGCCGATCCACCTTGTTAAACCAAATCAAACTCTATATTCTGAAGCAGACAATAAATAAATATCACATACCTTATTACAGTATCTGGCGCAAGTGATTGTATGGCAGAATACTTGTGAGAGTTTGAAGATTCCCTCTGGTATAGAGGAACTTGAAGAAGCTCTCCAGCAGCATCAGAATCTCATTGAAACAATCAGCCAGACATATGCGGAGGTAAGTTTATGAACAAGTGTACCTCTGGATTAAATGGTTCTTCACAGACTTAAAAATTTGCACTCTGGGCGATTCTTGTCAGTTGTCAGGTGGCACTGAATCATTTCCATATTTTTTATTATTGTTATTTTTTTAAAAATAAAGAACAATTGAGTTAGATCTGATTTAGTTGCTTACTGGTGCCTGTGGTTGTGTGAAATATGTGTAAATGATTGGATTGGCAAATACTTTGTGGTTACAAGCACAGGTTGTCTCACTAGAATGACATGGCTTACAGTAAGACCATGTCTTGGTACAGTTTGATTTATGAAATAGATGTGCTTCATTTGCTCTTCAGGGGTTTGTTTCTATCGAAGTTGAAGACTCATTGAGCTACCTTTTGCAGGTGTGTGGTGATGGTAAAGCCCTCTTAGATACACTCCAGACACCAGTTACTTCCAGTAGTGCCAACTCCATCACAGCTAAGGCAGACTACTCTGAGGCAGCAGGACATGTACTAGATGTTGTGCATGAGGTGAGTTATTTCTCTTGAGTCTTTCAAGAAACTTGCACAATGTACACAGTTTAGTCTTTTTTTACTCACAGCTATTATAGTTGATAAATATGGGGTAGAAATTTCAAGGAGTGTTAATTTCATTTTGTTTGGTATGTCCACTGTTTCTTCAATTTCATTCTGTTTGGTATGTCCTGTGTTTCTTCTCTATGGATCACTGTATGGATCACATTGTAGCAATGCCAATCTGCCCCTCCAAGCACATTGCAAACAAAAACAATGCCATGAATAGACCCTCATTATCAAGATTGGTTTTACCTTCACATCAAATTGATGAAACTATAAAGAATATTTGTGTCAATATTGGAATGAAAAACCTAGATTTCTATATCATAAGAGGTGCATTTTCACATAGCAGGAAAATTTCTCCTTTTTGCAGAGATTTTTTATACAGAAATTGTCATCAATTTTTTGTTTCTTGACCAACTTTGAAAATTCATAAAGGTTTTTGTTTGTGGTGCTGTTTCCCGTTTAAATATATTATATATTTTATCTGAAATCCAGAATTATAGAAATGGTATGACGCAAGAGTATAAGATTTTCAAACAAAAGTATGTTTGACACTAAATAACAGTTTTAAGAATGACCTTTTCATATATATGTGGTGAGATGTTTAAAATGTACATGAATCTGCTTTTTATAAAGGTCCTTGCTCATCAGCGACACCTAGAACAGATCTGGCATGGCAAGAAGGTTAAACTTCATCAGAGATTAGGACTCAGGTTATTTCAACAAGATGTGAAACAGGTATGTTTTTTTTATGTCTTGGCATCATTCACTTGAACTTTACATTTGTTTGCAAAAAAAAAAAAAATAGAAAAAATAAGAAAGGTGCCGATTCTGTTACCAGATAAACTCTCTTTGCATGTGAATCCTTTAGTGTGTAAATCCTTGAATAATTTCTCTGCAACGTTAAGTTCTAAGGGCGATAGCTGTGCTGAAATTTCCCTTGCTCCACTAAATTAATTGTGATGTAGGACTCATCATTGTAGAGTGATACATTTTCATCTATCAGTCAGGAGGAAGTAAATAAAGATTATAGACCAGCTTATGTGCTGTAGCGTGAATTAAATTTTCATTCGTTTCTGTCATTATTAAATTTCCAAGAGGAAAAACTGATGGGCTTTCTCTCTTTCTCTTAAAAATGTGTGGAGATGGGCGTAAATGTAGACTTTTTTATTTGTAAACAATTTACAGAATTCCATGGATGCAGGATGAGAACTGTTGTTTTACATTGCATTCATTCTTTAATTTTTTGCACAGTTGTGCAAATAATTCCATTCCTTTTCTGTAAGATTGGTGAGAGAAATTTGCACCCAGGCCATTTTACATTTGCATCCGTTGAATGGTACCAAGGTCATGGTCCTCATTTTAATTTATTTTTGTCTTGTGTTTTTCATTTAATTCCATTTTCCATTGCCAAACATACATGTTGAAATTGGAGAAAAATTGCTATCCATGGTTGTTATTTGTGTTTAAAACTTTGTTTCATTGTTAATTTTAGTCTGATTACTTTCCATTTATACTTCGCTCAGCTTAACCACTTTCTACCCCTTTACAATGGGATTGTTGACCAGTCAGTAAATTAAACTAAATTTCTTATAAACTCACATGAGAATTTGAATTTGTTTTGTTAGACAGCTATGTGGGGAGTTATGGTCAGTTAGGAGGTCTTCCGTAGATTTGTAGAATGACGTGGTACTTGCTGTCTCCATAACTTGTCCCATGTCACTATACACAAAGACACATTTGTTTATACTTTGTGTATGTAGACCCATACGGATGGTCTGGATGGTTCAGGTGAAGTTCTAAAGTTTTCAGAATCCTTTGAATCCTGATCTCCTGGACAGACATGGCCCTGTTTTCAGTAATTTTAGTTAGTCGCTGATGTGATTTATTTAAAATTGAAGTGCTCGGGTATTTGCCTGGTTTTTTAGACTTTGTGAAAAGATGTGAAATTCAAATACTATGGTATTTGTGTTGCAAAGTTGGTGGTGTTGGTGTTAACATGTTGTCCAATGAAACCATTATGTCACTTAGTTGAGGTGACTTGACAACTAGTTGTTACAGTTCTGGAGAGTCTGTGGTAGCCGATAACTGCATTTTTTTTTTTTTACTGCTTCACTCCTTTCTGAATTCCTTGTCGATTAGTATTAGTATGAATTTTCTGTAGTCATCTTGAAAGTTTTCAGAAGTGTTTATTGTTTCCTTGCACAGGTTATAGACTGGCTGAATAACCATGGTGATGTATTTCTCAAGAAAAATACCTCCATAGGCAAATCATTACAGCGGGCCAAAGCTTTGCAAAAGAGCCATGAGCACTTTGAATCTGTAGCCAGGGTAAGTCTGCTTTTTGCTTGTTTTGTGTGTGTCAGTGTCTCACAAATGTCTGGTGTGGTTTAACTGCATTTTAATGTCACAGGTACCTGATAGTGCTGTGGGGTCTGGCAATAAGTACACAGAAAGTAGAGAAATCCAATTGAGGTTTTCCCAGGATGGGAAATATTAACTTCCCATGCCTTTTACTTAAAACAGGAAGTACTTATTGCTTGAGAAATTTGAAACTCCACTTGCCAATATTATGCTCAAAAACTGAGATAAATGATGGTGCAGTGGATCTTATTTCCATGGTTACTATTACTTGTGAGAAGTTGCTTGTCTGTTATCAAAGGAACAAGCCTATTTTAGTGTGTATTTCGATCTCCAGCTGTCCAACAGGTAGCTTCATTGTAGTTATAAATGACCTGCACAAAACGTAGCAGTAAGCCTGACCAGTGAGGCTGATAGTTATGTAAACTTAGAGAATTAATACACTGATCATCATTGGCGCACATCAAGTATGACAAGGTTTGTGTGATTGGTTTTAAAGTTCAAAGTCAGATCAACTGTGCGCTCAAGCAATAGTATTTGTAGATTAGGATACAAGAGTGGTGCATCAAGGTAACCAGCAAGATAAGCGCAGACTTCTGACTCTGAAAATCATCACATACTGCAATAAATACTCAGAATACAAAATTAAGGAAATTGGGAAACTTGAGAAATGAGAACATTTTTCTGAGGAGCAGAGATGTCAGTTATCCAAATCTTACTATGCATCGAAGTGCTTTGAAACTTTGATCTGTGAAATGGATAAATAGGGCTCCAAACCATGCAGACTTTATCCAGAGGTAAAAATAACACAGCTACATTTAATATTTCACTCCCTTTCTTTAGCGTATGCCACAATTTGAATTGTGATATTTTAAAATCTATGCAATAAAAAAATTTCACCCGATAAACAAGGTCTACCGCTGCTCATACAGCTCACATTTGTGTGAAATTTGGACTGCACCTTCCTGTGACTTGTGGAAGGATCTTTTTACATTTGAAGATCTGAAATAGTAGTGACGTACTTTTTAGAAATTGCCTTGTATTGCTGCTTGGACGCCTCCGATCACCTTTTTTTATGAAAGCAGGAGCCCATGACGTCTTCACTTTCTGCCAATGTGTTCGCGACAATTTTCACCCCCAATGCGGATGGGGTGTGTGGGGCATTAGTGTGCAATGGGAGTGCAATAAAAGTTATCTAAGAACAAATGAGCAAACAACAGCAACAACAAAATAAACATAAAGCTGAAGCAGATCCATTACTATCACCATGAACAGAAAATCTAAGAAACAGATTTATACCGGGCAACACTGAGTATGTCAGTTAGAATACAGTATAAGTCCATCATTTTGTTTTTCTGCATTTATTATGGGTAATTTTCCATTGAGAATTTGCCTGGAATGAGGTGATTTAAAATTATGAGTTCGTCATCTTGAGGATGGCGAAATGAAACCAGAATCATTCATCTTCCAAGGGTAGACGAGGACAATAATAATTAATTTGTTTCATTTTGTTGTTTTTAAACCACCAATCTCTGTAAAAAAAAAATAATTTTCTGTTGTTAGACTCACCCATAATGAAAAAACAAATTCTCTTTAGTTCGACTTACTCATAATGATAGCCCAGTGATATTTTACACTGCAGAATTTTACTTGTTTCACAAAGCATATTTATATGTATATTTATCTTTCACTCTGACACTGAGATCACATGGCTCAGACATCCTGACCCACATTGTCCTTTCCTGCCACATTTTTTCTTATTCATGAACTTGTTTATTCATATGAAAAGCTAGGAGACAGATGTTCCCCATGTTCTGTGGCAGTTCACTTTTTGTGGGTATACTGCTTGAACAAATATAATTTTTTGTGAACTGGCTTAGTTGTGCTCAAATTACATTAAGCGTGGGAACTCAACCACGGTATTATTATATAATTTTTTTGTAAATGTAAGTTATTTTATTGCAGTTTTATGTTAGGATGAATACATTTTATGTCAGATTCAAGACCGGAAACGAAGTTAAAAGGATTTATTTAGGTACATGTAGATTAATTTCAGTGTGACATTTCAGTTATGTAAAAAAGTGAAACACTCTTCACAGAGATTCATCAGAGAGTAATTGCAATATTATAGACACTTTCCATAATCCAATGGGACAAAAATCCTGTGCAGTTTCTTAGTGCACCTCACAGGGAAAATATAGTTTATGGTTTACATATGTTCATTATGGTCACCTTTAATGAAAACTAAAATGGTGTCATTTGTCACAAATCCCAGACTGGGAGATGTAATAATTTATGACAGGACAACAATCACGAACAAACAAGTTTAACACTTAACAGAACAACCCATCAGACTCACACATTTATTTAAACATAATTATACAGATAATAGCGCAATTACATACATTATATTATTGAAATTAACTGCCGTACAACGGCCTTATTCTCACATGCACTCTTCCTCGGATCCACAACCCGGTAGTTACTCCTAAAGGCACTTCGGCCTCAGCCTCTCCCCTCAGGGTCTTAATAGCACATTAATAATTCACTGGCACCGCAGCCTCTCAACATCACCTTCCTATTGTCATACACCTTAGCATTCCACTAACACCTCAGCAGGGCAATAGCACATTATCATTTCAATAGCCCATCAACATGGCAATAGCACATTATCATTTCAATAGCCCATCAACATGGCAATAGTACATTATCACATTCACGCTCATATCTACGTCCCTGTCCGTGGCCTGACTGCCACGACTTTATGTGCCTCTACTGTCCTGCACCGACAGCCTCACTCTTGGCCTATGTGTGGCCTCCGGCCCTATGCTGGCCTATCCCCTGTGCTCACCGAGGTGGCTCTTTGGCCCGTCCCCGACACCTACAAGAATAACATTACATTGGTATAATACCCTACCATTTCTATTCACTCCACCTCTCCTTACAACCCATGAAGCGTACACACAATAGTTCACCTTTCACTCACCAAACATCTTACGGTAACACACCTCCATCGGAGTACACAATACTCACTCGTGCTACAAATCCATGAACTCACTTTCATCTATCGCTCATGGCGCACATTGCTATATCCAATATCAAGGACTTCCTCATTCCTCACATATACTTATTTACATCATGGTAATAGACGAATATAATATAATACATCAATCATAATTATCAATCAACGTTCTACCTACCAGTCATCACTGGAAAGACTCTCTCACTAGTCTTCTGACTGCTCCCCTTATGTTCGCCCACTGGGCTTTCTCTTGCGTCCGTTCAGTAGGACCTTCTAACTTGCAGTGATAGTAATACAGCGCTTTCGCCTCATTCAGACCCCCCACCACTCATAACAGCACGCTTTAACTTACTTGTCTACGTGCGTTAATTTTACTCTCCTCCTTTCCCCCCGTAATTATTAACTATCGCTCACTCCACTCGTGACATCATCCCCCACCCCAAAAAAATTAATGCAATTAATTTCAAATCGCATCAAGATGACTGTCAACGAGTGAGCGTGAGCAATACCTACATAAAAATGACCTACCAATGCCCCTAGCACATAAAATACCGGAATCAGGGGAAAATATGGGGATCAATATGCCCTGCACTATGCATATATGTATCACATCATCAATAGCTAACTAAACACACTACCTAATACAGAATCAAAAACCAATCAACCTATCAACCATTCTTCCTATCATATTTATAATGTCAATATTTTAAAGTCGACTCATTCACACAGATCCTGTCACTGTTCGTGTCCTCCGATGTATAGGCTCCTGAACTCTTCCCCTAGGCTCGACTAAGGTAGTCGGCGATATGATTGCTGGTTCCTGGAATTGGTTGAATAACGAAGGTATACGGCTGCAAAGCCAATGCCCATCTAGACAAGCGTGGGCTGGACGAACGATTCTTCGACAAAAACGTTAGTGGCTTGTGGTCTGTCTGGATACAAAATTCTCGTCCCATGAGATAACGTCCTAATTTCTGGACGGACCACACAATGGCAAGGCACTCCCGCTCTATCACAGAATATTTTCTTTCTCTCTGCAATAACTTCCTACTGACATAACATACAGGATGGAGACATTCGTTCTTCTCCTGTAGAAGACAAGCGCCGACACCAGAGTCCGACGCATCCGTTCTGAGGATAAAATTAGATCGAAAATCGGGTAATATCAGAATGGGTGACGATGATAATGCTGTCACCAAATTATCAAATGCTGTCTGACACTCAGACGTCCACTGGACCTTATCGGGTTGTCCCTTCTTAGTAAGGTCAGAAAGAGAAGATGACAAGGAGGAAAAATTTGGAATGAACTTTCTGTAATAATTTAAAATTCCCACTAAGCTTCTGACTTGTTTCTTTGTTTTAGGGATTTGCAACCCTACTAATTTGTCAATTTTTGTTACTTCAGGTCTCTGAACACCTCTACCCACGATATGTCCTAAGAACACTATCTCTAGACATGCCAAATCTATCTTTGCGGGTTTAGCAGTTAACCCAAAATGACGTAATCGTTTAAAAATTACTGTTAGTGTCTGAATATGATCAGACCATGTCGACGTATGACATGCTATATCGTCAAAGAATGACACGACATTAGGTATGTCCTTCAACACCAGTATGAGAATACAGATACTCTGGTCTCTCATGAAACCTCTGCAGCCTATCAACATGGAAAACCTTAACTGATCCATCAATGTGGATAGCGTAATCCACCTTCGAAACAACTCGCTCAATAACATAAGGACCTTTCCATGTCATCAATAACTTATTATGGTCCGTAGGTAACAACAATAGGACCTTGTCTCCTGGCTTAAAACTTGGAAGTTTGGACCCTCTATCTTTATAGTTTTTCTCTCTTTTTGAAGCGCTACTAGAAGCTTCTTCCATAATAGTGCGCGCTGAAGATACTCTCTGTCCTATCGTCTTTTGGCACGCACTGCACGTCTTACAATACAGCCGTACATCTCTATGTATCGATGGCCAATAAAAATCTTTCAGAACTCTCTCCTTGGTTCTAGCACTTCCCATATGACCCGCTAATGGAACATCATGGGCCAGACGCAATACTGTAGCAATTAACGACCGTGGCACGACGACCTGCTTTTGAACGGAAGCCACTGTGACGTACATACGGAACAGAATGCCCCCCTGGACAAAAAAGGAAGATGACCCGTTTTTATATTTCCTCGTTTTCTCCGTTCGCGCCTCCTCAAAACATGGACTCAATGATGGGTCCTCCTTTTGTAATGTCGCCAAGCGCCCTGGTGTGATATCCAGGTTGACCGCTGGCGTTGCCAAAGGTCTAATCTTACTTTTATCACCTACCTGTCGATGTGTCTCGACTGTGGCACAAAAGTCAATACCTTTTGATTGTGACCATGCCTGCACATTCTCCTCGGAAGGGGAAACTACCCGTGATACATTCCCAATGATGAGCTGGGCGCCTGGAAAACAACCAACGACTGCCTCGACTTCCCCGCTAAGGAAAGGTGTATCTATCACTATTCTTGCCATGGGTAATTTCTCAATGGCCCCCGAAAATTGGATGCACGGGACAGTCTCACCTGTAAGCTGTGAATCCCGAATGCAGTCCCTATGCACTCCCACAACGGTAGATCCTGTATCTCGTAAAACCGAGACCGGTTCGTCCCCAACAAACCCCGGATAAACCCTAAGACCACCTCCTGTATGACATGAATTTATAACGGGGATCTTTCTCCCACAAGGTAAAACACCGGAAGATAATAACTTCTCACAACTGGGACACTTAGAATACTGTCCGCCTCCGTTGTCCGATGTAACACACGCAGCCGCATGATGAAATTTATTAGAGGAACATGGATTGGAGCTACTGTCCACGTTCGCCGCTATCCTACCTGCAGGGCAATTCACGCTGATGTGATCTGCTCTTCCGCAGTTCCAACACTTCGCGGCCCTACACTCGCGTGAAAAGTGACCCACGCGTCCGCAAGTCCAACACTCCGCTCCCTGTGCTGCACTAGGCCTGGGTCCCCGTGGCCCATCGCGACCGGAACTAAAGTCCCTATGCCGTCGGTCATCGGCAAAGGTCACAAATCGCCCCCGGCCATTACCGCGACCTAGCCCTCCTGCTCGGTCAAACTTACCGGATCCATATGCAGGTGATTGGTGATAGCCCCTACGCTGCCCCTGGGCTTGCCCACTATAGGCACCACGCTGACGCGACCTGTCTTTATGTCCTGTCGGCGACCCCTCGACAACGGCGACGTACCCAGCATCTTGGACGTACGCCCTCGCCACAGGTTTGGACGGATGTGCCGTACGGTATGCTTCCGCCAACTTAGACGCCTCCTGCACCGTCGCGGGTTCGTTTTCTTTCAGGAAAGCCACCAGATCTTTATGGCACGACGCGTACAGCTGGTCACGGATCATTAGGTCTTTTAATTTAGTAAAATCCGCGCCAACATGCGCCAAGTCTACCCAGTTCGCGAAATATTCCGTCAATCTCGCGACGAAGGCAGCAAAGTCCTCCCTGGTATCCGCACGTGCTCGCCTAAACTGCTCCCGGAAATATTCCTCGGTACGCGCAAATCGGCGAAGCAGCAAAGCCTTCAGCTTATCGTAATCTTGCACGTCTTCGCGCTGTAGCTCTTTAAAGTAGGTTAACGCTCGCCCCTGCAATAGAGACGCCAGGTACGTGGACCATAATTCCTTATTTTCCCCCCATTGCAATTGTGCGTTCAGTTCGAACCTGTAAAGGAAGGCGTCTATGTCGTCCTTCCGGTCGTCGAACGTAGGGAGCTTAATCCGAACACCACCTTTATTGTGTACCTGCCGCTCAACTGTTTCTGTTGGCGCATTCTTTTTGATTTCCAACTCCGCGATTCTCATTCGCGTCTCTCTCTCCTGTTGGTTATCCCTAGCTTCTATCTCCCTTAACTTTATCTCCCTCTCCTGCTCCTGAGCCTTAGCCTCTCTTTCCTGTTGCTTAAACTCCCTTTCCTGCTGCTGAGCCTTAGCCTCTCTTTCCTCTTCTCTCTGTCGCTCTTGAGCCTCTTTTTCTCGCTCTCTATCCTTAGCACGCTCATCGCGCAAATCCGCCTGCTGTTCTTTAATCCAGCCGCGTAGCTCCTCTCCCTCCAGGCCAAGTTCCTTACCCAACTTCATTAGTTGTTGGAGTTCCGCCATTTCACAGATTTATGGTTATGGTATGTATTATAAAAACGGCTAACCTGTCGGTATGATCACTAACGACACGACCAGAGACCTGAGATCACACCAGATATAACAATACCCAATTGTCTCAAATACAATTCAGAAATTTACCTACATCCTAACTAATTCTATATTCATTAAATGTATAGCACTATTAATAATAAAAAAGAGTAGAAAAGACAAGAATAAGGAAATTCAGTAGAAGGACCACAAGTACGTCAAGGACAACGAACTAGACTAGGACAAAGACCTAAAAAAGAAAATATAATGGAAAAAAATGCAACCTAACTACGCCGATTACACTACAAGGTACGAACAAGAACAGAGTCTGAAAAAAAAGAACGTATCTACAGATAGGGAAGAAAGAGGGACAAGAGAATACGTCTTCCTGCAGAACAGAGAAGATATCGACGCTACAACTAAACAAAATTACAGGTCCCTATAGAACTGTTCACTGTGATGAACGCGGTTCCAAGTTTAGCCCACCTCCCGAAGAGGATAAACTACGCTCACCACAGCAAACCCGCGCCACCGCCCGTATAATCGATTACGACAAAAACAGAAAAACAGCGGAAAAAGACAGAAGAACAGACAGCCCTCAATCCAGGGTACAAAATTTCAGTTTCACTTAACTTTCAGCCTTATGAGTTTAAGTCCTCCCCTTAATCGGAGCTCTGGCTGCTTGTCTCCTCAGGCTGCACGCACACACACTGTCTCTCTGAAAGTTTAAGTACACATTAGTACATATTTATAGCAATACATGCATCAATACATATTCATCAATATACATAAATCATATCATCATGAAATTTCCATTCATCCCACGAACAAAGACAACACAAATTCCTACCACAAGATAAGTATTACGTGGACAAAACTAAAGTAACAAATGCCCACTGAAAAATACCTACTAACTAACTACAACTAAATATTACGAAAATGGACGAGTCACAACGGACGAGCCCCCAATGTCACAAATCCCAGACTGGGAGATGTAATAATTTATGACAGGACAACAATCACGAACAAACAAGTTTAACACTTAACAGAACAACCCATCAGACTCACACATTTATTTAAACATAATTATACAGATAATAGCGCAATTACATACATTATATTATTGAAATTAACTGCCGTACAACGGCCTTATTCTCACATGCACTCTTCCTCGGATCCACAACCCGGTAGTTACTCCTAAAGGCACTTCGGCCTCAGCCTCTCCCCTCAGGGTCTTAATAGCACATTAATAATTCACTGGCACCGCAGTCTCTCAACATCACCTTCCTATTGTCATACACCTTAGCATTCCACTAACACCTCAGCAGGGCAATAGCACATTATCATTTCAATAGCCCATCAACATGGCAATAGCACATTATCATTTCAATAGCCCATCAACATGGCAATAGTACATTATCACATTCACGCTCATATCTACGTCCCTGTCCGTGGCCTGACTGCCACGACTTTATGTGCCTCTACTGTCCTGCACCGACAGCCTCACTCTTGGCCTATGTGTGGCCTCCGGCCCTATGCTGGCCTATCCCCTGTGCTCACCGAGGTGGCTCTTTGGCCCGTCCCCGACACCTACAAGAATAACATTACATTGGTATAATACCCTACCATTTCTATTCACTCCACCTCTCCTTACAACCCATGAAGCGTACACACAATAGTTCACCTTTCACTCACCAAACATCTTACGGTAACACACCTCCATCGGAGTACACAATACTCACTCGTGCTACAAATCCATGAACTCACTTTCATCTATCGCTCATGGCGCACATTGCTATATCCAATATCAAGGACTTCCACATTCCTCACATATACTTATTTACATCATGGTAATAGACGAATATAATATAATACATCAATCATAATTATCAATCAACGTTCTACCTACCAGTCATCACTGGAAAGACTCTCTCACTAGTCTTCTGACTGCTCCCCTTATGTTCGCCCACTGGGCTTTCTCTTGCGTCCGTTCAGTAGGACCTTCTAACTTGCAGTGATAGTAATACAGCGCTTTCGCCTCATTCAGACCCCCCACCACTCATAACAGCACGCTTTAACTTACTTGTCTACGTGCGTTAATTTTACTCTCCTCCTTTCCCCCCGTAATTATTAACTATCGCTCACTCCACTCGTGACATCATTCACAAATATGCACATTTCTTATAAAATACTGCATTTCTATATTTTATGTGCAGACAACACTCTCATTTTTTGTTCTTCCAGGAGTTTCAGCTCTTCTTGCAGATTACTTTTGATTTTGCACATAAAAACTATCTCTTCGCTGTGATAACGAATCATGTTATCATTACCCTGCACAATTTAGTGTTATTCTCTTATACAATAAAAATGCAGTCTCCTCGGAAACTGGCAAGATTTGAAATGACAACATTGGTTATTTGTGATTAAAATCAGTATTAGAACTTGCTTGCAAAAAATTAGAGTTCCACTTGGGGATGCTTAAAGGAATGACAAGCTACACCATTGGTCCCACAGTTTCATTGTATGAAGAGAATGAAATTAATGAAACAGACAGTGGCATGATATGGTATGATCCTAAGAGCATGATAACAGTGAAATATTTTCTGTCCATGCAGTAGTTCTAGTTATTATTCAAAACCTTTCAAAATTCAGATGTGTATTATTTTGTCTGAGTCACCGACAGAAATGAAATACAAAGTTAATATTGTTATATTAAATACCATTGGAGAAGGACTTGAAGGAATTTCGGTTCTAATTCATCTCCAGCACACTTCATGAATTGAAGTTTACTGAGAAATGCCAAATGTTTAATTACAATATCAGATGGGAATCCTGCTGACACTGTAGTTGGTCACATTTATTGGTGCACAATTAGATTTAAGGAAGCTGAAAGAGTTGCACAATTATATCAGCATCTTTCATGTTGTTCAAAACTGATTCACATCGAGGAGGACCAGCATGCAAGGTAAATTCAACCAGAAGGAAGATGTCACATCAACAGAGTATAAGTCGTGACAATTTATGACCTTGGACGATGAGAAGACTTTATATGAGTGACTTGCAGTGGTGAGTCCAGTATTGACCTTCACCTCTGTTGGATAACATTACAGGAAATTTAATACTTAAGAAAACTGAATATTCTGTGGCTTCAAGGAAATGTTTAAAGATCAAGACATTCAACAATTTCAGAAGAAGTACATTATTTATTATCTTGGTTAACATATTCACAAAGATGGAAATTTGTCAACTTTTTAGAGGCGAGATTTTAGTTCCTCTCCTGGGTGAACATTTCTGCTTAGATCATCACGTGTTTATTGTGTTCTACAAAAGCGGAGCAATTAAGTAACAGTGAGCAAAATAAACAGCACCCGTTTTGAAATGGATTCGGCAGGTGAAGATGCAAGATATATATTTTATTCAAAATGGCATAAAATTGCAATATACCGTCCTTTTATTCACCGACACCGACTTCCGCGTGTTGCATCTGATTTTCCTCCCAAATTATCGTTTCCAGTTTTCATCAGTGTATTTAAAAGAATCATAATAATTGTGGGAACAGTAAACAGAAGGTGAATTTTCAATGATAAACTTCAGTGTTAAGGTATTTGTTGAAGCTGAGGTTTTACAATAACATGATGATAGGAGCGTATGTTTGGGTAAAATGAGAGTAGTTTTCAGCAAGAAATTAATAACGGGAACCCTTCTCGGTTGCTGCAAGTTACACGGCTATTTAACTTTCCGTAATTTGAGTGCATCAATTTGCAAAATTAAGCATAGTGACCTTGCAGTTTTGGAACTCTGAAATAATCAAAATAATTACGGAGAGATCTTGGTCCTAATTACATAGTTATCATTTTTACCCAAATCTTTTATTTGGTTTCTCTGTTTTTCTTAAAGTCAGACTGTGTGAAATAATCCTTGTGTCCAGTAAACAATTCTTCCCACGATCCCCAAAAGTCTAAAGTACAAAAGCCAGATCATGTGACATTTATTATACTGAGCAGCAACAATTCAGTCAGACCTTTGAGTCATATTTAAAATCACTGTTTGTGTCAGTCAAAAAAAAAAAAAAAGAATCAAAGGTCATAATTATTATTATTCTTGAGTCATTAGGTGGTGCTACACGTGGGAAAGACATTCATAATCATATGGCACAAGGCACTTAACCTTCCTGTTCAAGCGGCCCGAATTAAATTTTATTACATATTACATATGTTTGCCGATAAAATTGTCCTAAATTGTTACAGGTTGTTACCAAGATGCCCGCCGTTATGCAGGCGGTAGGAAATTGAGAGTGAGCGTAGCTTTCTCTTATCTCCTCTCCTCCTGCACCCTGGTCCCGTCCTTATGATTCCCTTGCTCCCCCCAGAGGCAGTTTAAAAGAAAGTTTGAAGGATTTTAAAATTTGAATTGTTTGAAAATCAATAAACAGATTAGTCTATTCCAATCTGTTAGAAACACATTGGAAAAGATAATTTCACTCCGATAAATATTCAGCATACCCAGTATCAACATGCAACTCAGATATTAAACTGTGGATCATGAAATTGTTTGATAGGGCATTCATGGGCATCGCAAGAATTGAAGTCTCACGCCCTGGATTTGTCTTGGATCACATGTTCTTCTCCCCCCCCCCCCCCCCGTGTGTTATTCTGGTGTAAACACAACTGTGTCTACTTTCACTTAAAAAACCATTAAATTCATTCTTCAATGACAGGATAAGACTAAAAAAATTGGCAAATGTAAACAGCGCCGAGAACAAAAGGCATGTTGTTTATATACAATAAATGAAACATGCGCTTGTTTCCTCACGTTACAAACTGGAGCACTGCATATAAGCCACATGTTAATCACATTACCACGAGAGCACTTCGACAACCGGCTAGCAGTGGAGTGTAGGGGGGGGGGGGAGAGAGAGAGAGAAACTGGGTGTGACTGCTTCGTCTGGCCAAGTCTGCATCTTTTTTTAGTGCAGTTACACTTGGGATTATTTTTGTTTTCATATAGTGTAGGCAGTACAGTAGAACACATTTTAAACGTGCAACCAATTTATCCGTGGAACGGCAGGAGGGGAGGGACTGGGTTGGAGTATGAATGAGAGAAAGAACAGGTTGGAGAAAGGAAAAAAAAGGTTACATAGTTTCCTTTGAAATGCTTCACCTAACTAGCCTCCCCCCCCCCCCCCCCAAACCATCCCCGCCATCCTTTTTTCTCTGCCTCCTGTGAGGTATGGGGTAATCCAAACAGTATGTGAAGATGGTTGTCAGACAGGGGGGCAGTGTGAAGACTGCGACAGGGTTTACAGAGAATCACTTGAGAAGTCTTCTGCCATGCTACAATTACACCGTCACATTGTTTTGCTAATGGATAGAGATGTGGCATTAGAGATGACATTCTGTCATGCACCTATAGTTTTTGTTTCGTTTTCATTTACTTAATTTTTCTCTTGCACTTGAGAATTATACTGGAAGCCAGGCGTTTTCCTCACAGCAAGAAGTTCACACAGTTCCCTGTTCCACCCCGTGTGCGTCTTTTATTTTCTTTATCTCAATGCTTTAATGTGCTCCCTGATATAATGCTTACGTGATTTCATATCAAAATGTAAATTGTGCTTTGCCTCATAGCATTTACAGTGCACCACTGACTCTCCTTGTCCTTCACTTTAATCTCAGAAGAATAATCACATATTTTATAGATCTTAAACCTTGGGCACTCACTCACATGTGTTTGAGCAGTACGGCGTATTTCATGATACAGCGACTCTCCGTGCATCGTATAAGACTTCTCGCCTTCTGTCTGTTAATTCCACAAAAAAACTGTAGACAGCTGCATAGTCTTTGACTGTGCATGGGAGTCCAGCTGTGTTATCGTTTAGGGGAGGACGCAAAACGGGCGGTGTCGAACACTCCATATTCCCTTGATGACTTAACTTTATGGGGACCCTGTTATTTATTTCCATTTTTGAAGACATTCGCGTCACTGTCATATTGAAACGGTCACTCTTCTAATCGTCATTAGGCTAGTTTCACTCAGTCACACTAGCCCTCGACGTGCCATACTTGGGGCCATCCTTGGTATGTACGCACGGAAAAAAAAGGGGGGTGGGGGAAGGAATACTGGAGAGCATGTGTACGGTAATGAAATTGAAAAAAAAAGTTTTTATTTACCTTTTTATATTTAAATCATATTTCCAAGGAAAACAGTCAATTAGTCTATGCCAAATACTTTTGAAAGTCTTGGAACACCAAGACGTTATCATCGTTATTCGCCGTTCTAATGGCCGTGCGCTCGTGTAAGGATGGAAACAGGAGGGGGTGGGGGAGGGTATAAGCGTATGGAAAACGTCCACTGGGGCACTGGGGTGAAAGTGGGAGGCAGAAATTGCCAAAATCGAGCATACGTGTACATGTATTTTATGGCTGGCTGCTTTTGAGCATCTGCCCCATTACCCACAGCTGTAGGGAACTGTCTGTCATTCCCGAATTTTTAAAATTTTTTTTTGTGTTCTCCATTATTAACCATTTCCTTCATTTTGTTTGAGAACATTTTTTTTTTTCTCCGCAAGTCCTTTGTATCAAGCGGTCGCTTTAATTAGCATTTTCACTTATCTTAGACCACTGCGGGCATATCTTGAGATATTCCTCGTAAAGATTGATAACAGAGTTTAGCCTCTTTCTCCCCGCCCCCTCCTCCACCCCCTTCCCCACCTTTAAAACAAATAATTAAATACGTCATGCTTTGCATTGTTGTACATTTCTTGGCAGTTAACGGCTTTCTGTGTCTCAAACTCAAAAGTTTTACTACATCTTGTTATGGTCGTCTCGTTCACCCCCTTCCTGTCTCGCTTATACTTGGCACCATCTGTGCATCAGAAAGATTTACTCCCTTCCTTCCTGTCTGAAGAGTTTTTCTTCCCCTTTTCAACGTTTTTATATACATTTTTTTTTTTGTATTGATGTGTTTGCAACCTTGAACCTTTGCAGAGAACTGTTTTTTTAAATAATTTTACTTTTTTTCACCCTTCTCTCCGTATTCCATTCGGGTTTTGAACACAGCCTGTTAATGTCTTATTTTCATTCAGTCTACTGCTCAAACCAAGTTCCACCATGTATTTTATGCTGTGTGAGAGCAATTTTCTTCCCAGTTCTGAAGAAACAATATACATGCACTTCAAGAAATGCCGGTTGTCACGGGCCAGGAAGACCTGGCAAACTTTGAGGAAAAAAAAAAGGATAAACACTTTGCTCTATATATGAATAAAAAATAAAGAAATGGCAGAAAGTGTGAAAAGTGAAAAGATCCCGATGATACCATTGCAGCAGTTGTTGACTTGTGATTTATACCTCCTGCTATGGGTTGATCTAAAATGACACCGCCGAGAATGTTCCCACGTACTTGAAGTGAATCACCATATGCAAAGTGAGAAAAATCAAAGTTCATTTGTCTTTTCCATAGTGTCTAGTCACCAGTGATGTTTGTGGCCCAAATTTCCAACCACCTTAATATATGCTCAGTTCCCCCCCCCCCTTTTTTTTTTCGTTTTCCATCTGATTGTTGCACAGCGCACAACGCCATCATTCCCCCTCTCCTCCCATACCCTTTGTCTCTCGATCTTGGGAAACCCAATGTACATTCCTCCACCCCCCCCCTTTTTTTTTCCATAGTTTGTTTGTTTGAAGTGTATATTTCACTTCATTATACATTATGTCTGGCTGTGTGCCATGCTTGTACTTGTAGTGGAAATCAGGAATTTTCCTTTATTTATACTGGCAACGTTACTTATAAAATTTTTTAATTATCATCGGAGGAAGCAGCCATATGCCAGGCCAACAGACCAAGATGTCGATGTTTTGTCCTTTTCTAATGCTTAGTGCCACTTTTCCTGTTACTTCATCCATTCTTCAGACGTTTTTTTTCTTCATTTGTTAAAAATGTGCTGCCGATAGATGTAGATAAGTAAAGAAAGTGGTCGAGAAAAACTGAAAACATCGGGGTGGTATGCACATTCACAGATGTCTTTCTGACAAGTCCCAGGAGAGTTGTTGTTACATTTGCAGCAAGTGGTTTGCATATTCTGTGCTAGTTTTTTTGCAATTTCTTATAAACTAGGATAAACAGATGATGTTGATGGTGATGCAATATTGAAGAGATTCTTTTAAGATTTTAAGCACAAAGACACAGTATTCTACTCAACAAGTCGTTGTGAAATAGATGCAACCTCACTGCAAGTTTCGTTAACTGTGGCAGTTGCAGGACTTTTTACCTCACAGAATTTCACAGTGGTAGGTGCTGTGAAAATGAGATGCACTCTAGGAATTTGAAAAGTGATGCATGTTATGGCTTGGCTTTGCGATAAATTTCGGCTTTTAAATTTAATATCAGAGCTTTTTCATCTTCGATAATTTTTCAAACCCTTAACACTGGTCATATCTAGAAAATAAGAATGCCTTTCGAGTAGATACATTTGAAAAAAATATTTACTGTGTTGTTTTTTTTTTTTCATTTGAATAAAAGCTGATGATTTTAGGATTGGTTTTCTCTCAAGTGGTGACTATTTCATAGCCAAATTCAACATTGAGCTGCTGTCACTATCTCCTGTGACTTGATAGTCTAATATGTAAACTTCTATCATATGAATGCATTTTGAATTTTATACAAAGTATAAAATGGTAGGAAAGATTAATACAAGAGATTCTAATATTAAAACGGCTGACTCACTCAGCCCATCATAAAGCCATATTCTGTTTTTATACACTCACTGAACTTTTACAATTCCATTTCTCATTTGACTAGGTGTGAGTGCACACTTGATGGAGCATATTAAAAAAAACAACAAAACAGAAACAGATATAAGATATAAAGATTTATATGTACTGCAAGCTCTTAGATGTTACTTTTTTTTTTTTCCACCTCATTTACTCAAGTACATAATAATGAGGATTTGAAATCCAATTTGTGTTTTTATATTTTAATGTCATGGCTATTGTTTCTATAATTATGAAGTGTTTCTGACGTGTAGCTCTTGAGTCCAAGTAAAATGTAAACAATGAAAAGTTATTTCTGTACTGGTTTTATTTTATATTGGTAGGTCATACAGTTATGTTTGTATTTGATCAAATACCTAGGTGACAGTGAGGGAAGGATGCTTAAACCATTCCCCATTTAATTACAAGTGCTCATGTTTGAATTTTGGATTGTCATGTTCTTTCTGTTTATATTATTTAATGAACAGTGTAAGGTTGAACTGGATTTCAGTAGGTCTCACACTGCCTTGTTTTGTCTAGTGGTGAAATTAGTGTGATAAAAATTTCGTGTGCTGGGATTTTATATTTTCTTAGTTCCATGTTTTAAGGCATAGCAGCAAGGTGGAATGAATAAGTATTAGACTTGCCAACTGTCCCTCATTTTACAGGACTTTCCTGTAACCAGGGTGTTGACAAGGATGTGAGAAATACCCTTTTAAAAAAAAACAACAACAAAAAACCAAAATCTACAGTAAAAGAAAAAAAAAGAAATTACTGCCAGGTTTGAGGATACAAACCAGCCCAGTAAAGTTCAAGACAGTATGCACATTAGGCTAACAATGCACAGAGTACATCATGTGACATGTGAAGTGTGTTTAATAGTGTTCCATTGCCTGTGTCTGTGTATGTTTTGTTTTCTACAGAAAACATTACTTTTACTGACGGTTTCAGTTTGCCTTTTCAAGGCATGGGTTTGAGGTGGCCCTTGGGGTATCCCCTATTGAAGTGGTCTTTTAGTTGGCAAGTCTGAAATGCATTCTTCCAAGTTAATTATTCACTGCTTCCAATAGGTAGGGATTTCTTCACAGAGTATGAATTACAGATTTATCTTGTTTTCTAAACTCAACACTCTGGACTCTCATTGTGGCACTGTCACATGTATTTGATTTAACATGCAGCAGAGATTTGAAAAGTTTTTGTTAACATCGTGTGGGGCCTATTTTTTAGATTTCTGTCTTTCATGGTACGAAAAGGTTTTTTGGGGGAAAAAAAAAAATCGAAGCTATTCAAGGAAAGTTCAGTATGTTTAGTAAAATGAAATAATTAGTCCTTTTTATTACTATGAAGTGTTAAGTATGAAGGTCTAATTGATTTTATATGTGAGTAGGTGGAACAGGAATAATACTTGTAATCCCATAAGTTTACAGCCACAAAGAAATTTCACCAGGAGATTATGAAGAATATGATATTACTTCTGCCAGGGCATTGCTCAACCATGCAGGCCAACAAAGGCATTTTTAAATGGAACAGAGATATGCACACTCGCACTGAGAATTCTGTATTAACAATTCTCTTTATAAGTGCTTGAAGCAGTTTTATGAGTAACATAAAACACATTAGTAGCTGCAGTGAAGGAAATAAGTGGAGATTTGAAGCCATATTTGGTAATATTGCAGCTGTTGTCAGGATTAGATGATTTTTTTATAGGAACATGGACAATCTAACGAAATCATTTGCCCTTATAAGAAATTCTTACCCGTCAAACAAACAAGCACAAGACATATTGTCTGGCCCATGATATATGAAAAAGAGTGAGTCACGTAACTGAAATTGATTAATATGATAAGTCCTTCTGCCAGGTCAATCTGGGTTGAGTGTGTCTTGATCTAAATGAAAATTGACACCAGGCATTAGTTAAAAGAAGAAGAAATTATTACAGAATTAGAAATGGAATAGCATACTCAAGAAAGGGAAAGATGTTGTTTGATTTTCAGTCTGATAAATTTTAATTTTCCAAGGAAAGCTGCTGTTTCCATCTTTTGAGTCAAAGTCGTACTCTTTCTCTCTTCTCTCCCCCCCGAAATGGTTGTGTGTTCTTTGATGAAAAGCAGATTTCTGCTTCTGTTAGCGAGACTGTGCCCTCATGTCATTGCACAGAAAAATTTTGGAGACATATTAAACAAAGAGAAAACAAACTTTACTTCACAGAACACAATCACCAATGCTGAGAAATTGCTGGCAGCAGCTGATGAGTTAGCCCAAACTGGTGAGTGTGATGCAACAGAAATCTACAGTGAAGCTCATGAGTTGGAGCAGCGGATGCATGGCTTCCTTACAGCACTGCAGCGACGTCGTAATGTGCTGGACATGACAGTTATATTCTACTCACATGTCCATGAGGTAAGACGGCATGTAATATTCACACAAGTTATAACATAAAATATGAACTCTTAGCATCATTGGTGAGACATAAGAAGTGTTACTTTTGACAATAATTATACATGGAAGAGTTTCTGTTGTAGCTAATCTCCATATTTTACAAACATTCGGATAAGACCATAATAGCACAACCTGACAAAGTGTATTCTGTTATTCCTATAAATAATCGTGGAGGTAACTCACAACTGTTTTTAAAGTATTAGAAGGTTAATCTAACACTTTGTAAAGTTTAACCACAAAAAGGAACTGATGTGGAGATAGAATAAAGCAGTGTTGGAGCGATGAGTTGTTAAATGAGAGGAGTGAATAGTTTGGCTTGTGGAATGGCAGCAAAGAACATGATGTTATGAAAACCATTTTGGATTTATATTATACTTTAGCTGTGATTTATAATTTAGTTCATATTATTATTTGACTTGAAAGGATGAGACAAACTTCCTTAACTCGTTTCAGTGGAGATCATCTCAGTTCTGATGGTTTGGTGCCACAGAATGAGATATTTGGGAGTGAGCACTTACCAGTACTTAAATTTAAATTTGCAGTTAACCAACTGGCTTGAGGACTTGCACACTGAGTTACAAAGCACAGAACTTGCTGACAGTGTAGAAGGAGCTGAACAACTGATTGCACAGTTTAACCAGCAGAGAGAAACCACTGTGGAAGCAGCCATAAACACAGTAGGGGAGGGTGAAACATTATTGGAACAACTGAGGTTGGTTCAATTTATTTATTTGTGGTAACGTTATGTTTGGATGACACTGAATTTCTTGTATTTTTTAATTTTCTGCCTTTCATTGTTTAATGAACTAAACTAGCTCGGCCATATGATATCATGTACTCCTGGATCCATATTAATTGTCTACACATGCTCTTGTTTCTGTTGTTACTCATTCCTTGCAATTATCATGGGTGACAGTGATGGTTTTCCACATACGTCTTGTAAAACCACTGCATGCTGAAATTTTCCTTATCTTCAGTGGGAAGAAGATAGTCAAACATTGTAAAGCTGAAGCGTTAACAGAAGTGAACTACGCAGAAAATGTTTGTTTTCATATTTTGCTGCTTTATTCTAGTTTAATCATTTTTCCTCATTTTTTAATTCAATGATGTTTCTTTCAGTCTTCTTTTTTTATCTCTTTGTTTTCCTGCCTTTTAATTTATGTTGTTGGTATATAATGTGAATGAAGATGGATAAACAAACAAGTGGCTGAGGATAGATCAGGACCTATAGGATTACTATGGAGCAAGAGAAATTTTTAGTGACATAGAAGAAATTGTTAAATAGTGAAAAACACATACATTACATGCACGTGAGTTTGTAACTGTGGAAGTTCAGGCCAGAGATGACTTTAAGAGAACTGATAACTTGGATAGTGGCTTGGAAATCAATGCAGTCAGAAACACCCAGATCCAGACGACTGACTTACATTGACAGTTTGTAACCTAAACAACATGTTTGTGTACAAGACTGTAACTTACACTCAAAAGCAGAAAGTGGAATGATGTCGAATGCCAGCCCAGCTGGGGAACTTGTTGATGTGTAAAATCTTGAGTAGCAAGCTCCATTTTGAGGGTCATGCTTCACTGGTCTTAAGAAACCATGCGCGACTGACCTCATTCCTTTTTCAGCTGTACAACAGGAGTTACATGATTCAGACAACAGCATACCCCCCCTCCCCATTCCTCCTTTATTTTTTCCTTGTCATAAACATTGTGATCCATGAAAACTCTTCTGTGTTTTCAGTACACTACCTGTTTAAAAGGCAAACCTAGTGTTTTGTCATTTTCCGAGGCTGGCTAGTTAACATAGATACAGATGTATATGGTCAGGAAGCTATTGTCTCCTATTGTATGTCAAGTTGCTTATTCTGATCATGATCCTACACAGCCAAGCTTAAGTTTAATCTGCTTCATTACCCTTTTGTCTGCCAGAAGTGGTAAAACCCATGTGTTGAACTGCACCCCAAACAGGGAACTCTGTTGCCTCATCCACACACACAGCACACAAACACTGCCATTCACCTTGGTTTGAGGCTGTCCTTAGGTTCACCTTTCCTGAGGTCACTCCTGTAGTGTTTGCTGGTTACAACAATGCTGTATAGTCTCCAACTGGGAATGTCAGTTGTGTAATATGTGTAGAGATCAAATTAAATCCACTTCTCTTCTGTGGGGTTATTTGATCACAGCTAATGATAGTGTTAATATTAGGTTATTTTCTCAGCGTGGTTTGGTTGTGCAGTATAGTGAATTGTAACCAATTTCATTTAATTACTGTCTATTTGGATTATTGTGCCTGTGTAGTTTATTGGCCTTTACTGGCCATTGTGGTGGAGTAACTGTGAGTCAATGAAACTTTTGGCTGAAAAAATTGAACTGCAGTTAATGTAGCATTATACCAGACAAGTTATTTCTCTGCACCTGGAAAATAGAGTATTTGGAGGGATATGCAAAATAATGACATCTTCAGCAGTAATGGAATTGGAAGAATCTGCTAGATTTTCACTCCTACATCTGATGGAGAGCTGATGCTGCTTAATTTTGGAAATAAGATTTACAGCTAGTGATGTTAATGCAAATACAACAGTGGACTAAACAGAATATCAGAGGATAGGATTTTATCCATTTCATGGTACAGATTTGTGGCAAAAACATGATTGCCTTGACATAATTATGAAAATCATGAAACACTGTTTAAAAGAGATCATTATCTTCAATGGGTAACTGCAAGCACATGTAGTAGTGTTGAAGGGCATTCATGACATGATCTGTCATAGGAGGACTGCTTTCCCCTTATGAGAAAAATGATTCTAGTGGATCCTTATCATGTGGATTTCATCATGAGAGCTTGTTTTCTTATAAATGTTCTCAAGGACTATGGGTTTGGGAGTACCACAAAAGTACTTTTTAATTCAAAGATTCCTGACATGATGAGCTAGTGAAGATTTCCCCCATGAAGAGTACAAGCCCATTCATACTTGACGCTTTGCCTTTACTTTTATGTTTGTGATTTGGTACAAATACGATTGTTGCTCAATGGATACTTTCCCTTCTAAAACATTGTAAGTGGACGGTGACCAGGACTTGTCAGCTTGTGGTTTCTACATGCAAATTTCTGCTTTGTGGCTTTGTTTTCTCAGCCTGTGTTTTGCGGATTTGTATAAAGCTCATGATTGTTGTTATTCTGTTGGTGGGCTGCCCAGTGATTGCCATGGTGAACTTATTGAAAAATGTGATGTCCATGTTTTGCAGGCTCATCTCCATGGAGACAGAGAAAACAGGGCATAGCGCTGACTACAAGCACATAGAAGGTGGGTAGTGCTATGAAAAATTGTTAAAAGCAATTCCTAGGCTTTTATGAGTTACCCAGTGCACTCCGTGTTCAAGAGTGTATTATTTTTTTTTATGGTTTATTAGCAGGTTTGTGATGGTTGATGCGGAGGCAGGTTATACCATTATCTGTTTCATAAGAATTAAGATTGAAAAAAGGGAAGAAAAAAAGGTTTATTGTAATGATACGTCACACGTTTTTGTAAATTGGCAGAGTAAAACATGTCTGAATTTTGAGTGTTTGATAAAGAGTTATGATTAACCAAAACTTCTTATTTATTGTCATTCAATTACATGTATTGTAACGAGCTTTAAAAGAAAAAAAAAAGAAAAAAATTATATATATATATATATATAGGTAGGGAAGATAGTGTACTACGTCATTACTAAGCGTGTGGAATTATTCTTGCTCTAAATTTAGTTCATTTGATTTGAATCGTGATATTAAATAGAATTAGTTGTCGGCGAGCCAGTGGCGGCAGGAGCGAATCGCGATTTCGAGTCAGTCAACGACAGGAGGTTATATGAAATTTAATAAAACCATTCGAATCAGTCGGCGAGTCAGCAAAGACAAGGGTCAGACGAACGGCCTAAACTGAGCTCAAAGCAAAACGTAGGGACAAAGGCTCGCTGCTCCATCGCCCACTCCGAGCAGGGAAGGTCAAGACGGAAGCCGACCTCGTGGTGCGGCAGCAAGGACTATACTATAAACATAACCATGCGCTTACTGAACTTGTGTGTGTGTGGGGGAGATCGGTCGATTTCTTTATTCACCAAAATTGAAAAACAAACCCAAAAAAATCTGCGTAGACAATACTGCACCGGCAAGAAGCAAATTATTAGGTTGAAATAGTTTCAAAGTTTTTGTTTCTCCTCTCCCGTCTAATTTGCGGAGAATGAACCTAAATGTGAAGGGTTCGATTGTCGAACTACGGCGTAGTCGAAGTTTCATCACTCCAGCCAGCAACCCTAAGGTAATCCTCTGTATAGGATGTTTGCATAAAGCAATGGCATCATTCCCTCGTAGCTCCGCTGTTTACAGCATTGACCGACGTCTGTTTGATGTAGGGACCCACCCCTACGGTAATCCTACCTACTCTACGGGGATTTCTTACCCAAATACGTCGGATTGGCGTAGGGGTGCTGGCTGGGAAATTCCCTGGAATGCTTGACCTACAAGTGCCTCAACAAATTAAATACCAGTGTATTCTTCGTGTAGGTGTGCTTTACTGTATGTTTTCCTAAGTAGGCAGGAAACAGCTAGTTCCCCTTGCTCCTCTCCCAATAAATCCACTCCGGACTTTTCATAGGTGCCATGCTCAATTACAATAATACATGTACAATGTAATTACATCCTGGCTCCATGGGCTTAACTCTCGGAAGACTGGGCTATTTTCCATCAACGACTCGGATTCAAATACTGATGTTGTATATTGGCCCATATTTGCCCCTGATCTTATTAGAAATGCCTTATATCATATATGGATGTGTTCAGAATTGAATAAGCTTTAATTTGATGTATAATTTAGGGCTGTTTACAGTAGTGTCTCCATACCAGGACATAAAATATGGCTGATCATTAAAAAAACAACAACATAAAAACGCACCCAGACAACATACACACAGAAGAAAAAAAAAAAGTTTGATGCAAAAGATCAAAATTTTATTACTTCTTTCAAAGAACCTTCAATTTCACATAATATATCCAAAAATGAGACATGTAGCATGGAATCTTAGGTAGTTATGAGCATTTTTGCAATATATATAAAACTGGACATTAGTCGTGAAAATAGCTACTCAGTTACAAAAAATGAAAAATATTTCTACTTGGTCAACAAAGCATACTAATGTTTTAAAAACCAAAATACAGTATAATTCAGTGAATAATAGTTACAATCTGCTTTCAGCAATTGACTGATACCAGAATTTCATGTATGATATTATGACAGAAAAGTAAACATGTAACTGCAGAAAATTGGTACCGACAGATTCTCTCCAACATTAGACATTCAAAAACATCACTCAGGGGATGTTCCCAAAAGCCTGCAATTTCTTGTCTGGTTAAGTCACAGATGTTTACCACACTTTCTACAAGCAAATTTACTTTTCCTCTCCTTTTTCTCTAAACGATAACAACGCACACAATTCAAAGGCTTATCTGTGGGTACAGGGACAATATGGTGGTCTTCAATCAGTACTTGTTTTTTATCATAGAGTGGAACATTCTTATTTTCATCAAATCCTGCCATTGCAAATAAATAGTCTGAAGAAAGCTCCTGCAAGTAAAAGAATGGGAGAAAAAAAACAAAAAACCATGAGTATCGGTACTTGACACGCAGCAAAAGATGAGATACAAATATGATGAACCAAAACAAGAAAAAGATTTCGTAAATGAATATATGTAAACATCAACAAACCCAAAAGGTGAATAAATCATGTTAACAAATAAACAAATGCAGAAGCTAAATTCTTAAAACATATGAGTTGGGTAAGGGAAAAAAAATCACAAACATCTTCCGTATACTTCTCACCTGTGATGTCTTCTTGCATTGCAACAACCTTTACTACAAAAGAAAATAAGAAGGGTCTAGCATCCGCTTAGACTGCTTACCTGGTGTTAAAAATTGCTTACAATCTGCCCATGTCACTACCTCTGGCAGATGCAGACTTGGAGGTCTCTCCGGACGAAAGTCTGGCAAGGGATATGATGTTGTGCCCTCAACTTTGTGACCGAATGAATTTTCACCTTCACCTTCAGGTTGCGAGCTGCCGAAACAAAAATAAATTAAAACTATTAGATGTAATATTATTGAAGTTGAAACACAGATCTAGATCTGTTTTGAGTTGATAAAATAGAGCTGAAGGAAAATTTTCATTAGATCCCATGCTTTATATCTACTGAAGTCCATAATGCTAACTATACTAAAACGGTATCCATGAGTAAACAATGTCAGGTCCCACCCTAGCAACATCTGTTGAGTGATTTTGATCAATCAGTGAGCTACATGATTGTAACAAAACAATCAAATTAAGCCTACAAAGACACTATAGGTATAATGCATAATGTATTATAGTATGCTAGGGCTGCTGGTGATGCTTTTAGTAGGTTTAGTGGAGTGGGATCATCATGGCATCAAAATAAACAATCTGACTCACCTCAAGACACCTCAGGTCTAAAGTACTGGCCGCTAGTTTTGGAGGTCTATTTTCGTCATCCGACGAGTTACAACTCTCATCTGGTGACCATTCGCCAGAACTGCCACTTGCTGACTCGTTCAATGTAATGTCAGGGTTGTCTGAATCCATTTTCAGGTGTAAAAAGTGCTTTTATTGGTCTGCTGTGGGTCTACCGATGGATCGGCTTAGGCAAAATGGCGAACGAGGAAACCCCTGGAAAAGCGTCATTTCAAATACAAAAATAAACGTCTTCAGAAACCTGGACTGGACAAAATCCTGGATTTTATTTAATATTTATCATCCCCCTATCGGAAAATAGGCTCAGATCGGGAAAATCGAGGCGGAACGCAACGCGATCGGTGCATTTCTGGGCCCTTATCGCTATTGAAACAATTTTTACGATTTCCCTATAGTCAGTCTTCCGGGAGTTAAAATTAAAGCCTGTCCGATTCATTGTCCCCTCATACATGAACATAAATTGAAGAAGCATTAAGAACAACAGAACAGAAAATCTATGGGGTCGCCTTTCTTCTTACAGCTTTTTCTGTTTGCCATATTTTGACAGAGGTAGGTTAGGTTTGCTGTCGCCAATGGGTCTTAATGGGGATAGGCGCTGATTTGGCTTCTTACCGCCGGATAATGAGTGTGATACATAATCATTACCTGTAATTATAGTGTTTCATGCTCTATCGCAAACAGAGCAGGCACAGCACACAAAGAAAGGAATATCTTCCCTGCCTAAGCAAAGTAGACCTATTACACAAGAAATATCTTCCTGGCCTAAAAAGTATGCAAAGACAAAAATATTTTCCTTGCCTAAGTTAAGTGGATAGTCAAAAAATATCTTCTCTGCATGCACTTTGCACATAGGGATTGCATAGGTATGGGATATCTTCTTTACCTATGCAAAGTGAATAGGCAGGGGCTATCTTCCCTACCTATGCAAGGTGAATAGGTAGGGGATGTCTTCCCTGCCAATGCAAAGTGTATAGGTGGGGGATATCTTCCCTACCTATGCAAAGTATATATATATATATATATATATTTGCATTAATAATAGCCAGAATTTAGGAAAAATATTTTGATGAGATAAAGTCAAACATTGTGTTCAAATTTACTTATGGATCACAGCCAAGTGATTTTATGAGTATTCAAGGAACATTATTCCTAAGTAAGATTGGTGTAATTTAGCTGAAAATTTTACTGATGAATTATTGGTTCATGGAATATTTCTCCCCACATTGCCAGGGGTGTTATACTTTTTAAATCAAAGGAGTGGTCACATGAAGGCAAATTTATTTGTTTCTCAGGTGTTCTAAATCAACTAAATGACAGCCGTAGTCAGCTAGAAGACTTATGGGCAGCCAGAAAGATGAAGTTGGATCTCTGTTTACAGCTTCAGGTCTTTGAGAGAGATGCCATGGAGGTGAGAAACTTCATAAGCAAAAAAAAGCTAGCTACAACACAATTGTTCTTATTTATCATCAAAATATCACATTTTTACAGCACTGGAAAACAAGGTAAAGAAACACATTTTTTTTGTTAACATATGACATTGTTCATTGATAAAACTCATAGTAATGATGTATTCAAGGGGAGGAAAAATTGGCACTTTTGTATTTATTCGATTTTGCACTCGGTGATTGTATTTACTTTGTTTACGTTTATGCGCCGAGGATTTAGTTTTGCGTTTTCTCTTTGCAGTACCAGTGTATGCATTGTGGCACTTTCCTCTATTAACTATTCTCCAGATTGCCACACACAAAAAAATGGGTCATGTTTGAAAAATGTTGATAACTTTGTTATTTGTCAGTCAAATCACACAAGTTTTCACCAGTTTGAAGATAATTAAATTAAAGAATGCAGGTGACGACAGAAAACATTGTGAAAGATCATAATGAAGTTCTGTTAGAGGAAATTATGTTACATTCACACAAGATGTATCGCTATCATCGTTTTCTTCACTTTTCAGAATCTGGCTTTGAGAATCATTGTTTGTCAATTTATAAAACTTGGTTACACCATGTATTTAAAAATGACTTTAATTCCTCAGTAAAAATCTTTCAGCTACATTTCAGGAACTTATTGTGGTTACCTTTATATAGTAGGCCTTTCAGTGACATGATTAGCCTTTAAATTGTTCGAGCTGTCCAAAACATCCATTAGAAAGCCATTTTCTCTGAGCTGTTTTAGATTTATTCAAACTGTCATATCCATGCAGGTGTCCTCCCAGCTTGAGCTCTTGTCAGAGGAGCTGCAGCATATGGAGATGGTTACAGACGGGAGCAAAGCTGAACAGTTGTTACAAATCCACAATGAAAGTGTCATGCATGTGCAGAATTGTGTATATGATGTGATACAGAGGGGCCAGGAACTTGCTCAGGTAGTGGTTAATATCATATATATATATCTGTTCATACCAAAGTGGACCTAAATTTCAGGAAAAATTAATGGGGTCTGGTGGCTCAAATAAAATATGTGTACTTCTTATATTATGGTAATACTACCATTGTCAGCTGCAGAGAGTAAGAGATTCCAGTAAGAAGAAGACATATAGAATGTAGTAAGTGCAGGTCAGATACTGACTGAATCTAGAGAAGAGCCAGCACCATATTCTTCACTGGTTCTGCAGGAAATGAAAGCAAATGACTGCTTGAGAGGAGAGGTAAAGAATTACAGAGATCCACACCAGTATTGATCTCAAGTGACAACCATCAGAATTGCACAGTATAGTCCATTCAGTGTGCAAGAACACATTTTAAAATAATTGAGTTGACCAGCATTTGGAGAGAAGTTTATTAACTATGTTTTACAATCTGTGGGCTCATGATATGACGTTAGATTTTGTACAATACTCCAAAAGGTACACCTGTGCTCTAAAAGATCCACACTACAGACTCATATGATGAGATACACAGCAAGTATGCTTGTTAGAGTATTACACCATCATTAGAATTTTGCTCATCATGTAATATTAGGGGGGATGGAAAAACCAGGGCCTTCTTACAAACATTCCTGTTAAGGCAGTTTTCCTACTGTTGTGTTGTAAGAGGTGAACATTTACCCACCACTGTACATAAAATTTGAATGTGGAAATATCAAAATTTGTTTTTCTTTTCAATGAAATAGGTGATGAATGAAAATGATCATGACGCAACCAACCGTATCAGTGTCTTGTTAGAATATCTCAATGAGAGACAGGTGGACTTGGAGGGTCTGGCAGAACAGAAAAGAGTACGCCTCCAACAGTGTGTGCATCTGCGCAACTTTGAAATTGAAGCAAGACAGGTAAAAACTTATCTTACTAAAGCTGTGTACAAGTGAGTGTGGAGGTTTTGAAAAATGATGAAATGGCATCGAAGTTAGCAAAGATTAATGCTTTCTTTATTGATGATGGAATACCTCTACAGTGTTTTGTGTTTTTTTCTTCTCACTGGCTCCAAAAAGTCAGTTCTGTCATAATCAGGTATATATAAATGCATGTAAAACACTAGGTGATGATGACTTGTGGTTGACTGGAATGGCAGAAAAACATATCCAATTTCCATGCAAATATAAATGTATTTTCATGATTTGAAAAGAACAAGGAGTGATGAAAGATAATACTCTTTCTGTGAGCATTGCATCTGTGTAGGTGTTTATTTGTTTAAAATTGAATGTACAGTAAAAGTGTAGAGTCAACCAAATTGGGTCATTTAAACAAAAAAAATATATACACTATATACTATAATATTGAATGGTAGGTTCTTTGCGGATGTTGTGAATTTTATCAGATTAGCAGATTGTGATATTACTTATGTTTATTGTGCATTTGTAAGAATCTTCAATGTTTCTTGCTCGCACTAAGTGTCAGCATTGTCATAAATTATATGATCCACAAATTGAAAAAAATATACCTGTAGTGCATGAAGTTAGGTGCCTGATCTTTAGAGTATCAGATCAGGATAAATGTTACTGTAATGTCTGTGTGCATGATGAATGGGTAACTGATATCATAGCCCCATCCTAAATTCAGGGGTGTAAATGTTTCAGATTTTCTCTGGTTTCAGATTTTTTTCATTTTGTTGAATTTTGAGGGGAAATTTCTAGACCTAGAGCTAAATCTATCCTTAATTTTAGTTATTTCAGGTTGTTTTTGTTTTCTTTATTCACTGGTAATATATATTTCAACAGTAACAAATCGAAACCTAAAAACTACGAATAAAAACAGTTAATTTCACAGCTACATTAATACTATTGTCACTACCTTGGTTTGCTATTTGTACGACAAATTTTCAGAGAAAAATTCTCTAACGGACGAGTTTCCTTCACTATTGTTAGTCCGAGAATCTCTGAGGTTTCAGAGAAAAATTCTCTGACCCACAAAAATAGCCTAGGCCTAGCCAAGCAGGGAAATATGCTGCCCCTGGCGTTTCCTTTTCAGAGAATTTTTTCAAATGTCATTTACAGCCTTGTAAATTCTATACTTCTATTTTGCAGACAAGATAGTTCCTTCCAAATCAAGTTGAAATGAATTCTTGAACATGAACTCGAAATAATTTCTTTGAATTTGTCATCCAGGTGATTCTTTGGGTTCGAAATGGAGAGTCTATGCTGACTGACAGTTTCATGTGCCCTAACTCGCTTGTAGAGGCAGAGCAACTCAAAAAGGAACATGAGCAATTTATGATAGCCATTGAGGTCAGTCTCTCTTTTTATTCTGTGATGAAGTTGTGGTTTTTTTTGTGTTTTTTTTCAGTCCCCAAAGTTTTTATTTCAGATTAATATGCCTGTCCATCTGATGAAGTGTGAGTGAACAAAATATGAAATATTGCATTATTCAGTAACTTTAAGGTGACCTCCACTACAAACTGAAGGCAATCAGGCTGTAAATTCCCATTGTAAGCTTAATTGCAAGCAATAAAGAAAAGTAAGGACTTACAGATTTGGATTTGTCTTCAGATCGGTCATTCATTTTCAGTCTGCAGTGTTGGGAAAAATGCTGACAGATTTTGCACCTGTTTCAAACCCTCAGAAAACCCACTTCAGTGTTGTGACAGTGACTCAGAGAGCAGAGGCCATGCTCCAGCAACAACACTATAATGCTGAGCTGGTTCGAGCCATTGCAGAAAATGTGACATTAGCATGGCAGCAGCTCATGTATCATGCGGAGGAAAGGCAGAAGCTAGTGATGGCCTCCACAAACTGGTACAAAACTGCTGAGCAGGTAAGGCAGGATCTTTTACTAACCTCTGTATTATGTATTCTTTTCATTGTGTCTTCTTTCCTTTGTATACTTCCTTAACTTCAATCTTCCCAACTGTGTTCACCGCTCTTAGCCAGCCGAACTTTTACATCAAAGAATCTTTAGTTGTACTTTTAAACTTGTTTAGTGTTTCTTCAGGTACAGTGAGTTCTGTGGATATTCTTTCACTTCATCACAGGTGAACCTGTCAAAAAGTTTTTGTCCATATATCAGTAGTATGTTTATTTGTCTGTTTGTTTGCATATTTCATTAATTTTACCTTTGCTTTGTCCTTTTTAGTCATTCCCCGTATAAGAAGGAATAGTGGTGGCATCTGGTCAGTTGTCATTTTTTTTTCATTCTGGTGCTGTCTGCCCTACAGGTTTGGTCAGTACTGGAATCCTTAGACCGAGACTATAAGCGTGATGAAGATTGGTGCAATTCAGAGAAAGCTGGCACTACTAGCACCCAGGCCAAAGGAGCATATCTAGTCCAACTTATAAATAAACACAATGAACAGAAGGAAGCCTTCCTCAGGGTATGGATGAATTTTGATCATGTACATGGGTCTTTCTGATTTTAGTTGTTTGTTTTTGCCATCAGTCAGTTGTGCACTTAACTTTTGACAGGATTTTATTTCCTTTTTACTACCCCCTTAAAACCCTGATTTTACATTATGTTTCATCACCCCTTAAATATTCTAATTTAGACCTGTAAATCTCACAAGTTATCAAATGGAGAAAGGTGTGTGTTTTCAGTGCACGGATTTTCAGCTCTCATTTCTGTTTAGCTATTAGTATGGCATTATGGGAGATGCATTGGAAAGATATTACATTTCCTGTTATATTTCATTTGATATTGGTGTAAGCTTGAAGTGTAAGCTTGTTTTTGGATAGAGATATTGTTAGGCAATTCTTTTGGGAAGAAAATATGTGACATCTATTATATATTTCAGTAACTTGCAACCTTTGGCATGACTAACTGACCAAACTATACACTCTTCAGGCCTTAAATTGTGCAGGAAGGTGGCAATTGAGATAAGGAAGATGATGGCTATAATTAAAAGTTGTTTACTTCAAGCATGTATTAAAAAAAAATAACAATGTTTATTGCTATGTAACATCTGTATTTTTGCATGTTTGTTTCCTAATATTATATAGTACCGTGCATGTCATAAAAAGTAACGGTATCAAGCGTTCAGTTTGGTGCGTAGTGTTCTGGTGCGCATGAGTTCTGAAGCAAGACTGTAGTTTATTACTTTTATTATATTATATGAGAGAGAGAGAGAGAGAGAGAGAGAGAGAGAGAGAGAGAGAGAGAGAGAGAGAGAGAGAGAGAGAGAGAGAGAGAGAGAGAGAGAGAGAGAGAGAGAGAGGTGGGGGGGGGGGGGGGAGCACATGATTGTTTATTCCAGGCAATGCTCGGTAGGACATCTAGTTTTACAATATTTGTTGTGTGAAAAGTTGCACAATAACATTTCACCTTTCATATACAACTTAGTTGAATGTTGATTTATCATTTCAGGCATGTACTCTTGCCAGAAGAACTGCTGAAACATTCCTCAAATATGTGACCAGGAATCTGCACTTCTTGGGTGTGCAAATGAAGTTTGGAAGCCCAGAGCAGCGGGTGAAAGGTAACATGTCCATTTATAGTGAAGCACTGAGCATTCAGAATATTTTTCCAGAAGTCTTGTCAGTATACTACTTCATTGAAGTCAATGTAAGGTATTATGCTTTCCTCATTTCTGGTTATCAGCATCTTTCATCTAGCTTATAAGATCATGATACTGTTTCACTGCTGGAGAAGAGTCTAATTTACATTGATTGGATTTTTCAAAAGAGTGGGAAAGGCATTTACTAAAAGTTGTTTTGCATCGGCTTTTCAGTGGATAACTGGTTCAATTTAATAATGTTTGTTATGTAAGCTGTTGCTGCAGATTGAAAGAAGCAGTCATGTTTTTGTGTTTTTGTTGCTTGGATATGCTATTTTGACAGCACAAAAATTGGTTCTGCAGTTTTCAGTTTCATAATCTCTCTCTTCCAGCTACATTAGCCAAGTTACTACAGCAAGAAAACTTAGTTCTCGAATACTGGACCATGAAGAAGAGAAAACTGGAGCAGTGCCACCAGTTTGTTCTCTTTGAACAAAGTGCCAAGCAGGTGAGGATTGTGGGACAGATGGAAATTGTCCTCCTCAGGGCTGATCTCAGCCTTGCAAAGATTTTCATCCGCCTTTAGCCTATGTATATTCATGTATCATTATGTATTCATAAAAATGTGAAATATGCCAGCTTACAGATTGATGAAAACCTGTGAGTGGTTTCAGTCCATTTTCAGCCCAATGAATATTTTTCAATTTCCATCTATGATTATAAGATTGCATTCAAATCTCTCAGTGTTGGAGAGGGCCTCTTTCAGTAGTTTTTCTGTATAACTGCACTATCCAACAGAATACTACATAATTTTTGAAGGTGATCAACACAACTGTTGGCTGTCAAAATGTGGCAAAAAAAAAAAAAAACTTATGTCGCAAAGCCTTGGATAAGAAATAATACAGAAACAATGCAGTGAAAATGCAAAGAAAAAGGAAAGTCTTTACTTCACGCCTTTCTGTGACCCCAGAGATTTTCTGTTTTCTTTTTTTTTATAATATTTTGTTGGCTGTCAGTTAATGTGGAGGAGACAGCTGTCCAGGATGTAACAAATGCGCTTATGAGTTAACTTGCTGCACATCAGATGGGATTATTCGAGACAGAACTGTGAATATCAGTGATTTTTGGTATAACAAAAAACAAAAGGAAAGCTTATTTTTATATTATGTACTTTACAGGCCTTGGAGTGGATCCATGACTATGGTGAGGCATACCTTGCATCTCACACCAACCTAGGAGCTGACAAGAATGAAACTGAGGCCTTGCTGAAGGAGCACTATGAATTCAGGAACAGAGCAAAGGTGATATTGGCATGGACAGTGACAGTCATGTGGCCCATTATTTTATCCTTTAATCTGCTATATCGATGAAACACTGCTGCTGAATTTCTGGAAACCGTTGGTCATCCGCTGGTTTACTGTAACTTTACTTTAATAACATTTATCACTACTTTCGGTGTTTCCGGTATCTATGGAACTCATTTAATTTTGTGAAATCAATAGCACAATAAACCTAAAGAAGAAAAAGTTAAGATAATTTACCGACAGTTTAGTCCACTTTGTAATGTGGCAAAGATGGGTAATGCAGATGAAATTTATGACCAAGAAATACCACAATAAAATTTATTTAATGTATTTCATATCCCATCAAGGGGTGGGAAAACCATTCAAAGCACATACAGTTGAATACAGACTGTGTATATGTTTATGACTTGCAATAAGGAGCTCAGTTCAACCCATGTCATAGTTACCAAGACCAACATTTACCATTGCATGTGCCTCAAAATCATGAAGTCAAGGTCATTAAATATAGGTCACCTGACCAAATTTGTCAAAATGAACTTGATTTCTGAAATTTGAATCAGTTATCTTTCATGTGTCCAAACTATTTCAGTCATAAAAAGCAGAAATTTAAGAATAATAAAAATACATAACGTTAACGGTATGATGAAATCGGCCAAACGCCCCAAATACCGTAACTCATTTTTTTACTGAAAAATAATGTCCACTTAAAGGCCCATCATTCTATGAAACTCACAGGGCTGAATTTCAATTAGAAATTGCCAAAATATTACACTAATGTTTTCGACCATATCCATCCGGCATTATGAAGTCGGACACCCGACAGAGCGCCGATTAGACGATTTCATCATGCCGATTAGGGGGCCTTGGCGTCTCTTGACCGACCGGGCGCCACGGGTGTCTATACAATGAGACGCTCTAATTGCGTCCTATTGTAAGGTGTCTGGCGGATTAAAATCCTTTGATCTATTGATCTTGGTCGAACGGCAGTTCCTATCTGGTAAGCTAGCTCTTACCCGTCCCTCACGTTTATTTATTTATTTATTTTTAAAATTCAGAATCAATCAAAGATGATTAAAACTAAATGGTAAAGGATACTGCCAGAAGAAAACGAACTTAAAATCAAAACTCAAATTAGAAATTGCATAAAGTACAAAATTGCTGCTATTATTTTAATGTTTGTGTGAGGGAACTGGGTAAAAAATGTGCAGTGCTGGATTATTCTATGTTATTTACCTAGAGAATTTGCAGGGATGCAATTCAAGTTGCAATAAAAGATTCTCTCACACATACACATCTGAAATAATTCTGTGAAAGTTTAATTTTCTAAGAGGGTTGTTGGGTTGGAACCTTTAAGTCTGGGTTAAAAGTTATTCAATGTTTTTCTTTTTAAAAAAGTGCGGGGACTTTAAATCCCCGTCAGTAAAGAAAGCCGAATGTGATTCTGTTTCTATTTCTCATTTTGGCAAAAATCGAGGAATACAAGTACTGACCGTATGTATGTAATGATGATGACGTTGGGGGGGGGGAGGTGGGGAAGTCTTGAAAATATTTTGATACAGGTATGTAACTTCAGCCACTGCCGGCGACATCAAAGGAAAACAGTCGGAACAAGTTTACCGTAGCCAACAGATGGTCCGCTGATTAAGCAAACCAATCAGACTGCACATCAATGATTGGTGACCATCCCATCTTGTCCAGACCATTTTCATTGGCTTATGTCGCGTCGAAGATTGGAAATGAGCTACCCGGGAATATTCGGGCTTCACTCCGAACTTTCTTCTCATCCACACTGACACGAAAGTTTGTTCATACTCATAAATTTATGTGCAAGGGATAAGTTGACTCGATTTAGGCAGCAATGAATCCCCTCAGCAGAGCCGGAAGAATTTTGCAGTTGTCAAAAGAACTTAATTCCAATTCAAGTGAGGATAAGAAACATCAAGAAAATGAACCTATTCTGGATATATCGCCGACAACGTCGCAAAGAGTTGTGAATGATGTTCTTTTCAATGACACTGTCGATATGGATATCTCTGTGTCAGTTTTTGACGAAATCTCCAGTGAAAATAATGTGAGTGTAGGGTGTTCAACCCCAAGACAGAAAGCCAACTATACAGGCAATATTCGGCGGGATGAAACAGGTGAGTGATTGATAAAATATTTTTATCTATATGTTCTTATCATGTTTATCAGTGTATTCAATCTTCCCAGCTTTTGAGGAAATCTCTCTTTTTTTAAAGGAAAATCTACATTCAATATTCCGGTGTCAATTTCATTGTTAAGCACCATTTATATGTCAGAATTTAATATCTTTAATGTGTATTCTTCCTGTTCCACGTACCTCATCACCACATCTTCTTTTTCTTTCTATCACACTCCTTCATTTTTTTCTCCTTCTTCTGTTTCATTCGATTTTTCACCAGCTTTACTTTAGGCTATTCTCCTTCCTTTAATATTATTAGTAGTCTAATACTTTTCTTCTCCCAGTTTCTGCTCGTTCAATACTGTCCTAGTAGTAATGGATATCAAAACATTTTATTTTTTTAGATTTGACGTCACCACCGGCGAAGTCTGGCCATACTCCAAATTCTGGGCCATCTCGTGTCAAACATGATTCTCGGATCTCATCCAGTTTCGGATCACTTTCGAATGATCAGTCAGATCTACAAACATTGATACCTAGTATTCAGCCAGACCTTAGTCTTTCACCATCCGGTGTCCTAAAATACTTCCAACCGTCTCCAAACAACAATCAACCAGACCCTCAGCTATTAAAGACATCAAAGGTCAATGACCGACCGGACTCTCAGCCTGAGTCAAACGGTACTCAACTGTGTCCTTCACCGACAGAAGTCATTTATCGGCCAGATCCGCAGTTGCCGTTCATCAGTGCTAAACGGACAAGTGACATACCTGAACATGAACAGGCATCCGCCTTTGCTCAATCGCCTTCCCTCTCCCTAGAGGCACAAAGCTGCAGTCATCCAGATCTTCAGCTGGCATCCTCCAGTGGTCAACTTTGTCCTTCAGCGACACGGACAAGTGATATACCTGAACATGAACAGGCATCCGCCTTTGCTCAATTACCTTTCCTCTCCCTAGAGGCACAAAGCAGCAGTCATCCAGATCTTCAGCTGGCATCCTCCAGTAGTCAACTTTGTCCTTCAGCGACACGGACAAGTGACATACCTGAACATGAACAGGCATCCGCCTTTGCTCAATTACCTTTCCTCTCCCTAGAGGCACAAAGCAGCAGTCATCCAGATCTTCAGCTGGCATCCTCCAGTAGTCAACTTTGTCCTTCAGCGACACAAGCCAGCGACCCTCCTGACCCTCAAGCGGCATCAACACTAACTCAGCTGTATCCCTCTACTACGCAAGCCATTTGTCAACCTCAGCTAGCATCAGCCTCTACTCAACCAGACGTTTTGACAGACGAGCACAACATTACGAACGTTAAAAAACAACAGCCAAAAGGCGAAAGCGAATGGAAGCAGAACACCAGAAAGCGCCGAAGAGAGATGGGAAGCGAGTACGTCAGCTGCACGGGGAAAATAATGCCAGCAAAAACCTTGAAGGATCCTTGCTCATGCAAGTCTAAGGACACTAAATGTTCTGAGTTTTCTTTGGATGTCAGGAATGAAATTTTCCTTCAAGTATGGTCACTCACTTGGAACGAAAAAAGAAATTATATTTATGGATTAGTTGACCAAACAGGTGTGAAAAGAAGACGAACAAAAGGTATCCCTTCGAGGAATGTTACTTTTCAATATTCTTTAAAAAAGAATGGACAAAAGCTGCCTGTTTGCCGCACCATGTTTTTAGGCACCACCGGCCTGACAAAGTACTTCGTCCACTCATGTTTCGATTCGAAAAAGGAGGACACAACTACAGACAATCTTTCCTTAACTGAACAGGGCAGCTCTGAGCAAGAGATAGCCCAAGTGAAGAACACTACAAGTCACAGCATTTCTAAACAGAAGAGTAGGCCGTGCAATCCTCATTACGAGAGAGGAAATGAAGCCCATGACTTTCTCCAAAAATTTTTCGATGACCTGCCTAAATTGCCTAGCCACTATTGCAGGAAGTCCTCTGCCAAAATGTATCTGGAGAGAAGGTACCGCTCCTTAGCGGAACTTCATAAACATTACCAACACCATTGTCAATCCAACAATAAGAATTCATTTCAAATCAGAGCATTTTCCAAAGAATTCCATAAGAGAAACTTGTCCATCTATGTGCCCAAGAAGGACAGATGTGACCTCTGTGTAGGATATGAAACTGGCAATGTGTCCCAAGACGAATGGCAAGACCATAGGAATTTTTTACAGCAAGCTTTGGAGCACAAGGACAATGACAAACAAAGAGCGTTGCAGAGCAAAGCCAACGATGATGGCCAGTTTGCAGCATTTTGCATGGACTTAGAATCCGTGCTGCTGGCACCAGACACCAATGCTTCAGCCATGTACTTTAAAACCAAGTTATGTGTCCACAATTTTACCATCTACGACTTGGCGACTGCAGATGTTACCTGCTATGTGTGGAACGAAACTGAGGGTGGACTGTCTGCAAATGAATTTGCTACCTGCATTATAGATTACCTCAAAGGAAGAAATGTGACCAAAGAAGTTGTACTCTACAGTGATGGCTGCACATATCAAAATCGCAACCAAATTCTTGCCAATGCCATCCAGTATTTTGTGGAAACATCAAAAGTCAAAGTCCACCAAAAGTACCTAGTCAAAGGACACACCCATATGGAGGTGGACTCTTCACATAGCCTCATTGAGAGAGCCCTCAAAGGCGTATCAATCAATGTTCCACATGACTATATCAACGTTATTAAATCAGCGCGAAAGAACCCCAGGTCTTTCACTGTAAGATATTTACACCATGATTTTTTCAAAGATTTTTCAAAATGTGGACCCTACACCAGTATCCGTCCGGGATGTAAAAGTGGAGACCCAGTGGTGACTGACATTCACAGCCTGCTTTATGGACAAAAACATGTCATACAGTACAAAATGTACTTTAATGACGAATATCAAGACTTGCCCCATCCTCCCAGGGACCTTCAAAAGCACGTATTTAAAGAACCTGGTGCTCTGCACCAAGAGAGACTTAAGATCCCAGCTTCGAAATATAAACATCTGCAAGAGCTAAAAGGGTCATTGACAAAGACTGCCATGCATTCTATGACTCACTGCCTCATCAGTAAAAAAAAATGTTGATTTGCTAAGTTTTACTACAGCTATGAGAATCAGACTTGCAGACAAAAGACGAGACAGATGACATATAAAGGGAGAAAGGGAAGGGATTGGGGAGGGGTGAGAAGATATAAAACCTATAGTATTGATGTTCTGGTCGGTTAATCTAAAAGATATTTCTCTTTTTTTTTGTTTGTATTCATAAAATGAAACAAATGTTGAATTTTCTAGCCATATTTTGTCGCTACTGTCGTCATCATCATCATCATCTTCATTGTTATCATCTTTCACTCATTTTCTAAAGAAGATTGATCGTTTGATTAAATTAATTATTATCTGTTTAAATCTCTGTTCTAGTTTTATTTTATAAATGTTTAATTGTTGCTTGTTGTTGCTGTTGCACTTCTGATCACTGTGTGTTGTGATTGTTTTGGTTGTCTCTTGTTGTTGATGTTAAAAATTTCCGTCGACAATATTGTGTTAGTTCATAAAAGCCCATCAATTTATCATCAAATAGTCGGCCATCTACCGCGGTCGACCCCAATGCGGCATGATGAATTCAGCCAGTGCGCCAGATGTCGATTGGCCGAAACCGCTACTCCGCGGCTGGCCTCGATCCGGCATGATGATTTCAGCCAGCACAGTTAATGTCGCTAGGCCGATTTCATCGTGCCGCTTGACTTCGGCCATATCCAACATTTTATTTTCAAGAGTTGCTATCTCTGAAAATTGCCAACGTTGAACATTATTGTAAGACACGTAAGAGGAGAAAGTATTTCTGTATTATTTGAATTAAGTATTATAGTAATTTGTGCGAAACTCTTTAGTGAATTCAATTTTTTAGCTCTCCTGTAAAGTTTGGTGTTATGCACATGGCCGATTTCATCACACCGTTAATGATATTAAATACATTTTCAAGACCCGTTAAAAACAAAAAGTTGTTGAAAAAAGGCTGCATTGTTTTCCAAAAGTTTGCAGATTAAGGTTAATAACATTACCTGTTTACTTATATTTGTCTGTGATTAAATGGATTAACTTTTATGTGATTATAATGATTTTTGTCTGCTAAATTTGTGCTGTTGTTGAACATACTCTTTTGGAATGGCAAACAATTTTTTTCTTAAAAACCTGTCTCTGCTCGAGCCTCTTACAGTGTTGTACCGCCACTGACATGGTTGTTAGCAATGGTTGAAGAAAAAAGAACAATAGAATTAAAATGTTTCATGTAGTCATTGACTTGGAAGAAATTGCAAAAATAATTTTCTATCCATTTGTGCAAATATTTTCTTTTGTCACCATGAGTATTTATTACATAACAGTAATAATTATTGATTTTTTAAATCAGCAATTCATTTCTTTTGGTGAAATTTATGTAGGAGACCAAAGAGAATGTAAAGCTGCTACTCCAGCTGGCTGATGATTTTGTGACCAAAGGCAACATTCATGCCACAAGTATTATGGAGTGGTGTTCAATGGTGGACAAGCGATACAAGCTTTTCTCTTCCCGCATGGAAAAATATAGAGTGCAGTTACAAGGCAAACTGGGTGTCTCTGCAGCGGAGGTAAGTCTTGACAGATTTTGAACACTGTTTTTATTTATCAACACGTGAAATATGGGAGCCATCAGTAGACTAAATAATTCAATGAAACCTTTAGACTTTTGCACAGTAGTTGAGCATACCTATCTGTTACCACCAATAATGTGTGAAAAAATTTTAAGTGATTGCTTGGTGGAGTAGGTGCCAACACTTGCTTTAACAATATTCAGGAAATTTTGAGAATTCTTTCTGATGAGTGGCAATAAAGTCACAGGATGAAAGTCTTGACAATTTTATTTGATCAGGGTCCCCGCTCCAAATCTCCAAATATTGCATCAAACGAGTCTGACAAATTCAAGAAGATATGTTCAACTTGCAGACACCCCATGAAGTACTGTTTAAGTTCAACATAAACTTTTTTATGTTCTGTTCATCATCATCAGCAAAATGAGAAAGATGAGCAAAGACAGAGTGATAGCTCAATAGAAGAGAAACTGGAGCAAACTGGAACTGCCAAAGAAATAACAGAAGAAAAGAGGAAGTCAGCAAGACGGAGAGAGTAAGTGTCATAAAATAGAACCTGGATGTTTTAGTCTCTTGGTGCAGTTTGCTTGGTATTGTGTTATGTTACATGCCGTGTAGCTATTAGTTTTATAGAAACATAACAGGTACTACAGTCATAGTCATATTTCCAGGTAGAATTTATCCCAGTATACTTTTCTGTTTTATGCCAAGTTTAGCAAATACACCATAACTCTCATTGATGTGACATTTGAAAATATTTAATTTCAGATTTATCATGGCTGAGTTGTTACAAACAGAGAGGACCTATGTGAAAGACTTAGAAACCTGTATAAATGTAAGTTCCAAGTGTGTATGTCAAGGTGACATTCATCATTGAAATAAATTATTTGTTACAAGACAGATTGCTGTACAGGAACAAAAAAGAATTGTGCCAGAATGCTGCAGTTTTTCTTGTAATAAAAATAGAGGAATTAAATTAAATAGTAATTATGTCATTGGTGTTTGCTTTTCAGTCATGTGTACATGTGCTATTGCCATTGCCAGTGTCCTATTCATTATCACACATAATTACCACACTTTTGTAGTAATGCCAAAAATCAGATTCCCTGAATAGTTAACACATAAAGGCCACTGTTTTCAGTCAGCCATAATTCGTCTGATCTTTTACACGGTCATCCATTATTCATTTGTTAATTCATGCCAACTTTGTTCTTTACAGTGTTATATGAAACCGATGTCCGACCCCAGTATTAATGTTCCAGCCGGTATACAAGGCAAGGAGCATGTTGTCTTTAGCAACATGGATGAGATTTATGAATTCCATAAAGAGTAAGTATCTTAAATATTCGCCAGTGACATCTGAATGAAATGAATGTTATAATTAGCTCAGATTATGCAGAGGAAGATTTTTTTGTATCAAATAAAGAGTGAATTGCTGCAGGAATTTATATATCCTGCTCTTTTGGGCCATAAAAATCACAGATTTGTTGTTTTTGGAGGTAAGCATTAAAGCAATAAAAAGTAATTGCAAAATTTCTGCCTCAGATAATTTTTAAATTTTTAAATCAGTATGGTTGGAGGAGTATGAGTGTTTATAGATCAGCGTCCTATAGGAAAAGCACTGGTACTTTAGATTTAATGTAGGGGAGCCTGAAGGTATATTTCATTGCTATTTGTAAATGTCAGATTAATTTGAATTTTGAGGTCTGTCACATAACTGAATTTGATTGAAATCTGGTTTCTTTAATCTCCACAGTGTTTTCCTCAAGGAGTTAGAGAAATATGAAACAATACCAGAAGATGTGGGCCACTGCTTTGTCACCTGGGTAAGTGAAGATGTGGAATTAATAATGACATGAGATTTATTTACAGTTAAAGGACTGTTAAACATAGAAGTTGGTTACCCTGCTTGCTGCCATTCATTATGGAAAGTGTATTCAAGACCTGAGTTAGAAACAAACATTTTTCCAAATGACATGTTGAGTTGTGATGGTGTACTCTTTTCATTGAGATTGTTGATATTCACTAGAAACTGTTGGCAGCACTTCTAGTATATGTTTCTTTTATGGAATAGCCTATTTCAAATCATACACAGGCTACTCAGTTTAACTTCACTTTTTCCACCATTGAAGTTATGGTTTAAAATTCTACTACTTCTGTCTTTCCACCATTGGAGTTGTTAAAAATTTTATAGCTTCTTTCTTTACATCACTGAAGTTGTTGTTAAATTTGTGTGTAGTTTCACCTTTTCCATCATCGTTGTGGTTGACAATTTTATAACTTCACTCTTTCCATCATCGGAGTTCTGGTTGACAATTTTATAACTTCACTCTTTCAACCATTGGACGGTTGACAATTTTGTAATTTCACTCTTTCCATCATCGCAGTTGTGATTGAAGATTTTATTAACTTCACTCTTTCCATCTTTGGAGGTGTGGTTGACAATTTTATAACTTCATTCTTTCTACCATTGGACAATTTTGTAATTTCACTCTTTACACCTTCAAAGTTGTGGTTAAATTTTTTATCTTTCCACCATTGAAAATGTGCTTATATGTCTTATAAATTTACTCTTTCCACCATTGGCATTGTGGTTAAACATTTTATAACTTTTTTCCATCATTGAAGTTGTGGTTAAAATGTTAGCTTGTCTTTCCACCATTGAAGTTGTGGTTAATTTTTTTTTATTTTTTTTTACGTACTAGCCAAGGATAAAATGTTTTTTGCTGGTTTCAGTACTGGGTGATTTTAATGAATCTGCTTGACTATGCCCGTTCCTTTGGGTTTATTTTGTTTGTGTTTATCTGTTTGCTCTTACAAAAGTCTTATTGCATTCCTTTTGCACGCTAATGCAGGAATAAAAAGGAATCGCGGGATGAAATTAGCGCCACAATATATTTCCAATAATTTCAAAGGCTTCAGCTGTCAAAAAAGAAAAAGGGAACATGTATTTGATGGCAAAAGCAATTAGTACAAATTGTTTTTTATTTTTGGGCAAAATTTCAGCAATAAATGTTGCCAAATAAAGTTTGTAGGCTTGACTATAGTTTGTATAGGCTGGCATGCGTTTTTTTTTTTATCATACTAGATTTTCCTTTTCCACTGTTTAAGTTGGGGTTGAAGATTTTATATATTTACTCTTTCAGCTGTTGAAGTTGGGGTTAAAAATGTTATCTTCTCTCTTTCCACCACTGAAATTGTGGTTAAAGAGGTTATGCCTTTCTCTTTCCACCATTGAAGTTGTGGTTGAGATATGTTTATCTCTCTCTTTTTATATTGACATCGTGGTTAGAAATGAACTTTTCTCTTTTCACCACTTAATTTGTGGTTATAAAATGTAACTTCTTTCTTTCCATCACTGAAGTTGTGGTTAAATTTTTATTTCTTTTGTAACTTGTTTCTTTCCACCATTGAAGTTGTGATTGAAAATTTTATCACTTTTCTCTTTCCACCACTGAAGTTGTTGAGAAACATTTTAATCCACTATGAACACTAGCCTACAGATGTGGAGGTTCACAAGTTTTGGTCTATTATTGCTCAAATATTATAATCCATTGTTTATCAAAAAGATTAAACCTAAAATTTCAGATTATGTTCTTGACATAGTTCTGTGATGTCATGTAACAATGCTAGCTAGTTGCCATTATGTTTGAAAGTCTGTGCAAGTGAAGTTTTCTTCTATATGTATATGGAAAATAATGTTAAATTAATTCTCTTGGCAGTGTACAGACTTAGATAATGGGAAGATAATGTAAGATTAACAATACTAGAAAACACAGTGACATCCCAGATTTCTGGAAAAAGAATGTTAGAGGTAAAGAAGAGGAATATCTTCTTTGGAGTAGTTTCTTTATGGTGCACACAGAATTTCAAAAAATCTCCAAAGTTTTTTTTTTTTTTCATATGCAGCCACTGGGGAGAGAATTTGAAATTTAACACATTTGTTAAAAATTAAGCTCGTTTCAAACAAGATCATCAATTAGTGTATGTATGAAAAGGGAGAAGTAGAAATACGTTATTTCTGCTATTTAATGGTGTTTTTGGATGGAATAATATTTCTGCGTATACACAGAAGTTTAGGTATGCAAAATAGTGTGGAAGATTTGAATAATGATCAACAAATATTCCATAAGTATTTGAATAGTACAATCTGCTATTCCACCCAACACTGAAGATTATCCCATTTCAGTTAGATTTAGAACAATATTATTTCTTTTTCATTAACAGGCAGAGAAATTTTCCATCTATGTGACTTACTGTAAAAACAAGCCAGATTCAAATGCTTTGCTGGTGGAGCAGGCAGGCTCTTTCTTTGAGGTAAGTTTTGCAATCCATAGTAAACTGCTTGACCGATGCCCTTTTACAAAATTAACCAATAGTTATGGAAAAATGACGTCTTGTCATCATAGGGTGCCCTGAAGATGAAGTGTGGTATGTTAATAACACTGTCATCACACACTTGTGTCATCACGGACCAATAAAAATTTCTTTTGTACACAAAATTGGAAGCGTCTTTCAGAGTGAAGTTTGTTGAGAGTCAAAGAATTGGTAAACAGCCAGCCGTCCCTTGTGGTGTGGCAGAGAAAAAGAGATCCTGATTTTATGTGATGAATAACTGAGCCTGCTCTTCTACTACTGTGTTGTTATTTTGTGCCTAATTTCTGCACTTGGAAAATTGTTAACACAGTGTTTGTATTTTCTAGCTATCTCTTGTGATTAGCTTGCCAAGTACGAGCTTTTTTTTTTTTTTGCACACACTCTCATCAGTGCCCTCTCTTGTATTCTCTGACATCCAAAGAAGTTTTATTTTCACTGTGATAAAAAATAGGCATTGCTACATAATGATGTCAGACATTTGCTTTGCACTCAAATTTCAGTTTTACTTGCCTAAATGTGTTGTGTTTACTTTAAATCTATGCAAGAAATTGCAACATCTTCAAGGCGGAAAGACTTGGAATAATGTAAAGAGGCTGGCCCATGATAGAGAGGGATGGAAAGTGTTTGTTGGTGGCCTATACCCTGATCCAGGGTGAGAAAGGCAATGATGATGATGATGAAAGAAACATCATCAGAAATTGTGCTATTAATCTGACAAAAAAATATTAACAAGGTTTACCATAGCATGAATTGTGAAACTGTTGATTTCATTTTTGGGAGATCCCTTCCTTATATACTGTAAATTTTGTATACATAATTTATCTCTAATTTTAAAACCATGTATGGGAGAGGGGAAAAGGGTTGTAGATTCAAAAAGTTTTCTCTGAAAATAGCCACGTTTTGTAATCAGTCGGCATTGTTGAGATTGTTTTGAGATATGAGTAGCTTTGATGTGGTGTGGCTATTTCTTGTCAGTCTAAACTTGAACTGGAAATTCCCTAAAAATACGTCAAAATTCCTGGTCCCTGGCTTGAGTCAGTGTGTGTATGTTATTCCCATTTTCATGCATGTGGAAAATATCCCATGGAAATACAAGATTGTGGACAGGGCAGCATTCATGTTATTTTTATGAATCCACATCAGTGCTTATTTACCTCAGAGCTGCAAATGCAGGTGTGCCAGGTAATGTTGTGTAATCTTGATATGTTTATGGCTCCTGAAATCTTCCATTTGGGCCGTCATGATTATAAGTGGAGGAGATGATAAACAGTAAAAGAATCTTGAGCATGTTTCATTTGTTCAGAACTTTTTCCTCCGTCCTCCACCCATTATAGCCCTTTCACAGCTCTCTTTTTTGGTATGTTTTATGGAACATTTACCTGCATAATTGGGAGCAACCAGCGACTGAGAGACAGATTTATAATTTTTCAAAAGTTGTTTGTTTTTTTATTATCCTGCAGCTGTTTACTTTCTTGCCTGAAATTACTGAATGAGATTTAATTGGATGTATGTCAGCATTAATTTCTAAACTTAAGTCATATCAAATGATTTCTTGTATATTATTGTTTAAGGGTTGTTATTATTATTATTTTTTAATCCTGTACAGGAAATGCAGCATAGAAACAAATTAAATGAGCCTATTGCCTCCTACCTGATCAAGCCAGTGCAGAGGGTTACCAAGTACCAGCTATTGCTCAAAGATTTACTAACCTGTTGTGAGGAGCATACTGGAGAAATTAAGGTAATTTGACCAAATGTTGATGGGGGCTTGCATTTAAACAATATTTATATATATGTTTGACTGTTTTTATGTAGCCTTTATGATACTGACGCCCACCAGTGTTTGGAAAGGGAGATTAGGAAGTATCCTATTCTCAGGGGGAATGGCCGAAGAGGAATATTTAAATACTGCTCAGAGCTTGAACAGGAAGATAGCTGTGAGGAAATAACTTAAATGAAGAGTTATTCGGCATCTTTTTCAGTTGGTGATGGAAAAACTGCACATTTTTGTTCAATAATCATAAACTGGTTTGGTAGTTGTGTGCAAAAGCTGAAATTTTTGGAGAAATCAGATTTGTTTGTTTGCCAGTCAACCATTACATCATTTATACTTTCTGTCCTTCTTACATGTATTTGTATCACCTTGTTAGCACTCAGTACATTGTATGAGATCACCTGCAATGAGCTTTTGTATTGCAAATTTTGGATTAAATAATACTTGATATATGAAGTTAAAGTTCCTGAGGTTTCTTCTTAGCAGCAGAAAGATAGCTGCATCAAACAGCTGTGTCTCTCTAAAATAAGATCCAAGTATTTGCCAGGACAGTGGCAAAGAGATTAAGAAACATCAGCAAGCTTCAGGAAAAAAACAAAATGGGGAGGATAAGGAAAATGATTCACTTAATAAGAGGCTGATAAGGTTATGCAAATATAAGACGGAAAAAGGGCATTGCACATATAACTACAACTGTTTGAGATACTCAGGGCTTTTTTTTTGTTTTTTGGTATACTAGATGATGTTCCCAGCATTATCCGGGACAAACCTGTGAACACACCATTCTATCTCTCTCTTTCTTTTTGGTCTACAAAGCTTCCCATATTCTACAGTCTTACTACAGATTCCATGCACGCCAGAGTATAATGCACTCATTTCTGGTAGGGAACTTGTGTACACGGAAGTGAATGCGTATTAATACATCGTTTCCGGTGCGGTGGGCTCAGTACAGGGAGCCAAAAAAAGATCATTGTATTTTACATGTTTACAACGTTTAATTAAAGATACCTGAAACTTGAATCAACATAATCGGCTGACACAAAAGCGATTGGGCTGGATTAATTGTCACTTAAGAAAATTAATTTTATAATTTTTGAAACTGTCATTTAGACTGTAACGTCGAGCAAAAAAAGGGCTAAAATTGCACGACAATGAATTACTCCCGCGACTATTTTTTTTAATAATAAGATTGTCAAATCCAGCCAAGTCCAAAAAGGTCAAAGCCCAAAACTCGGCCTGAATATGACAACAAAATTTTTTTTGCCTCATTTAGATTGATAGATGGAATGTGGGCAAAGTTAACATCAAACTATTCCAAAATATGAACATCAGATACAAGCATCTGAACTGTTATCTCTGTGTAGCTGGGTGGATCTAATTGAGATATCCGGTGATGATGGTGCTGTTAGTCTGCACAAAAAAAGAAGAAAAAAAAAGCCATTTGAGTACATTGCTTTTATTTGCTAACTTGAAACAAAAAAGTAGACGGACTCCTTTAGACTTATGGAGGAAGTTCCCAGAAACAAAGGAATTTGGAATTCTTCCATTGGTTTCTATGCTCAACTCCATCCATTGTGTTGCTGTCTCATCTTTTACACACATCTGTTGGAGGCTGATTTTTCATTTATGTTTAAAACATATCCTAATGGGGGGAGAAATACCACTGTTGTCGCGAAACTATTTGTGGTTGAGGTTAGAAATTAAAATGTCTTGCCCCACTGGTAATCCTGAACATGACAGTTATTTCAGTTTTGTCTGGGTAGTTTTGTATCAGTAGTTTTCAATTTCCATGATGGCCATATATCCCCGGATGGATTCCATGCCCTCTCGGGAAAAAATAATTTAGCATCTGATGAAGATATAGAGACCATATTTGCTAGATCATTTAATCAGAAAAGGCTGCAGGCTGCCATTGACAAGGAATGAACAGGAGTTGCATGTTGTTGAACATTTGAAACACAAAATAAATAGTGAGTGTTTTATCTGGAAAAACCGGTATGGTTGCTTGTCCAAAATGACAAATGCCAAGGGATTAAGTAGTCAAAGAAGATAAATGTATAATAATCAAGTATGGAAGACAGGATTTCACCTGATTTGCTCAAGGTAGATAAGTAGTGGTGAAGGCACGGAGTGTCATATGGCAAATAATGCTGCAACTCCTCCTTCTCTGCTATTACCTTCTCTTAGGGGCATCCCAAAAAGTCATCCTACTGGTCTTCCTGGTAAATCTAATGAGGATTTAAAATAAGCTGCTTCCATTAGTTGTAGACTGTGCACAGAAAAAATGCTGAATGGAAGGTCTGTCTCTTCCTGGAAAAACAATCCTTTATATTATAAGCTTACATTTTCTGCGATGTTGCATCATCAGTAATGATAATAATATATTATAGTCGTGAAACATTACTCTAATGGACGCCAAGAAGAAAGTGGAGAAGAGCGAAATTTCATATTATTCTTTTGCATTTGAGACGTGCGGATGTGATTTATCATCATGTTTATTTCATATTTGAGAAGTGTAAAACGTAGTCATTTTGTTTGCTTATTTGTGTTTTTGAGTCAGTGATGTATTGTTTATTGTTTTAAAACTTGTATCGGTTTCCAAAGGAACTTTCAAAAGGTAAGAGAAAAACAAAGTGCACCTAGGATGGATTGAAAAAAAAAAAACAACCACAAAACTTTACACAACAAACAACTGATTGTCATAAGTTAAATACTGAATCATGACCAATTCTTTTGTTCAAACTTATTCAGGATAACATCTCACTTTAAACATGCATTGCTTTTTTCCTAAACAAATGTGTTTGTGTTTCTGAAATGGCTGCATCAGCAGAAGACATTTACTGCTACTGTAAACAACCCAATTGTTCACCACTATTGTTTTTTTATTTAACTGTATAAAGAAAACATTTATTTCCAACTCTATTAATGTCCAAAAATAATTTCCTGTCGGGCAAATTCAAAGAGGAGGTTATGCAAATTTTGGCCATTATTGATCAAGGCATACCAAAAATATTCGGGAATGTGTAAAACCATATATTGTTGAACAGACTATACTTACTTTCTCTTAATGTGAGTGTAAACATGTCACATCTTAAACCCAGAGAACAGTTTTCACTGCTGATTATATTTTACACTGTAATTATGTTCAGGAGTTCCAGTGTTATTTAACTGCATGTAATTAAAAACCACAAGTATTTTAACTAATTAAAATCTCAGTTTCTGGAATACTTAGAAATGTTTATGTGAAACACTTCTGTTCTGCTGAGTCCAGGAAAAAGGGAGAAGAATAAAAGAATATTTCATGAGTTGTCCATCCTGTGCCACTTCCTTTCTTTCCAAGACCTGGGTGGTCGGTCCTTCATGCAGCAATTTTTATGCAGGAATTTAGACGAAATTAAAGGAAATGCTGTGTTGATAAAGATCCTATTTTAAGTGCTTCTTTCTTTTTTTTTTTTTAATTGCTCCTTGCTCCTTGCACTCATTTTTTTTTTTTTTTAAATGTAAATTTAGCAAATTTATCTAAAACAGAGTAGGCTGGAGCACAAATGATTTATTCAGTATTTAAATGAAAATGAGGGGATGCTGACTGTTCTAAATATAGGATGAAAGAGGAGAAATGACTTAGTGACAGGAAATGAAGTTGCCAAGGAAGTAATTAGAGTACATCTTTATATTTGCAACATCGCCTCTTGCTTTAATGTAATGGCAGAACATCCAGCTTGGCTGACCCACTCCCCCACATGATGTAACAGCCTTATTAAATCAATGAGAAAGCTTTTCATTTGATTCTAGCCATTATGTAAGATGAACTAGAGATGTAGAAGATATTTTTGTCCCGGTCATATGCCAGTGTCATTAAAAAATTTCCCATTTTTTAGCTTGTGCAATTATTTATTTTTGGTTCATTTTAATAGTATTCCATTATCATTCTTCCAGGGTCAAGGAAATTTCAAATTGTTGATACGAATGTAGGGGAAGAACGAAGAAGTGAATAAAAAGATGGGCTGTGGAAATTTTTGCAGAATTTTTGTCATAGGGGAAAAGAAGAAAACAATGTTGACAAAGATAATGAAGAACACGTAAAAGAGTATTTGTAAAGTTTTTCAGAGAATGATAATCAGATATGTAATTTACAAAAACACCACGTGTCCTGACATTGGCTTCAAATAATGCCGGTTGTGCAATTTTCATTTGTCAGACTGTTTTGAATAGGACAGTTATTGTTATCTCTCAATTACAGACATTGGGGTATGGGTTCAGTGACGGAATGCAATATCAGGAATTGTTGAATTTTCAGCCTTCAGGAAATGTGCATTGTATGCCTGTGAACTTTCAGAGCTTCACTTACATGCCAGGTTTATAAAACTGTGTTTGGCATCAGCTGGTATTCTGTATGTTTTGAGTGCATTTTCAGAAATCAAAACAACCCTAAATCAGGCTCACATAAAAATGTTATCCATGCTTTCAGAACACACTGTCTTCATAGTTTGACATGAAAAGTTATTACAGATGGCTTGTTTGATGAGGGGAAATGAGGCTAGAGGAAACAGCACTGCTTACAAAGGCCATCTTGGCAAGAGTATTTTGAAATTAAGCGTCTGTGCTATCTTAAACAGGATAGTGAAGTGTGATGTTGACATGATAATAATAGTATATACTTCTGAAAATTCTTCTTGTCTGATTAGAGCATTTTGCTTATTCTCTGAATACATTCAGAGGAAAATTGTCTGACATTATGAGAGCTAGAAACACTGAAGGAACTCTTTCATCTTCATTAAGGATTCCTTTAAATGGGGGATGCATTCTCACTTGCCATTCTGCCATAAACTGTAGTTTTTGGGCCTAATGAAAAGATTTGAGTGTGTTAAGGGTGAAACAGTTTCCACTTAATTAAATATTGTGAGTGCCATTTTAAAAGAAAAAATTGTGATGCCGGCTGATCCAGGATTATGTCTGTAGACTCCATTCACTGTTGTTATGAAATGAGAATTGCTGGAGCTTAATGGAAATCTTACCTGCAAAATGCTGTGTATTTTGTGAAAGAAAATAATGCACTTTTGTATTTTCCCAACAGCTTTAAATAAGCCAGATTTTAAGATCTTGCAAATCAACAAGCATCAGTGGTTCATACACTGAGTTTGCCTGATGAATGTTGACAATGTGCAGATATTTTTCTTTGTGGTCTCAGACAAAAAAGTGTGGAAGAGAAAAAGCAGGATGGAGTTCCCTGTATGACCATTTTTATTGTAAAATGAGTGAGCTGTATGAAAGAAGTTAGATGTGTTGTGGGATTGGCGTAGCAAATTCAGCTTCTCACTCTAATTTTGCCGGCAAATCTTAACAGAGAGCTTCAATGTAAAATGGCATTCATTGATAACTTCAGATTTCATAGATTTCAGGACAAATCGACATGAATTTAGTGTGATGTTTTCCTCTCTCATACCAGAATTCCAAATCCTAGAGTTGGAAGACAGATGCCACTTTTTGTGCAATTGAAATTCAATGGTTCATTGTGTTTTTTTTTTTTTTTTTTAGCTTTAAAAGTCAATTGTATACTCATAAAGGTGTCTGTGCCCTCAACTGTCTTCGATACCAAATTGAATAGCATTAACATGGTGTTTTGTTTGTTTGTCTTTAACATGCTTAAGTAGAATGCAATGTGAAGTCCATATCATGTTAATGTTATACTGTTGAAATTGGCCATAATCAGTATATCAAATAGCGCTGAGTTCTCATTGACATTTTGTGTTCCAGGAAGCCTTAGAAGTGATGATAAATGTTCCCAAGAAAGCCAATGATGCCATGCATCTGAGCATGCTTGAAGGGTTAGAGGACAGTTTAAAGGCTTATGGAGAAGTCTTGCTGCAGGACAACTTCACTGTATGGGATCCCAAACAAATCATCAAGAAAGGCAGAGATCGCCATCTGTTCTTGTTTGATGTTTGTCTAGTCTTCTCAAAGGAGGTGAAGGACAGCAATGGGAAATCCAAATATATTTACAAATTCAAACTCATGGTAAGTTCAGCCGACAAAAAATGACTGCTTATCTATCTTTGCCATTTTCCATTTCAGAATCAATAATGATCCTGTGCAAAATTTTGCACTATTGTGAAATTAACACTGATGATGTTCATTCCTTTATTATATCAGCTATGCATTTGAACCACATCTTTCAAACTAAAGGAGCATGTTGTTGTTTTTTTTTTAATGATTTGAAATCTGTATCACTGGGAACTGCACGGCAGTAGTCTCCAGAAAAATTTAAAAAAAAAAGGAAAGAATTCATTGAGAATGGCAATTTTATATTCAACTTTTAAGTCCTTCCTTTTTCCAGTGTCCTGGCATGCTAATTGTCAGAATTTTAATCGGTTGCCTCAACAGATCTCAGAAATCAACGTAACAGAGCACATAGAAGGGGATGAAACCAAATTTGCCCTATGGACTGGAAGAGCTCCCATTTCAGACTACAGAATTATCCTTAAGGTAAATTCATTTTGTCTTCATGAGTTGAATTTTCTGGCTGATGCAAATATGTGATTGTCAGTGTTCAGCAGTTCCTCTTCCTCCCTCCTTCCACCTCTCTTCTCCCCCCCCCCCCCCCCCCCCTCCTCTCTTTTTTTGCATATACAGATTTCGTTCCCTGCAAAAATTTTAATAGATGTACACTTTCCCACAACATTAACGCAGAGAAACTTTGTCAAGTTTCAACAAGAATCTTCAGAACTGAGACTTCTCTTGGCATTGATAAATTTCACATTTGTGAGCGAGCCCCACAAACCTCAACGGAAGTCGCATTTTTTCAGTTTTGAGTTATGGATATCACCATAAAGTATGAAATCTCATCTTTAATTTGGTGTAATAATTATTGTAATCCTCCTTTTTCTCTCAAAGTTATGGCTTTTTAAAGACACCTACCTACCAGCCAAAAAACGGAAGTAACTTCCGAGAAAATCGCCATTAAAGATGGAGGAGCGATGTTTGCTCTCTGCGAGATGGGTGGTCTTACTATCTCCCTAGCATCGGGTACTTGTAATTAACCTATAGCTTTGACATTTTGCATGTCTGTGCCAATTTAAATGATACACGCTTTGTAAACATTTGGTGACAATAGGTTTATTGATTTTGATGTTATCGGGAGTTCAATGAACCCCATTATTGCTGTGATATTCGATATCAGAGGCACAATTTAAGGCATTAAAAGCAATATTTATCACATTTAGAGGCTGATTTGAGATCTAATACTTTCCCAGAATGTAGAAAAATGAATGAACTTTAAGTATTGACCAAAATAAAAAAAACAAACAAAAATCGGATATTTGTGTTTCATCGCGATTTTCTCCGTTTGGTCCAGTGCGACTTCCGTTGAGGTTAGTGGGGCTCGCTCACATTTGATAACAGCTGTGTTTCACATTTTTCTAATTTGATAGAAAGGAAAATATAATGCCTCTTTTGTCTTTTTTAGGCTTCCTCATTGGACACTAAACAACAATGGGTGAAAAAAATGAGAGAGCTAATACAAGAAAGAGTCCTGTACTTGAATGATGCCCTGAAAGACAAGCAGGCTACTATGTTCAAACCTCCGCCCAAGCTGTTTAGTACCAGACCAGTCAGTCGGTGAGTTCATAGATTTCTTTCACCCTACCACTGCCAGGGGAAACTTGTTGTGCATAGTCTGGAGCTGCTAATGCTAATCTAAGAATTTGGTAATTGGCCCTTGCATTGGACCTGGAAACCTTATTCAAGTATCATTTCTGGGAAAAATTGATTTCATCTGCTCTGCCAGCACAACACTGGAAAAAATTAAGTGATTTCATAGGTTAAAAGGCAGTAATAGGGATATCAGAAATCAGTGCATTTCTTCAGCAGATTTCTTTTTCTCATTATTATCAATTATTCAGATCTATCTGATGAATGGAAGTTTTTGAAGCAGCCGCCAGAGATATCTTGAAATCCTGTGTGTTTTTTGTGAGGTAGCAGAGCATTTTCCTAGTTTCTGCAAGTTGAGAAATTGGACTAAGATTTTAATTGTCAGCAAGAATGCGTTCCGTTTTGTGGAAGTGGCTGTAACATGCAAATCAGGAGCCCTTTATAGTATGTTGTCAGCCACCAGATATTGAAAATACATAAGCAGCTGCTGCAAAAACTGACCGAATTCCTGTTCTTGATAGACATCAAAAGTGAACACTTTTCTTTTCCTACAAGATTTTTCCACTATCTCTTCTTCAGAGAACTTGAAGGAGAACATGTAGAAGGCCTGACAGCATTAGAGAGACGAGGGTCCTTAATGTCTATTACCTCAAGTGCAACCACAGGCACCAACGATAGCAGCAGTAGTGGTGGCGGTCCCGCAAAGGTAGGTGGCTTCAGTTTGCCAGTGATGTATCTGGGCTGTGGCAAAAAAGAAATGCATTGGCTGCTGATTGCCTCATTAGGAGAAAGAAGTTGACTCTTGACATTTGGAACAGTAGTGTTGGAAACATGGATGGGTTTTGAAAGAGTTTGGACACCTTCCACTGATTCACCATTAGCTTAAGGTCACCCAGGGTTTTTTCCCTCTTATTTTGTCTTTGACAGCTGTGACTTCAACCATCGTATTGGTCAAATAGTGTATACCTTGTGCTGAGTGCTGCCTGCTGGAATAAAAACAGGATTTCAGATAATTTCTAATAGTAGAAGAGTAATGCCTGTGATAATACCAGAACCCATGAGTTAAAACAGAAGCATAGAATGCTATTGATTCTGCAAATAAATGACACAAACTTATAGAACCTGTCCTAACCTAACCTTTAAAGTCTACTATGGCTACATAGAGGGAGGGGGGGGGGGGGGGAAGAACAGACCCAAAAAAAAAATTAGCACATCAGTTCTGTAGCAGAATGGTCACAGGCTGACAGATGGCCTTCATGAGCAAGATTTGAAGCTGTATTACATTGTTGCCCCTTCAGTCAGACTGGACATGCCTGATGTGCCACAGATACATCATTGTCACATTTTTGTATCACTCATTTCTGCCACATCCAACATGTTTACCTTGTTTTGTATACTTCTCACTTTGTTGTCATTTACACACCATACTGCCTTTCCCTGTCCCTGGCTGTACCCTTCGATTCATAATTTCCCTACCAGTACTACCACTCCAAAATTTTGTGCCAATGCACCAAAGACTGTATGTTCAACCAGGATAACCAGACTGCTTATGTGCACGAATGCAGCCTTTGGTCTTGAATTTGAAATTCAGTTCAGCTAGTGTCTAGAAGAAGTGATTGAAATAACTCAGGAAGAAGGAAGAGCTGAAAGTGACTGAAAAAAAATTGAAGGAGACAGATGCTAGCATTTGCACGATTATAGCATTTTTATGAAATGAATATATATTAGAAGTAGTAATTGATGCATATTAGGAGAACCTTATCAGATACATTCTATTTAAAAAAAAGCACCCCCCAAAAAAACAACAAAAACACCTACACACAGAAAATATGTAGGGGTTACAGCAGAAACTATGCCCCCCCCCCCCACACACACACACACAAAAAAAAGAGAGAGAAAAAAGTTCTATGTTGCAGAGCCCCGCCTTGGAACAAACAAAGAAACATAACAGGCAATCGCAAGGAGTTAAATCAGAAACGGAAAAGAAAGTCGTCATCAAAGGCCTACTTTAGGCAAACATTCTGATGCACTTGAAAACATTATTATTTGCAATCTGTTATGCGTTTGAGTACATTATCAATAGACGAGACATTGTATATGTAATATTTATATATTTAGCTCACTGGCACTTTGTTGACACCGCCAATTATCCTTGACAATTCATTGAGAAAAGGTGAAAAATGATTTTCCTCTGGTTTGAACATGCATTCTTTCAAATGATTTTAAAGACCCTTTCACATCCCTCTCCCACTTTTCCTCCCCAGCTTGTGCCCTTGCCCAGTTTTAACCTCAAGTTTTGTTGTTTTTTTTCTCCCTCTTCTTCCTTCGTTGCCTTCTTCATTTGTCGACCCCTCCTTGTATTCTTCATTGAGCATCACTGGGAGCTCATCTACTATACTGTCACACTTTCCTCTCACTTAGTCTCTACTTTTTTGTGCCTTTTTTTTTTTTTTTTAAATCGATTCCTGTTTTGCCATTTTATCCCCGATGCATTCGTCGGCAGGTTATCTATCTCTCCATCTTTTTCTAATTTTGGCATTTACTCCAAATGCATCCGTTAAATGAAGAATTAGCATGGCTTTTGCCCTGCGTTGCATTGGAAAACAAACATGTCCGGCTAGGACAAAGCAAGCATTGGGCGAATGTTCCACAAAGGTAACTTGTGTTTAACCTGCGCAAAGAAACAAATTGCCCAACGAGACAGATACCGCCATTGTCTTTATATTTGAGAAAAATTGACGGAAACAAAGGAGGTCCCAGCGCTTGCACAGAGAACAAAACTGTTGCTTTTTCCGAAAGAAATGGAAAGGATTTTAGTTAAGTAAAGATATTGCACTTAACGGAGGACGGTATGCATCTGAAGACGTGGACCAGCGAGGAGCTATAGATGTTTTAACTCCTAATCTTTTCGCCGTTGCCAATATTCATTCAGATATGCCATATTTAAATATGCACCCACTACGTCTTTGGAAACGGGAGACATTAATAGTGAATATTGAATGCAGTGCACCTTTTACATAGTTCCAGCAAAAAATTTCATAAACAAAAATATTATTAAGTCCTGGCTGTAGGACGCTGCAGTCTGTTATTTTTTACGGAATGGTGATATCTTCGAATTAACACAGGATTAGGAGAACGGCGTATGCTAAATGCTGACGTTAGCGTTTTAAATCTTTCATATCCTCCCATGTTTACTTTCAGAGAGGGAGGGGTGGCATGCATTTACAGGAAGGCTCGATTGTATGTCCGAAAAGTCATGCTTCTTATCAAAGCTCATATATCCACCCCCATAGTGGTTACTAAATCACTCGGTGATTGGTAATTTCAATGAATTTGCAGTGCTCGACTCATCCAGTATTCATAAATTTTGTAATGAATAGCGAAGACGGCAACCACCACCACCATCACCACCACTACCATAACCAACTCAACAACGACAAAAGCTCATTTGCTGTCATGCTACCGATATTTTCCAACGCCCTTCTTCCTCCCCTCCTCCTAAAACGCTTACCTGCGCAAAGTGTGAGATAAGAAACACATTTCTTTCAGCTTTATCTGCATTTGAACGTATCGTTATACACCAGAGGAGGTTGATGGATGATATGTCGGAGGCAGAAGCCAACCTGAACTGCAGAAAAGAGGGCATAGTGTGCTGTTTTGCTTAATTAAAAAAAAAAAAAAGTATACCCGCCTTTAAGAAAGAATACACAATCAGAATCTCTTTATTTATTGTTTGTTTGTGGTTTGGTTTGGACTGACGTAAGACTGAAGATATGTAGATGTATGGATACCTGTATACAGATTTATGAAACTTCTTTGTTTCTTACCCTTCATCGCTGGCATACAGTTGTTGTGATCTCCGCTGGGCTTTCAGCCAGACCTGCCTACTGATGCACTTCTTCAGTTTGTGAGACTTGCAGTTTGTTAAAACCATTCCTCCGTTAATTCTGTCTGTCATGTGATAAATGTGTGTGTGCCGTGAACAGTTTCCTCTAAATTTTAGCAGTCATTGTGCACAAAAATCGTATTTTGTGCAATTTTTGTTCCTGTGACTAAAGTGTGCGTGTGCATTGAATGCTTGTGCAAAATCAAATATAAACTTTAAATTGTTTCAAGGTAATTTTTGGCACGGCTTATCTCTCATGGCCAGTAAAATTGTTTTTACATGTTTTAATATTATACTGTACTAGTATGAATGTAGTCGCGCAAGTCTTAGCAAAAACAGACAGCGAGAAGATTATTTTCATTAAGTAAAATTATTAATTACTACATTATTGTAGCTAGCTAACCTTGTAAATATGCATCGGTTTCCTTTGCGCGCTTTTTGCATACATCTGCACAGCTAGGAGGGACCACTGATTTCGAGTGAAGAGTATAGAAGGGCATTTTATTCTTTCAAAAATGTGAATTTACCAACAAGTCTGTGGACAACATCCCGTTCCGTCTCAAATTTAAGAGAAATACAATGCAAACACAAACATTTTGTCTACGCCTCTCTCCCCCATTCTTCACAGATCCCACGAAATGCCCTACTCATTTTTTTTTTTTTTTTTGCCTGGAACAGTAATTCTCTTGTTTCCCTCCATCACCCGATGTTCACTACCTCGCGTTACTCAACCCGGCATTGGTAAAACCATCATGCCTAACGCCAGTGTTGATGGTGCAGCTTCCTCACAGGTGGACGAGCGATTGTTTGTTGTCAAACAGTGCAGTTTGGAGCAGCACGTCAACAAATAAATGGCGTTAATGACATGGTAGCAATCACTGAAGGCCTGGAATGATGTGACACTGACGGCTAAAAAAATTCGATGCAGCGGGACATGAAATACCATCATTACTTCCTTTCTTCCTTCTTTCCTTCCTTCCTTCCTTCCGTCCTACCTTTCTGTCTTTCTTTCTCTCATTCTTTCTTTCCCACACTTGAAATTTCAGCCACATTGTTCACTACCTTGCCTGGCCGTGCTCGTGTTAATCTAGTCGCTTTGCCTTTCAATCTTTCTTGCAAGCCTCCTTGATTCGCATTCTGTATGACCCTTGCATCGCCCTCTTCATTTTGCACTACATGGGTTGCGCACACGCTCAAGCTCGTAATCGGCAAAGAAGTCTTATTTGCTCACTCCCTCTTGAAATCGATACACATTCTTGGCAGCTGTGCCGACTTAGTCAAAGATATAGTATGCCCCGATTAACTTAACTAATGGTGATTGCAATTTCAGAATTGATGCAAGAGCTCAAGCCCCCAAAAGGTTACTTACCCAACTATTCTCAGCTCATTCTGTAACACAACCTGTCGTTCCTATCTTTGTGCGAAGAAGACCTAGAACAAAATAGCGGCGCTGAGAAGTTTTGCTGACCTAATTAATGTCTAATGAATCGCTTTTGCCCTCCTTCTCCTTAGATATCTTCGGAAACAGCTCTTTACGGCACCTCGAGGAGTTTCTTTGGTCTTATTAACCCCCTGAATCTGTTTGGCTGGGAATAAGATCGAATTTTTGTTGTTGTTGTTGTTGCTTTTTGTCCGACCGGATTTGGAAACTTCTGGGTTAAACTAACAGAGTCAGGTCAGGTTAAGCCAACGGATTTACTTCATACAAATCATTCGTTTAGCCGAAAAGAAAAAGGTAAAACTAAAACCCCGTTCTTCATCAGGCGTACCGTATATTTTTTAAATTTATGTGCAGATCTTCGCAGGAGACACAAGGACTGGGTGGGGTTTCCTGTTATTTATTTGTTTATTTTTATTATAATTTGTTTAGAATTGCTGCCACAACTGTACTCTAGAATCGCAAATTTTCGTAATTTAGAATCACATCCCATGATAATTGCAGTAGGGTATTCACTCATAGCCACTTGGTTGCTGAACAAAGAACTCCGTAAGCTTGTTTCACACAGCAGTTAGGTGGCTCAATTGGGTGAACTAGTAAATGCACCCGTTCTCCGAACGGTGAGTGGCAAACAAAACAAAAGAGATTGAGAGACTGCAAAGACGGGTTAGACAAATGCTGAGTTTTTTAAACTATTCGCTTACCGGACAATCATGGTCGCAAAACTTGAGGGGGAAGGTCTTCCCCCCGACCGCGCCACTTACCAAAAAGTTAACAAACATAATATGATGAAGACCTCCCCTAACCCGCGCTTTCATTCTTTCTTTCTTCTTTCTTTGTCCCATACAAATACTAAACCCAACCATTTGATAAGCCCGCTCAAAAGTCCCCTCTTTAGTGTGTTTCCTTGACTGGCGTGGACGGGCGGAGGACCTCCCCTTCAGGGTATACACAACATTGTCTGTGTAACATTGTCAGCATCAAGCTGCGCACATGTCTTGTTTACTTTCAAGCAGGCCACGCTCAAAGGAAATGGCATATTCGATACTGTGTATCGGTTTTGCTCGCTCCCAGTAAAGAGGTTGAGGAATCGCCATCCATAACAATAATATAAACATACATTACGGCATCCATGCAGCTCGACAGGATAAAAAACAGTAGGCCTAGGCCTAGATATACCAAAATTGTGAGTGTCTCGCTTAAAGGCCATGAAAATAAATGCTTAGACGTCATGCAGAAGTTTGCGCAAAATGACAGCCTTCGATACTGAGTATCGATTGCTAGACCCATACGCAACACTCTAAAAACTACACCAGGAATTTAGTCCGGGTTTAAACGCTAAGGCGTTTCACAGTTTTCAAAAAAATATATAACGTGGTCAAACGCAAAAACTAAGCCAGCCATGCAACTCGGCAGTATCAAAAACGGTAGTATGCAAACTTTCAAGTGTCTAGCTTGAATGGCCATGAAATGCATAAGCGTCACAGACAGTTTACCCCCTGCTCTCATTATTATAAGATAAGAAGACAGAGGCGCACCTTAGTCCTGTACTTGTTGCTTTGAAGTTGTAGACGCGGTGATTGATTCTCCATTTCATTTGGATTTTGTGTGGATGCCATTTCATTGTGGGGGATATAACCAGTGGATTTTCTTGAGTTTGATTGTCAGAAAGATACATTAAACTTCGAAGGAACTGGTGTATCTAATGACTTCTGTTTTGAAGTATACTTGTCGTCGTCGTGGTTTCTACTTAACAACTCCTTGGCTAGTGGCGCACTGAGTCAGTCCGTTTTGCCTCAATTTCATGGACTGCGGGGTCAAATTGGAGCTGGCTCTCTAGAGGGACTAGAACGCGTCTGTTTTTGCAGGTGATTCAAAGAAAGTTCAAGCCTGGATCAATTCAGTGGGTCTTCATCTTAATATGGACTCGTCTATGACGGAGACAGCCCAGCTTATTGCCGTCAAGATTTACGCTTTGAACCGAGGAGGAACCACTTTAGAATATTTTCATTTAATCTTTCTTGACGAGAAGGAAGCAGAACGATGGTAGGACATTGAAAGATATCATGTTGATTTATTTTGGCATCTCTTGTAAGATAACTAATCTGCCATATCCAGCACGAGAGTAAACCAAGGGTAAACAAAATGCAGAGCTGTCACCTGCAGCTTTCTGTCCTTTGATCGAAATCGGTCTTCATCTGGGCGATTCTGATGCACCTAGTATAATTTGTCGTTCGTATTTTAAGTTCCTGTAAACTTATATAATGAAGGTGTAATTTATCGTTAGTGTAAATTTATATATTATTATGAAGGTCAGCGTTTTATTGAAGAGAGAATGTTAAAGTACGTCTTGGTTCCCGTCTGGAAAAAAAACCGGCCGGGGGGGGGGGGGGGGAGGGAGTCCTTATTCTGCACGGTCGCATGCTTAGTTTCAGTGGAATATGAGATGAGATTTTTTTTTTCTAGAAGGAGAGAGAGGTTTGCTGGGAGAAAATATAAGCAAGTTTGCCGTAACAGGCGGTGAAGGAAAGGATATAATCTATGTCGTTGTCATGTTAAATGTAACATCGTATGATTGGTTTTGCGTCTTCCTATTATCTTTGTCATACGCGGGGAGCAATCAGTGTAGACGTGGTCAGCGGAGGAGAAATGGGAAAGGGAATACGGTCCATCTTGGAGGGTAGCATGGTGCTAGCGAGAGAGAGAGAGTGAGTTGCAGTTTGGGGAAAGGAGAGGCGGAGTGGGGGGGGGGGGGGAGTAAAAGGGATCCTAGACAATTAACATGTAGTGTAGAAGACGCCGTGGCTGTAAAGGTCGGTCTGCACGTTATGTATCAGTTGTGCAGATTTTGCCATGGATATAATTGTGAATAAACGGATGGTGGCTCATGATAATTTCTGTAGTTTGTATTATGAACTACCCCAGAATTGCTAGGGTTATCTCGTGATGGTTACTATGTGATCATACTAGGCAACAGAGCAGCAGGTCATTAAAACAGGTAACTATTCCCCCTCATGAGACCTCAAAAGCTATCTAATTATCTTCTATCAACCAAACTTGGACAAGCGTCAAGGTTGTGATACATGTCTTGGGATGATGAGAACAGCAGACACTAATAAAGGCTGTGGTATATGTTGTTTGGGCAGTGCTCATTTTCTTAAAGGAAAAGAGCGTATCACATTGCATCGTAACATATTATTTATTAAACTGATAATTAGATTGATGCACGTTGTACGTAATCCAGTGCTTAATGAATTGCAGTTTTGGGCTACGTTGAAGGGGAGATACCATTGATATCGGAGAGGTTTAGTAGAATTTTGTAATTTTAAGGGCATAGTGTTACTGTCAGAGGGAGGTGGGAGCTGCCTGGGGTGGGGGTGGGAGAGAAGGAGGATCACAGCAAATAAATGGAAGGTTTTTGACAAAGACATTGTTTTAGATTCAGAGTAACGCTGATTTATGAACTGATGAAATGCTTATCAGCATCACTACAGTCCGTCCATCCGTCTTTGTATTTATAAGAGAGAGAGAGAGGGGGGGGGGGGAGAGAGAAAGAGAGAGAGAGAGAGAGATTGATTGATTAATTCTTATTCAGTTTTGGACGTTGTTTTTGACCTGCTTTTTTATGCTGGAAATTCAGTCTCTTGTGTTTACCAGGATTCAAATCGTTGAGAAAAAAGAAATTGGATGGGGAAAAGGGTGGGTGGGTGTTAACGTTCACGCTTTGTTTCTGTTTCTCCTCTTTGATCATGTGCAGGTCGCCGGACAGCACAACAAATTGGGATTTCCAAATATAACCTTGAGATGGATATTTCGGGCAAAAGCTTTCGTGTTCTGCGTCTGTTATGGGGCTGATGTGTTATCGCCCATTTCCTTCAGAATGTTCGTCGGTGGATGCCGCAAAAAAGAATGATAAATCAAACGAACGTTAAAATGTTTCCAGTGGGAAATCAAATAAGTATTTTCTGCCATTGAAAAAACAAAGCTTAACACCAATACACAGTAGACGAATGACAGTTTAAAGAACGAGTTTAAAGAATGGCAGCAAGAGGATCTTAATAAACAGGTTTACTCAGCAGGAAAGGAAACGACAATAATCATATTGGACTTTGAAATCGGTAACATACTTTTTTTTTTCCAGTTTGAAAAGTAGTACTGAGTCTGATTTCCACGAAGCATGTAGTATTCCACAAAATGGAATGCTATGCCCAGTAGAAGAGTGTTATTTCACAGAAATCGAAACACCATGCAGTGTGCAATTCATTCCGGTGTGAATTCAAACTTTGGAGACCTGAGGCAGCCACCAGAAAATCTTCCAACTGCCCGCCCACACCAGAGATTTGATATTCGTCTATCACGCTGACGGAAGTGTCATCTTTCCGTCCAGTCCAGACACATATACAATAATACCCCCACCCCGTGTTCACTGTCCATCCTTCTTTGAAGTTTACCTTCCAGGTTCCATCCGTTACTTCACGTTTATTTCTGCGCTAAAAATTCTTCTGCGAGAATCCTTGTATATTTGTATAGTTAAATACGTTTGTTTGGTTGCTGTGATAACTGACGTTACTTCAACCATCCCGCTATCATTTGAAGTACATTTAAGTTGTGGGATGTTTGCGGTCTCATTTTAATGTACAGCTTACATTTTTTTTCATCTGCCAGAATTTGTGACTCCAACTGGTGAAACTTTCCAAACAGTTGTCAGTCTGTGATATGGCATGTTTTCAGTTTCTCCGTTCTTCTTTGCGTTTGCTTGCTCTTCCTACCATAGTTTGAAAATAAAGAGAACAACAGCTAAAAAGAACTTCTATTTTTATATGAATGTCGGAAAGGTTACCGGTTACACGAATGGACGCGGATGTTCGGCGTGAACACCCATCCATCCATCCATTGACATACGTGCATGAAGCGGATGGACAGACACGGATCTCTGTGTGAACAGGGTGTGTGTGAGGCGCTTTTTATCCAGCAGTCGCGAGGGCTATTGGCGCGTGCCACTTGATTATCGCATAATCTACTCGTCCAAGACGAAAGCCGTGTCCACCGAGCTATCCGTAGACAAAACTGTAAAGCCACAGGGTGACTTGAGGGCAAGATTCCTGAATTTAATTTGGCTTGGGCCTCTGACAAGGGAAACGGGAAACAAGGCGTTTTAGTCCAATAATGCCGTCCAACGCTCCTGTAACTATTTCCGCCTGACAGGTCCGAGTTATGAGATTGGCATTGAACATTTTCCCAGGACCGGCTCCCAGCATCCTCGTCACCACAAAGATCTTCAACCCTCTCTCATTGTGTCCTCCATAACAGACAACATTTTGAAAGGTGATCAAAGGGTCCAGACAGGAAATGATTTCACACTTTGGAATGAAAACGAACCATCGAGTGAAATTTTCGACGCTTCTTTCATTGGGGTCTCTAAAATGAATTTCACCCCCCCCCCCTTAAACACATACACTCTTCTTTCCTCGATGTTTGTTGTCGTTTCTGCTTTATATATAATATATATTATATAAAGCCTTGATGGAATTTTGAGCACCAGCAATGATTTTTATTTTCTTCTGTATTCACCTCTCCCATTGCAAGTATGATCAGACTTAAATGCTCTCTTTCTGTTGTCTCCCCCTCTACATTGCTGGAAACAGGTTTTTGTTTCTAGTTGGCCTTAGCGTATAAGGCTGTTGGCTCTACCCCCTCCCTTTCCACACTCACTTTGATGTTTGCACGAATGTAATGATTCAAATTCACCACGATGATACGGCTTCTCCATGACAACATGACTGGTCAAGTCCTCTCTAACGGAGACTACACAAACTCCTTTAACATCTCTAATGGAGTTAAACAGGGCTGTGTACTTGCCCCTGTACTGTTCAACGTGTTCTTCACACAGGTCTTACTTCATGCTGTGAAAGACCTGGATCTGGGTGTGTACATCAGGTACCGCTCGGACGGATCCGTCTTTGACCTCCGACGTCTCTCCGCTCGAACTAAGACAGTTGAGAAACTCATCCTTGAAGCCTTGTTGGCGGATGACTGCGCCCTCATGGCACATAGGGAAAATCACCTCCAGGTGATTGTCGACCGCTTTGCAGAGGCATCAAGGCTCTTTGGACTGACAATCAGCCTGGACAAAACGGAGGTACTAATTCAAGCTGCCCCGAGCACAACCCGGCCCCAACCAAACATCACTATAGACGGAATCCAGCTGAAATGCGTGGAGAATTTCAAGTATCTGGGCAGCGTCATTTCAGCAGACGGATCACTGGATAAAGAGATCACTTCCAGAATCCAAAAGGCCAGCCAAGCACTTGGAAGACTGAGAGTGAAAGTCCTCCAACAGAAAGGCATCAGACTGTCAACAAAGGTCAAGCTCTACAAAGCCGTAGTCATTTCTTCACTACTCTATGGGTGTGAAACATGGACCTTATATCGACGACACATCAAGCAACTAGAACAGTTCCATATGAGATCGCTGCGCAAGATCATGGGCATCCGTTGGCAGGACAGAATTACGAATCAAGAAGTGCTAGACAGGGCTGGCTCATCAAGTATCGAGTCAATCCTAATGAAGGCCCAACTACGTTGGACTGGCCATGTCATCAGAATGGACGACAGCCGCATCCCCAGACAGCTCATGTATGGTGAGCTTAAGCAGGGCTCACGCAGACAAGGAAGACCCAAACTGAGATACAAGGACACTCTAAAGAGCAACCTCAAATGGAGCGGCATCCAGCCACGTGAGCTCGAAACGTCTGCTGCAAACAGACAGGCATGGGGGTCGCTCATCTACAGAGCGACATCTAGTTTCGAACGGGACAGGAGACAACGTCATAAAGCAGCAACGGACAGACGCCATGGAAAAGCGTCTGCTGCAGCTCAAACAACAGATTACCGTTGCGATACCTGCGGGCGCCTCTGTGCATCGAGTCTAGGACTGCGAAGCCACATGCGCTCCCATCGATGAGCTCACAGACTACGTCTTCATCGGAATCGATGGACTACCAACAATGATTATAATATTCCAGTCAAGATACCAAAGTTTACGAATTCCTTCCCAACTAGACACCATTAACTACATGCATGGTCAGTCTCAGTAATTAATAGTATTACCTACCTGATAATACATAATGGTGGATGTTACGTAACAAACTCGTGCGTAAGGTAGTAGCTGATGATCGGCTTTGGTAGTCAACCATCTCTCTTTCATAACGTAATGGCAAGGACGCGTATGCGGCAGTGTTGACTACTTAGCCTTTCATCACCTACAAAGGTATTACGCAACTATCGTCGCTCTTGGCAAGCTCCACCATCATCATCACCCCTGTGACGTTAATCAGCCTTTAATACAATCTTGGAAGACATGGAGGTAGGCAGTGTAGATTATTCCGGAAAGATCGATAATGGAGAGAAGAATGGTGCGCGAGTTATTGTATAGGTGAATAGACCAGTGGGAAAGTGATAGGTGAATGAAAGAATGGACAAGTAGGTGAATGGGCAGTTGGGTACCATAGATAGATATTTTATTATGTACAGTTGAACATTGTAGAACCAGCAGACCAGCAGAGCAAGCCAGACTTTAGTAATATATTTATTGAAAGTCTGTCATGCTAGCATGTCACCGAATGTTAGACAAACTTATAGGCTTATACTACGCTGGTCACCAAAGATCAGCTCTTGAACACTTGCAACTTGCAACGCACCAGATCAGTGTCCAAACAATCTTTCACCACTGTCATTTAGGGTCTTAGTATGTGAAAAACTATTGGGACGTCAGCTCGGCCGAAGAGGGCTGGCTGTTAGATAGCATCGAGAAGGAATAAGCGACAGAAACGGCGACTGAAAAAGAAATGTGGTAAGAGCTCAGGGAAATTATTTTTTTTGGGTGTTCCAATAGCCAGTGAACACGGGGTGGGGGTATTATTGTATATGTGTCTGGACTGGACGGAAAGATGACAATTCCGTCAGCGTGATAGACGAATATCAAATCTCTGGTGTGGGCGGGCAGTTGGAAGATTTTCTGGTGGCTGCCTCAGGTCTCCAAAGTTTGAATTCACACCGGAATGAATTGCACACTGCATGGTGTAGGAAAGTTTGAAAATCTCACCTCTGTCGGGAAGAGGCTGTCCAGTTTGTAAACTCGATTTGGATGGTTTTCCCCCCCCCCCCCCATTCCAACACCCACCACCACTAAAATTACCGTATATATGCTTTCTGTGCATCCGGCTTCAGCTTGTAGGAGCCCACGACCATTAATATGATGAATATTCATGATTGGCCTTAATATTTCAAAACTTTCGGTGGCATTTTGTATATTATACTGTTTGACTGTTTCATTGGATACATAGCCTACTTCGATTTTTATATAAATTATTATCATATAACTTTGTTGGGGGAACATGAAAGTAGATAAAACGAAAGTTCCAATCCCTTAGCTTTGAAAAGTGTACGTGCGCTTTCTAGAACCCTCTTCCTTTTTCCACCTCTCCACGCTTTTCATACGCTGTTGTCAACCCGCCTTTCCCCAATCCGAGCTAAGAACTCAATACTGTATGGATGGGCCCAAAGGCCATGGCTCTAAAATGGCGCATGACATGAGATTTATATTTGACATCAAAATGCAAACTTTGAGATGGTATCTACGTTTGATCGTTATCACTTAATGCAACGATAATTGAAGCTCAAAATATGAGCACTGTATAATGTGCACAGAAGCGAGCACGAATTTCATGTTTTTGTTTTCATCGTAAGGCGTGACCAGTGCATTCAAAGATAATTGTTAAAGATTAACTTCACTGAAGCACTAAAACGTTTAAATACCTCTTCATATCTGCAGTTTTGAGATTTTTCTTAATCGATAATAAGTGTTCATTTATGCTACGGTATCGCCAAAGATTTTATCATGGATTTATGGGTAATCCTGTTCAGATGTTATGCATCAGAGAGGCTCCTTGTGTACATTCACTCCGCTACGTGCACATGTTGCTTTCCTCACAGTTTTGTTGCCAAACCATGCACATGGGGATTGCTACTGGGACAAAGTTTCATAACCCAAACACTCGACATCGGAATCTCGTAACAATCCTGAGATGATCAAGTCTATTCTAATGCTCCTAGACATAGATTATGCTGCATTACTATGGCAGAGGAAGGTAGAGGCTGGGGGAGATAAAAGACCAGAGAAGGATGGAAAAAAGAGTTCATTGACATAGAGGTGGGGGTAACTTAGAGAAGTGATTCCGTAGCACTGGAGAAATATGGAGGAGTTTTGGCAAAGAGTGTTGGTTGCGAAAGGCTGACACGAGCGCGTGGTTTTGTTAGATACACTTAATCTCAGAGTTGCACGCAACAATACGGTTTAAAGACCTGCATTATTACGAAATCCTTGTTGCTGTTAAAAACATCTCACAAACACTCCAAAGTCGCATAAACGGTCACGAAGTTTTTCATGTGAGAGTATTTGTGTGAAGTTGTATGAAGAAGAGGATCACGGGAGACAGTGACCAGCGCTAATAGTATTATCGTCTACATCCTCATTACATGTCATCTTTGGCACTGTATCGTCGTCGTTGTCATCCACATCAGATTTATGGATACGTGGATATAATTTATCATGGCCAATTCTTAGCTCAACGCCAGGGACATCGAGAGCTGTTCATTCACCTTCTGGTTTCTAACAGACAAACTGATTAGGATGGTTAGGGCTGGGAAATTTTTACCAATAAGATTTCTGGTGATTCGTACATCCGCCATTGACTTCTTTGCTAGGATAGCAAATGCTGTAGTACCGGAACCTGCATTCTGTTTTTCCCAATATATTAATTGTTAGAAGTAGGGTTCATTGATCGGTAACATAGGCTCAGAAACTTTCAAATGCCTTTTATATCGAATTCTTCAACAGATAGCCACATGATCAGAATAACGTCTTTTCTCCGTAATAAACCCCGCCCTGCGCGAAGAAAGCTTTCAGTACATCAGTGCCCTCCGATAGCGTTAGCTTTATGAAGTGGGGTCTGTGAATAATCGTAATTGGGTTGGAAAGGGGAAAAAACGCATGGTTCGATGAACTGTTGTGGATGCAGAAGTGGTCGGCGCTCCAACAGCATTTTTTTGGACATGGAAGGAAGCATGCATATTTGGTTAATTGTATATTTGTAATTTGAAAGCTAGATAATGATTGAAATAGAGTAAGGCGATATGTTAGACCAAAAGATACAGATACGATTCTGTTGAGGAAATTTCTACGCCACCCATATGGAAGGTTGCCAGCATTTGAGTGCAGCCCCGCGCTCCGCAAGATTTCATTTGGATTGACATAACTTTTACACCGAGGGAATATGATATGCTATAGCGCATTCATGGCTTTAATAGAAAGCATATTGCTTTTGTGTTACGCAGTAATCTCATTGTGCCATGCTTTTGTATAACTGTAGGAACAACAAAAACATTTATCTTGTATGAATCTTTTCAATATTTTATCCTGCATTTGTACATACTGAGGCTGGTGGCACACTGAGTCAGGTCTGTTTTGTCTCGGTTTTGTTATGTAGACTGTGGAGGTAAATATGTCCTGGCGCACTGGGGAGACTCAAACAGGTCTGTCACTGTGGTTCCAGCGCGTCAAAAGTGTTTTTGAGCCAGCTGGGGAAAAGAGAGATCTCGCGCACCACATCAAATCAGACGGAAAAGAGACTTGACTCAATGCACCACTAGCCTTAGTTCTTGAGAAGTGAAAGGGGCACACACATGCACGCACACACGCGCGCGCCCACACACACACACACACACACCCACACGCACGCGCACACGCGCGCGCACACACACACACACACACACACTTATGACTGCTTGCACTGTACTTCATTACCTTCACTGCCATTTCTTATCCGACCATGCGTGAAACAGAACGTGAGGTGTACAGTTTTGTTGAAAGAAGAATTGATAGACAAGGCTTTCGCCAGGCATGCCTCGGAATAGAGCAGCCACCTTTAATGAATAATGCAGATCGCGCAGTGTTGAAGCCAGGACCGCTCCAATGAGTTCAATAATATGCGGAGTGATTTATTACCATGTCTGATCTTTATTGATCATCTGCGCTCATGTTCTTGTGAAGTAGTTCATTAAGAAATGGTAATCTCTGTTCTAGTGAGTGCGGTAAGGATGCTGGAGAACTGGGAAAACAACAACAACAAAAACACAAACACACGGTCTCAGTAATGTTAGAAAGCGGAATTTGAACCATAAACTTCACTGACACGGCTGAACTTAAATACTTTGCACATTTGAACTTGGATGCATAAGCAGTGGTTATTTTTAGCCAAGTGAGAATAGATTGTAGAAACACGTGTTTGCAAGGGGCGGAATTCTTAAAGTGGCACCGACTGGCTGTAATTCAAAGGATACATACGCGCACACAGTCATGTACCAGTTACTAGGTTTGAATCATAATCTACTGATCTGATCTGAAAATGTTTAATGCTTTATGTATTTAAGTCCACGTTAATTCTGTCCAGGCCGTGCTGGCGAATTAAAAAGGTACATTTACTCCTCTTTCGACAAACACAGCCGCCATCTTCATGAGCTTGAGAGTCCCTGATAAGTTTCATTAAATCGATCAGTGTTCATACTGTGCCGAAATCTCACACTGCAGTACAGGTGTAAATGCAGCATTCCGTTAATATTTTTGCAAGACATAACTGGAGCGAAGCATTAGTACAACTTTTTTACTGTAGGTCATGGCTCGAGCAAGGTAATGTAAATGAAAAAACAACAACACATTCTGCACTGGCGGCACCCCCCACGGATGACCAGGTGGTGATGGGTTTTCGTCAGCTGCTAATGCGAGCACGCTTTCTCATGCCCCTCTTTTAAAGGTACATAGATAACTGATGCAAAGTCATTGAGCTCTTCCCATGAACGTAGTTCATCAGAGCTGTGAAAACCAAGTATCCAAAGCACGCGTAGAACTATCTGAGTTCAGATGTCAGCCAGTACAAATGGCGGTAAACGGTTGACCCATTCCGAAAGTTCCTCCCAAATCATACTAAGAGGAATAAGAATCGCAAACGATATTTTGTAGTTTGATTGTGCTGTGGAATGTTTTGTTCATAGAAATCCATCCCCGTGCACAGAAAATGAAACACTTTGCCCAGTTTTATATTTAGTTTTCTCGGCTTAATAGAATGGACATAATTGTTCTGTAATGTTTACTGCGGCAACCTACATTATAGTGACTTCAATGAGGGAGAAAATGTCTTTTCTCCCAATAGTAATAATGTTAATAATAATTTTTTTTAAAACCCATAAAACTGTCGTGTTTGTCCCCCAACCACAGCAATCGACTTTTATATCCAGTGGGGCCAGTGTGTCACAAATCCCAGACTGGGAGATGTAATAAGTATGACAGGACAACAATCACGAACAAACAAGTTAACACTTAACAGAACAATCCATCAGACTCACACATTTATTAAACATAATTATACAGATAATAGCGCAATTACATACATTATATTATTGAAATCAACTGCCGTACAACGGCCTTATTCTCACACACACTCTCCCTCGGATCCACAATCCGGTAGTTACTCCTAAAGGCACTTCGGCCTCAGCCTCTCCCCTCAGGGTCTTAACAGCACATTAATAACTCACTGGCACCGCAGTCTCGCAATATCACCTTCCTATTGTCATACACCTTAGCATTCCCCTAGCAGCTCAGCAGGGCAATAACACATTATCATTTCAATAGACATTATCATTTCAATAGTACATTCTCCCCTCAACATGGCAATAGTGCATTATCACATTCACGCTCATATCTACGTCCCTGTCCGCGGCCTGACTGCCACGACTTTATGTGCCTCTACTGTCCTGTACTGACAGCCTCACTTCTGGCCTATGTGTGGCCTCCGGCCCTATGCTGGCCTATCCCCTGTGCTCATCGAGGTGGCTCTGCGGCCCGTCCTCGACACCTACAAGAATAACATTACATTGGTATAATACCCTACCATTTCTATTCACTCCACCTCTCCTTACAACCCATGAAACGTACACACACTAGTTCACCTTCACTCACCACACATCTTACGGTAACACACTTCCATCGGAGTACACACTACTCACTCGCGCTACAAATCCATGAACTCACTTTCATCTATCGCTCATGGCGCACATTGCTATATCCAATATCAAGGACTTCCACATTCCTCACATATACTTATTTACATCATGGTAATAGACGAATATAATATAATACATCAATCATAATAATCAATCAACGTTCTACATACCAGTCATTACTGGAAAGACTCTCTCACTAGTCTTCTCGACTGCTCCCCTTATGTCCGCCCGATGGGCTCTTATTCACAGGTCCGTTCCGTAGGACCTTCTAACTTGCAGTGATAGTAATACAGCGCTTTCGCCTCATTCAGACCCCCCCCCCCCCACTACTCACAACAGCACGCTTAACTTACTTGTCTACCGTGAGCCTTTCTTACTCTACACCCGCTCTGTAGCAATCCCCTTAATTGCACTCACTCCACTCGTGACACAGTGGCATAACACAACAATGTATCGCTGACACCGAAAATAGTTTCATTAGGTGTCAGTATCTCAGACTGAGGCAAGATTCTCAGAGTAGAGAACATTGGATTTGCATTTGTGTAAAATGGATGATAATGGCCTTATCGTTTAAAGCTGGTCCCGTTCCCTTCCTTCCCGTAAAGAATGCTCCATTCCAAGGCGATTAAAGTAGGTAGTAATTGGTGGAAATCTCGGCCCGTTTTTTTTTTTTTTTTGGAAAAGTGCCCAGAACCCGCCGATTTGATAGATAAGACAGACAGGTGGAGGGTGTATGCCAACAAATGAACTTTTTCCGAAGATTAAAGCATTAAAATTGTCTGGACGAGCAAAATCTAATGGGTGGGAGCAGAAGCTATCCTGTTCAGATGCACAATTCAAAATTTGAAAACTTCAAACAGCTACAAGGGGTATCGCTAATTATGCGGCGAAAACAGCCAGTGCTTACAGAGTGTGTGGGATTTTCAGTGAACCTCTTCGTACTAGACTCTTCCCTGTTATAATGCGCTCACCGGCAGTATCATCGGAGGCTATAACGAACTCTTGAATTGGGACACTGTTGAAGATACCCCCTTTTTTTTGTTTTTTTTTTGGTCCCTTCCTCTCTCTCCTTCTCTCACCCCTGCTGGGATCTACCTCTTACTCGTCCCCTCCCTCTACCCGGCTGGGATGTGCTTAGTTATGAGTGGGTTGTAGTTGTAAGGAAAGATAAGAGATTATCAGGAATATGTAAATATGTCTTCACGGATTTAACTAAATAGCCTAAAAAGTTCAAAAAGTTGCCAAATACTGCTTACCAAATATTCCCCCTCCCTCCCCCTCCACCCCAGAAGCGGTAAAGTAAACCTTTATCATTCTGAGCTTAACAAGCGTATACTTTTGTTTGTTTTAAATGGTTCTTCGGCCATTGGATTGTTCTCCCGTTTTTCTCTAATATCATGCGCCCATAATCTGGTTCTTGCTGATGAGCGGCGCGATGGCAGAGTTGTGAGAAGTGCAATGAGACATAAAACAGTCACAGGCAGAGAGAGATTTTTCTCGCCCTCAAGAACTACATAATATGGGATTAAAGAAGTACCGGTACACAAAATACAATAACACGCTATATGGGTTTCTGGCTATTTGGAAATTCTGTCAGATCAGTGAACATGAACTTCCGGTCGAAAGAGTGCAGATGATAACTGTAACGATGGGATTGATCATTATGGTCTTCGAGCGCAAGTGAAACTGCGCCATTATTATGCCCTTAAAGTACGTTTCTATGAAGGAACAAGATGAAGACATTTTTATCGGCAATATTCTTTTTTGTAAGCAAGTACTACAATGATATGACATTTCACATCCTGATGTGTTGTTGATGAAGTTCATCACGCAGTTATCTTGTGATAATCAAGTGTCTATCCAGTGTTCCAGATCACCATAAACACGGTGTTACTGGTGGGGGGTGGGGGTGGATAGAATGAGGTGGTTTGGGGGTCCAGTGGGTAAAATTGGACGTCAGTGATACGGAAGACATGATTTCACTCGTCGGACGATGTATTCTTTACTGGATTGATATGAATACACCTCTGCATGCAATTTCAAAATGTCATTTTTTTTTTTATTGCTATGAAGAGATGGTCACACTCATCCTGGAGGAAATTATTGAGCCGGGAACTCCAGGGCAGGATCTGCCCTCGTTTTCTCTGAAAGTTGTAATAGCAGAATCAGCATCTACAAAAGTTTGAAATAGAATTATCCCACTCCTGGAAAAGAAAGGCAGTCTACGTGAACAGTTAATGCACATGTTGTCCGACAACGTTTATAATGCTCGTGTTTAAAAGAAAACTTTGCTCACCCTTTAAATAAAAATCTGGCTTCCGTGCCTGACAGGTAGCCTGTCTCGTTGTGGTTGTTACTGGCATTAGTCGAACGTCACAGTATTATGATAGATTTCATTATAGCGAGGATAGAGGCATTTCAGACTGCTTTTAGCACAATTCAGAATTGTTTATGGGTGATGTTATAAGCGAGAGCGTCATCGCCCTGACGGCACGAGTGCCGAAATCAGATGCTGTTGAACAAAACATTGCCCTGGAAGTTGTTACCTGACAATCTTGCTCACTTCAAGCTGGCTGCCAGATTTAAACTCCTCCAAAAGAAAATAAACAGAAAAAATTTGGCAGGCCTTGGAAGAGTGAAATTTGTCAGGCAAAACAACAAAATATATTGTGTTTGGCTAATAATCTACAGCTTTGTGAAACAGCAGGCTCTACCGAGAAAAGCAGCACTCTTCGATTTGGGTTGCTAACAGCGACTTCCGCCTTTTAGGGGCGATGTTTAACTCATTTAAGCTAGTCAGGAGGGTTAGAGGAAATTTGATACCGTACTAAACTGCTCTCGGCCTGGAGGTGAACATATTGATCCAGTCTTCAACTTTCCCCACCTTTTCTGTACGTACACGAAGACAGAGACCATGGAGGAAATGTTTGAGACTATAGGTTACGCGGACTCGAAAAACTGTTATCTCTTGTAGTGTCTTAAATTATGAAATCAATATACATACAGGTTGCTGCATTTTCGTGGGGCGAACATAGTTTCATGTCTTTAGCCAATTCAATGCCTTATGCAAATACATCGTGTTTCTATTGTAGCTTTTCTCGGGAAGATAAAAATGGCCTCAACAGAATGCAGTATTTTACATTAATTGTAGTTATATATCGTAAAGTACGTTGTAAATCTATAACATACCGAGTTAAGTTGCTTGTGTTTAGCCTCGGGAGATTTCCAAGGTTATGAAAATCACCAAAAGTCAGACACGCCTTTTGGAAATGAAATGACCAGACTTGTCATAACGACAGCACTTGAAGAATGAGTAGACGTGAGTAGCGGCATGTAAGACCGTGTCAAAAGGTGTGGCCGCGAATGTGATTTTAGACAAAAGTGTTTCCCACTCCCACTTGTGAATTAACACAGGAAATCAAATCAGTGTTTCAAAGTATGTATAGGAATTATGATGGGAACATAACTTGGTGGTATTATCTTAGGAATATTTTCATTTTGAATCGCATCGTTTATATTTAGCCAACCTAATGCGGGGCAGTTTTTTCAACGACCTTCTGACATAGTCTCTTATTCAGATAGGACGAAAAAAAAAAAAGTTGCAATGGTGGAGTAAATGTGCTGTAAAATGCCAAAACGTTGCCTTGCATTGTATTGACGGGCGTTAGCTGTGAAAGGTTGCCTATAGTGTTAAACTGTTTGAGGTAAAATGGAAAAGGAAGTCTAATAAATACTGAACTGTTCCTTTCATCTCTTGCAGTGTACATTTTTTTTTTTTTAAACCAGGCGTTCAAAGGCTGCGGCCCTGCTCCACCAAACGGTTTATCTCTCTCTAAATCAGAATGCCGGACACAGAAAACCCCTGGGATAGGATAACCAGACCTATTGATTAAATGCCTCACGTTGTCCGCACATGTCAACTTTCCCCAGCTCTGCTTGTCACCATTTCCGTCCAGCCTAATACACCTCTCATCTCGTCTGAAATACATGTACAACCAAATTGTAGTGAACAGTGCCCCCGTTAAACATTCTCTCTTGCTATTGCCTTCCCTTGAACTCAATCTTTTTTTCCCCCCCTTTCTTAAACAATTCAATTTCAGTATGGGGCCATCCATAAAGCACATGCCCAGGGGGGTGGGGGTGGGGCGGAGGTAAGGGGGGCATCATAGGAAAAGCATACCGTGGGCAGTGGTTTTCTGTAAAAGTGCGCCTACGTAGTTCAGTTAGGTAATGAACTGAAAAAAACAACAACATCTTTTTATTCCAATTATATGTAGATCTACATTCAAGAAAATAGGTTGCCGGATTATACAAAAATCAAATGCAGGCTGTATTTCTAATGGAACAGTGAAAAAAAAAATCCTTACCAAATGCCGTTTTATTTAAACCTTCAACAAGGCAAGGCCTTGTCATGAGCATTCAACATTTTAATGACAGTACGCTCACACGGGGTTGGGGAGGGACATACTAAAACACTTGAGGTAATGTTCGGTTCAATCGCTATGTACCGTGGAGTAAACCAAAAAATAAAAAACATGTAAGCAGAATAGTGAAAGGTAGACGAAAACTAACTAAAATGAAGAAATCATACTCGGGGTTTTTATTACTCAGCCTTTGACCGCACCTTTTGTGAATACGTTCAGCATTTTTCTCTGTATGACTATCTATCGCCGTCCTTTGTTGCCGTTATCTGAAGATAATGCTGTCGTGCCAGCGGGTACAGTTTGTTCTCCGGCCAAGGAACACAAGTGGATTTACCTGTCAGGTAGAACTTAAGTATTCGTGCCACGCGTGATGCCAGACTTTGCAGACTCCGGCTCAGATTACGGGAAATTATTGTTGGCTTCAAGATAAAAAAAATGTTTCAAACCGCACCCCAGGAATAAACATGAGGAAGGAAGTAGAAAATTTTGTGTTCGCATTCAAGAAACTGATCCAGCGTCGGAAAAATGCTTAAAAAGACATTTAGATTACAAAAAAGTCAGCAAATCAAAGCTCGCGGCCAGAAATCCTGCGAGAACTAGAAAGTGGCAGGAAAGTCCTACTTATGATTTTTTTTTTCCCCCAGGAAACGGCGAGCGCATATTAAATGAGCAGTCACGTAAATAGGAGGATCGGGATGATTAGCAATGCAGAAAAAACAACAAAAAAACGAGCATTCTTTTCTTATCTTTTGTTTTGGTTGTTCTTTCTCTTTTCGTGACAAGGAAGCCGAAAAGGGACTTCTATCTCCTCTCTCTCCCGCCTCTCTACCCCGCCCATTTTTGCCAGGGATGGGCGACAGTGTGGGCGTAGGAGGCCCGGGGGCACCATACAATCCCAGCCATTTCTGTGAAGGCTGAAGTGGAATGACCCCTCAAAACAGTGTCTTCCCTGTGGGGTTTCTCCAGCTTTGCCAAGATAGAAGATCTCGTGCTTCATCAGTGGCTTGATATAAAACCAGACCACTGTTTTACACTGCTAAGAAATAAGAACCCTCATAGACATACTCCATGTCGGAGAGAAATCGGAGAATGATATTTTAATTTCACTCATAAAAGTGAGGCTGACAGCGTTTTCTTAGAGAGGAAGGTGTTTCATGCCGTGAATATTAAGCCAGCGAAAAAAATCTGTTCCTGAGGGCGAGCGAAATTCTCATTCTCTATGTGGCGGATGCGTCCACTGCCATGGCAGAATTCGAAACTACACGCTTTGGATTTATAATTTTATAGTCGTAACCTGTTCTTTAGACGTTGGCACTGTAGCTGCAAATTTTCTTCTTTTTGTCTTATTTATTCCACTTAAGTGCTTTCCATCTGCATTTGAAAATTAGATTATAGTGTCATTTTAATAGTACGCGTCATAGATTTTATCGATGGTACATGATAATGTATTGTTAAATTGCGACAAAAATATTTGTGGCCTTACGAGGAATTTGCCATATATGACAATACGCTGTATTGCTGTTCTCACACTTCTTGGCAAAAGATATTTTTATCTCCATTCGGAAGCCTTAAAGGTGGTTGGGTGGCATACGTTATTATATCTTATTGGATGGGAGTTACTTTGGTGGTGGGTTAGAAAAGGAGAGGGGAGGAATAATTAGAATTGCGTAATGAAAATTTAATTTAAGTGCAGGACTCTGAAATCATAAAAGAAGCGTGAGACTGATAAATTGTTCAAATAGCATTTCCAACATGAAATGAATTATTTCAGAGAATTCTTGGGTGGCACCTAAGTTTTATGATACATGAAAGTAAATTCTAAGCTTCTGTCTCACTCCTGAAAGGCAGAACTTAGTAGAGCGCAGAACCTATTTATCACCTCCTCACCCTTTGAAGTAAATGGTACAATTATGATTTTAATGTCTTTAGCGTTTTGCGATAAAACTGCACAAGTTAAAAACAATCTATCATCGTTGTAGCATTTTTTTTTTTCTGATTCACCCACTCGCTAAATATCAGACGGATCATTCTCGAAGCATTGCCCTTGTATATATTCAATGACAGTGCAACCCCTATCCGTTGTTATCCACTGTATTCACAAGAGTCATTCACGCAGAACAAGAGGCCAGCCTGATACTAGTGCAAGGACCCCGGTCGGAAGAAAACGGCAATGATATACTCAGACTAGTTAAATAGAGAGTAGTTTTTAATTCAGCACATCAGTTTGCGAGTCTTCATTCAGGTGATGAAATGAGTGTATTTTGCACCCGGCAAGAAATCGGAAATCGAAATCCTAGTGAATGGAATATTTGAAGACGGTCAGCCTCATGTCTGGAGCACCCTTAGAGAGTGGCAAAGCGGGGAAAAGTGACTGTATAATTGGCAGGCGACGAGAAAATTCCTTTCGTTTGAAGTGTCAGGAGAAATTCTTATTCTTGTGAGTTTGCCCGACAGTAACTTGTCTATATCTCCATATGTATATTTTTTTCATTGCACAGTTTTTCCAAGGTTTTATGTCAAATCCCATCACTACATAGACAGTTTCATTGCTTTTGGAGAGTCAGATTGTTTTTTTCTTGAAGCGCCTGAAAGATAATAAGAGTATGTGCTAGTACGACCAATTCATGCATACCACGTTGATACTTTAATGAGAAATTGATGAGCAGCATGCCACTGGTTGGTGCAGCGATGCACACATACAAATTACGTGGGAATTTTGGAGCAGCTGTATTCTGATATGAGAAATCCAGCAGTGTAGAAGTATTAATAGACAGTCACGGTGCCTCCCACCCTTTAACATTCCTCTGTCAAACATCTCATTTCATTTCTGATATGGCACGAAGTGTATGCGTTGACCTTGGGCACCACAAAATATTGAACAAGCCAAGATTACATAATGTCTAGTCAGTGGAATACGATATACCTCAAATAAAGCACAAGGTAACTCAATCCGGTTATGGTTGATATGGGGATCTATCAGTTCAAGAACGACTTCTTTTATGATTGGGTTATAAAGCGTTTTGTCCAAGATCCATTCTCCACCAAAGAGACCAATCGCAAATAGATGAAGGCATGGAGGCTGTGTGGGCAAAGATCTGCTTGTGTTGATAAAAAGTCTGGTGTTTCTGAGATAATGCTTTCCTTAAAGCTATGTCTTGATAGCATCGTAATCAGAAGACAAAGTTCAAAGCTGTGGTCTTGGTAACATTTTAAAAGATTGCCTTCAATCCGTTTCTAAGAGGTGATTCTGGCACCATGCCTATTACCGTTCTTACCGCTTTCTTTAAATTTCAAGTAGGATGTCAGATGCAGAATGTCAGCAAGGCAAAGAGATTTCTCATGGGGTAAGGAGGGAGGAGGAGAAAGGATACTAAAAAATAATTCGGTAATTAGAGTCATGAAAAAACAACAACAATAAGTTATTTTTAACTCCTGGGAGAGCGGTACTCCAGGTGTTCAGAGGAAGAAAACCTCGTCAGGAATATGTTCGTTCGGCCCTTAGATACTTTAAATGAATTCGGAATGATGAGTAATCATCGCGAAGTTTGCTACATTGAGCCGTGCCCTTGAAATTCAATTGATTACAAAGTACACCTGTCATAATTCAGGATATTGTAACCAGTAACAAATTTTGAATAATTATAAAATGTCAGTAATATTAGCCATATCCTTTTTTTTTTTTTAATTGGTAACTTACGGGGGAGAGGGGAAGAGAGAAAGGGATTCAGCACAGACTAATAGTGAATATTCCTGAAAAGTCAATTTTGAATCAGCAGCTGATCTTTCATAGAGACATTGCTGCGTTTCTTATTTTTGCACTGGTATTTTAAGTGAGCACCTCATGTTACGGGTGTAGTTTGGGATACTTACATTTTGGTAGAATATCTTACACCTAGAATACCTTCTTATTCATCAAATGCATTCTGAGAATTCAATCCACGAGAAAGAACCTGCTTTAGTAGAGGGATGAAGTGTACTATCTCTTTGAAGTGTTTCCCCATTTCATTAATATATTTGCCAACCAAAGGAAAGACGCTTTGCTGGAGATACTGACTATATAGCTCAATTTTACCATTAGTCGGGAGTGAGAGTCACTTAAAAAGAAAGTATGATAAAAAGAGCACAGACACTTCAGAATACAGGAATCGGATTAAAAAAAAACACAAAAACAACGCACGTGGGCGCATCTCACATCACACTCCTCTGGTATCATGGTGGTCGTTGCCATTTCTTTGTCATAATTGGTCATGGATTTGTTTATGTCAATTTCTCGCAGAATTCTTGGTGTTTGTTGTCAGATACCGGGTGTTGTTTTTGATAGAAGTACAAGCACAGGGCTATATATTTTCTGCGGGCAAGAGTTCAGTTAACCGAGCAAGCATCCAGGCCAGAAATATTCCTTCATTCGGAGTATGTTATTGAATCATCATCTTTCCCCTGACGTTCATTGAGACTTTCTTCCGAATGAATTGCCACGCACATTTGAGTCTAATTGCTGTCTGCTAACGAACACAGCCGCTGCTCCGAGGGTCCTGCTGTTGCAGTCTTTCCGGGAAACCGACTACTGTAGTCGAATACTGGTCCTGTCTCGGTGGGTCCCTCGTACAAGGTGCATGCGAACGAGTGGTACTAGCAGATGATCACCGTTTCGCCTATGACCATTCCGCAGCCTCCGGGCTCCGGATAAGCCCGATCCCAGGTCTGGAGAGACCCGGGGAGAATTTCTTCTCGACCGCCACGTGGTAGCAGCGGGGCAGCCCAAGCTGGGGGCTGGCTAACGGGGACGGGCTGACGGCTGACCTTCCCGAGGCCGTGAAACACTGAGAGCTTTCCGTTGTTGTAGGCAGATGGGGGCAAATTGCCTAGCAGAACGCAGTGGTGGCAGTCCCCGATTGAGGGCCGGGGACTGACCAGATCGATCCTTCGAGATGTCGTGCAGCAAGCACAACGTGACAATAACCTAAACAAGACAATGACCGCACGCTGGCGGATGAGAAAGTGAGATTCTGGTCACGACGTGATACGAATCAGTCGGTTCAGGCTGTCATCAGCCTCCATTTGTCTGAAAGGGGTCCAAGCAGCAACAAATACCCACTAATCATGATGGTACAATATGGCAAAAATAAACGTAGGGCTGAGAAACCCACTAATATTCTCCGTAGGGCGGATGGTAGTTGCCAGGTCCCTCTACGCAAGTATGCTACTGGTAACCTGTGTCCGAATGCGAGTGTGAATGCGAGTGTGAAAACTAACAAGGGGACCCTAGCGGCGAGGGATCCCCCTGCAACACTTAACATGTTGCAGCTCAACGTCTGCGGCCTTCGCCCGAAGGTCCTGGAGCTAACTAAGCTCCTGAAATCAAAACATATCCATGTAGCTCTCCTTCAAGAGACACTACTGAATGGGAGAGGCGCGCACGTCACAGGGTATACCATATACACATGGTCGTGCACCAAGTGCCGAGGCATTGCCACATTGGTCCGCAATGACATTACGGCTGTGAGACAGCACGCCCCGACGAGCAATGGTGAAACTGATACCCTCACCCTTACAGTATGGAAGGACGGCGTGGCCTTTACCATCACTAACGTCTATAATCCCCCAACGGTCACCTGCGACCTAGGGTGGACAGAGGCTACCTTGAATAACACAATCATCGGAGGAGACTTCAACGCACGAAGTCCTGAAATGGGGTACACCCCAGAATCCACGAACACTGCAGGAAGAAACGTCGAAGATCTCCTCCTAAGTTCTAACCTGGTTCGGATACAATCAGCTGACTCCGCGCCCACGTGCCTGCATCGAGCAAACGGCGCGGAGAGTCGGCCCGACATTACGCTTCTATCTGCTGACCTCGTTACCAGACACAGCTACGCAGTCCTCGAGGACGTAGGTAGCGATCATCTTCCCCTCCTCGTACAAATCCAGACTAAAACAGCTAAGAAGAAGGAGAAGCGTTTGAACTGGAACTATAAACGAGGCAGATGGGAAGAATTCAGAGAGACTTTAGGTTTAACTCTGAACGAGATGGACCCCAACCAGGGTTCGATTGACGAAGCTAACGCCGTATTGACTTCGGCCGTGCTCGCAGCTGCTAAGCGGAGTATCCCGCGAGGACTGCAGCCCCTAAATCGCTTGCCCTGGTCAAAGGAACTTGAACAGGCGGTCCGACAGCGTAAGAGGGCGAGAAGAAAAGCAAAAACGAGCACGGCGGCCAGAATCGAATATAACAGATTGACCGCCAAAGTCAAGCTGTTGTCTAGAAACACCAAAAGGGCAAAGTGGTTAAACCTGTGCGAGTCTCTGAACGTGGACCCGAGTGGTGGCCGAGCGTGGACCGTCCTGAATCGCCTTAATCGGGGGCAAAGAGTGAAGAATGTCGCTCCGATACGGGCAAACAGGACGGTCGCGGTGACAGACCAGAAGCGTGCAATCATGCTTAACCGACACTTTGCCAGTACAAATAAGAGTGGCAAAGCTACGAATACGGACAAGGGGCTCCGTAAGGTCAGGCGTCAGCTCGAACAATCGCAGGTAGACAGCGATTACGAGGGCCTTAACAGTGAGTTCACCCTAGAGGAACTGGAGAGAGCACTTGGCAAGTGTAAAAATCGTAAAGCGCCAGGCCCGGACAAAGTCTCTAACGAGATGTTGCTCCAGATGGGCCCAACGGCAAAGAAATGGCTCCTAGCCTTAATAAATAGAACGTGGCACGAGAGAAAACTCCCTATTGACTGGAAAAAGGCAGTGGTGACAGCGATTCCTAAATCAGGCAAAGATGGTACCGAACCATCACATTACAGGCCAATCTCCCTTACTTCTTGGATCTGCAAAGTAGGAGAGAGGATGGTTAACTACCGGCTGACCTGGTATCTAGAAGAGCGCGGTTTTCTAGACAGACACCAGGCGGGCTTCCGTAGTGGCAGGCAGACGATGGACCAGCTTATCCGATTGACCCAAGCGGTCAATAATGGTTTCCATAGGCGGGAGCATACGATCGCCGTATTCGTCGATCTCAGACAAGCGTACGACAAGGTGTGTAAAGGTGGGCTACTCCTTAAATTACTCAAGGCGGAGGTTAAAGGAAATCTGTACGGATGGGTAAAAGATTTCCTGCACAATCGAACAGTCCGCACCAGAGTAAACGGACAGACCTCAAGCCAACTCACCATGGAGAATGGCTTGCCGCAAGGTTCAGCGTTAAGCTGCACGCTCTTTGCAGCTTACACCAGCGACCTTACCCAGCACCTGAGATGCGAAAAAGCGATGTATGCCGATGATATGGTAATCTGGAGGACAGGAAAGCATGTCCAATGGCTACAGCGAGACCTTAACCGGGACCTCGCGACGCTTGCCTGCTACTGCCGATTGTGGAAGATGGAGATAAACGTCGATAAGACCGTTTATCAACTCTTCACCAACGGCAAACACGCCCAGAAAGCCACCATCACTCTTAAGATCAATGGCCAGACACTCAAAAGGGAGAGCGCACCACGATACCTGGGAGTTGAACTTGACAGCAGGCTCAACTTGCAAACGCACGTCAGCAAGCTCGAGTCTGAGGCTAGGAGGCGATTAACACTGTTAAGATGCTCGCCAGTACCAACTGGGGTGCCACTGGGAAGGTTCTCAGACAGCTATACCTAGCCTACGTCCGGGCAGGCCTAGAGTATAGCCTGCCACTGCAACCAATGGCCAGCGACCGAACGCTGTCGGCGCTGGACCGACTTCAGAACAGCGCCTTGAGACTCATAACAGGCTGCCTCAAAACCACTCCTACGAATGCTCTCGAAATCATGACCAATGTGGAACCACTGGCAACCAGAAGGGAAGGAAGCGTACTATAGCAGTACGAGAGGTTAAAAAGGCTCTAGCCGGACTAGCCGGCGCGGGAGGCGATCGAAATCGACCCGCCACCGAGAATACTTCAGAAGAAGTCGTTCCTGGACGAAGCCAAACGGCTAACTGAGGAGTATGGGCTAGAAGAGGACAGAATGCCCCTTCGGTTATGGACGAAAGAGCCACCTCACGCCCCCCTGAAACCCCCAGTGGTCAAAACCACGCTATTAGATACAAACATGACAAAGGAGGTCAATCCCACGATTCTGAAAACGGCCGTTGGCGAAACTATTGACTCGTACCCAGCACACATGATTAAGGCTTATACTGACGGCTCGGCAGTACAGGCGACTACGAATGCGGGGTACGGAGCAATAATCTACTACTCTGACGGCACCGACACCGAAAAGATCTATGGGCCTTGCGGGGCGAACGGCTCCAACTTCGACGCTGAGGCGACAGCGATTTGGAGAACACTGACTACGGTTTTCAACGGCTTTGAAAACGGAACAGTATCGCCTGAAGATATTGTTGTGTTCTCAGACTCAAGGGCCACACTGATGGCCGTCCAAACGCTCAACCACAAGCTCGAGGCACATGGCGCAGATAAAATCAGACATATCTGCCACCAGATCATAAGTGGATACGGTGTCGAGGTCCACCTCCAGTGGATCCCCGCGCACATAGGAATCCGGGGCAACGAGGTTGCAGATAGCCTAGCAAAACAGGGGACCAGAGGCGAACAGCCAAAGCACCCAACGTCTTACCCAGCAGCCCGAGCCAGAATCCGCGCTCACGGACGCAGGAAATCGTTAGATCAGTGGGCAAACTCGGATAAAGGACGTAGGGTGTATCATAACCAAACCAAACCAGACATCAAAGACCCGATATTGACACTAGAGCGTAAATACGCGACTATTATACAGCGTATGAGGACGGGACATGTCCAGTTGAACGCACATCTAAATCGTTTCAACCCACTCCGTGAGCCAATATGCCGGCACTGCGGGTCCCCGCAGGAGACAGTCGAGCACATCCTGGCGGAGTGCCAAGGACTAAAACACCTCAGATCCCGCTACCTCCCAGATACCCCGACAGTCTCTAACTGCCTTTATGGGGCCGTAACACAACTAAAGAATACTGCCATATTCGCCATCGCCGTCACGAGTGAAAACTCGATCGGCCAGGGATGAGCACTCAAACGAACACAGCGGTTGGCAAGGTTTTCATGTCATGTAAAAGTCGTGAAATCTACGAGGTTACAGTCTTACACAGAAGGGAGTCCACTATCTCTAGAAGAAGCGCCAGATTGACAGTTCACGATTTGTGCATGGTAATGCTTTAGATTGTTTATATCAAATTTTTAGGTTTATCATGGTCTGCACTCCTCGTTAGACGGTGATTTATTCAGGTCTTCAAGATCGTGGAAACAAACAGAATCTGAGGAAATGGGAAATATGCTAAGTTCTATTCGAGTTGCGAATTATGTAAGAGTGGAGTTTGAGTTTGGGTTTGGGTTTAACGGCGCGATAACGGTCACTTTGCGTCTTTCGCGGTTTTTTCTTGATCTTACTTTGGGTTAGCTTTCGGCTTTCAGATTCTTATAAACAAGATCTAGTAAAAGCGAAATTAAAAATTAAGTGGAAAAGGCCCACATTGTAAGTATGCCTATAATTCTGGTTTTGTAAATATGATAAAAATCTGTAAAACCAACTTGTAGAGTTCAGCCTCCTTCAGAAAGAGTGAAGACAGACATGTGTTTAAAAAAAAAAAAGTGGAGAGAATGAAGCGAGACGTTTTCAGGAATAATGGTTTTTGGCAGTAAATATACTTCCCCAAACTATAATAAACCTGGGGAGGATTTAGAGTTTGAAGCGGAGACTTTCATGGGCAGTAAACATTTTGGATGGAGTTTCTTCTCAGTATTTTGTTGTTTGAAAGTTGATGGATGCAGAAGTCTCTCTCTCTCTCTCTCTCTCTCTCTCTCTCTCTCTCTCTCTCTCTCTCTCTCTCTCTCTCTCTCTCTCTCTCTCTCTCTCTCTCTCTGTCTCTCTGTCTGTCTCGCTCTCGCTCTCTCTCTCTCTCTCTCCCTCTGTCTCTCTCTCTCTCCCCCCGTGAGCGCGCGCATACACACTCACACACAGTTAATCACTTTGTTTTTTTCACCTATGAGTGAGACGAATGTCTTCTCGTCCCGTTTCTTGCCTTTACGCTTTGCCAATTACTCACAGACAGGAATCACGTCTGTCTTTTCTGTTTCCAGGCACAACGAGGGTATCTCGTTACAGTATTACGTGTTTTGATGCATATGTGTATATAAAAAACAACAACAAAAAGTGCTATATTCAAAGACAGATCGCAGCAGTACACTTTTCATTTCCTACCTTGCGAAGCCTATGAGACCGAATCGGGTATTCTGGGTCTGCACTAATTTGAACGTCGTTTTTGTCTTGTTATTAAGCATTGTAATTCCAGCCTTTCTTGTGATTGTTTTAAGATTTTGTCGTTGTTGTTGTTGCTAATGCTAGGTAAGTGCCACTAGCGGTTAGATCAGTAACCTTCTCAGGTCAGTTCAGTTTGTTCAATTGACAAGGTCTTGTTGATGAAATGTGTCTATAACCCGTGCATGGTCAGTCGTCACTTGCAAAGTTATAAAGTTCATCATTTGACATTAAAAGCAAAGCAACAAACAACATAAACAAATTGGTAATAACACTTTCCGAGCTATTTGCACTGAACTAATTACGGCGACCGTAGCAAGTTTGCATTGGCTGCACTAACAACTTTAGACAAGATATCAGCCAAACTTCTTCTGTCTCCTTCTGCAGTGCCACACCCCACTTTTCATTACATTTCTAACTTTTATTACAAATTAAATCACTTCTATCATTGCCATTTTCCCTTAATTTTCCTTCTGTCTAAATGTGGAACATAAATGTTGAAAATTGAAGAGCAGAAACCAGGGTGGCTTTTTTGAATGGCGCCCCACAAACTGAAATTTACCAAACAACAAACAAGAAAACAACAACAGCAACGCATTTCTTGGCAAATTGCGGGCGAGGGGGGGGGAGTGGGAGGATTTCATTTTTATAAGTAAAACGCCGTTCGGCCCTGTTCTGTGTCATGGTCCTATTAAATCATGAAGAATGGCTCATACCCAGGTATGCCCCCCCCCCTTCCCCCTTAAATCTTTAAGGAAAATGAAATTGATACGGCAATTAAGTAAAGTGCTGGGAACCAGGAGTATCAGATGAATTTCACACACCTTCCAGGCCACCGGGTAATAAATTGGCATGCATAGAATCATACATTCTTTGGCAAATTGAAGCTCTGTACAGTCATTGAACAGAGATTTGAGGTGTGGCTTGTATGAACTTTATTTACCAGCTGATGAACCCAGGTGCAACGACATCACACAGAGACATAAACATGAATCTCATTAAAATGCCGCCCTTAAAATATTTTGGCAACAAGGAGTTCAGACACGTCTGTTTAATGTAGGGCAGCTTTAACATAATCCCAAATTGCAAAACGAGAAATCTTGTGGACATTTTTCAGGGGGAAACCGAGACATCATTTGTGTGAAATTCATGTTCAGTTGTTGTTGTTTTTTTTCTCTTTCCATTCGCAAGGATGTTAATCAGTCACACCTATTTCATATAGTCAGAGGCAGATACTTCCTGGTATTATCTAATTGCAGTTCAGAAAGATACGGAGATCGTCAGTAAGTGATACTGTAAGATTTCTCTAGGGTAGACAATTATTGGGTGCCCCTCGATTTCTCCACCAGACGCGAGAGAGAGATACCGGACTTTTTTTATTAAAACCGCCAGCATTAATATTTGGAGCTGGCGCTGAACACCTGCACACCTGATGTTTTAAATGATGCTTGTCTTTATTGTTCTCTTGTGTTTATTTTTTACTCATAAATTGGATGATGCTGTCATGGCATTGGCGTGCTCCTTTGGCTGCTGCTTTCATCAAGTATTGAAAACTATTAGGCCCGGGTGTGTTTACCTTACCAACTGCAGAGCAAGGTTAAGGAAGTTCTGCATTAAAAAAAAACTGGATGTGCTATATGGGAATTAAACAGTGAATGAGAGAAGAAAAAGCAACACAAAACAAACTATAGATGAGGTGCGCGGTGAAGGTGGTCGAAACGTGAAGAGGATTAAAATCAATTACACAGAACTAATTAAATAGAAAATCAAATCAATGGCGCACAAAAGAATTTGAAACATATTAAATACTTCATTGGTTTCCATGGTTACAAAAGTGACGATGACACGAATGAACAATGGATCCGTTCGTATTTTCGACATCATACCAGATAATGAAAGATAAAAGTAATTCCGTGGATGCGGGAGCAACAGAAATCTTAACTTAAAGACAACAAATGAGATAGTTTCGCTGTTTGTCTTCTTCTCTCTTTTATACCAATTGAAAGTCCAAACAAGTAATACTAATATTAATGGCGGTAAGAAGATGAAATAATAGCCGCTGAAATAAACTCCTTCACATAGATGAACTGAACTGGAGCACCCGTGCAGAACAACACAAAGATAATACACCCCCCCCCCCCACCCCCCCCCCCCACCCACCCAAGCGAAAGCAGAAGTTGGATTTTTTTGTTTAACGGGAGAGAAATGGGAATGGAAGAATAAAAACCACACCCGAACTCACGGTCTGTCACAGTTTTATAGAAGTACTGATCAGCGAGTTACCAGAGTGACTTAAGGGATCGCACGAACAAGGGTGGCACCAACCAGTCTCACCATTTGATAAGCTCTGTTGACTGGATGTTCGTACGCGCTGCCACAGATCTCAACATTACGCCCGAGAGACGCGATTTGCTGCTGGCGGGTTAGCGATTACACACGGGCGGCACCTCCATCTATCTGGGCGCACGTACTGCATACTGGCAACAGGAAGGAGACCACTTGTTCTTCCTGGAAAGGAGAATTAGTGCCAAATGGTTTTCATTCATGGTGGATTTTCTTGTGGATTTTTCATAATTCATACTCTAGCTAGGCTTTGGGATATGAAATGTACTTTTCAGCTGTGTTATTGCTTTATGTAAAAGAAAACGATCCACAACCATACAGATTTTGTGGTAATTTGCAATGGAATTTAGCTCCACACGGCAGTGTATTGGTTTGTTTTTTTTTTCACGAATTTGCGAGCTGTGAAACTTTGTTCAGTTTTGGATTGGGTTGGATTGATCTTTGTGTTAAGTCAAACTGGTGGCGAAAACTGTGTTTGGTTTGAAGTGGATATCTTTAAATTATTATTATTATTATTATATGATCAGTTTTATTATAGGCTTATGATGAGCTTCTTTTTAATTTGAGATTGATTTTTGTATGAACCATCGGGAAAATAGCACCTTTCTATCAGCATTGTGAAAACAACAACAACAAAATAAACAAATCAGCGAGCTTTTTGCATGTTTTTAGAACGGCAGTTTTATTTTATGGGGAGAGGAAAACCAGGGAACTTCCATAATGTGAAAAAATTTTGTTCAATTGATATGACAGATTTTTATTCAATTGATATTGTTACCAGTCAAAGGAAGGCAATGTGTGGATGCATTTATTGCATTGTCTTCATTAACAGAGGAGAGGGGATGATTGAAATTCAAGAAGAGAAAAGAAAAAAAGTAAACTTTTTATCATGAGAGATATATCCATGCACAAGGATCTGACATTACCAGCAGAAAGTTCTAAGTGAATGTTGAGTGTCTGAATTTGTGAAGGGTGAAACATGGTCATTGTTTTTTTTTTTTTAGAATTAACTGGAATTAGTTATCAGGGATGTAAATCTTTCAGATTTTCTCTGATTTCAGATTTTTTCATTTTGTTGGATTTTGAGGGTAAATTCCTAGCTCTAGAGCTAAATCTATCCTTATTTTTTTTTAGTTATTTTAGGTTGTTTTTGTTTTCTTTATTCCCTGATAATAAATCTACGAATAAAAACAGTTAATTTCACAACTACATTAATACTATTGTCACGACATTGGTTTGCTAGTTGTACGACGAATTTTCAGAGAAAGATTCTCTGACGGACGCGTTTCCTTCACTATCGTTAGTCCGAGAATCTCCGAGGTTTCAGAGGAAAATAGCCTAGGCCTAGCCAAGCGGGGAAATAGATGCAAGGCCAGGGAAATAACTCTCATCGTTTTTAAGTTTTAAACCATGGCGTCGTGTTCACAATTTCCCAGGTTTGTTGAACGAGATACAGCAGTTGATGCGATTGATCTAGAGTGTAGGAACAAGTTTAGATGGGATTGGTTGTTCTTGAAAGATGACAACGGCGATTATTTTTCAGATTATTTCCGTAAGATAGACAAAGATGGGTTTTGCTTGGTGCTGTTATTGCAAGTGTGAGATTAAGTACGGCAGTGGTGGTATGCGTTGTTTAAAGGACCATGCCAACAGGTCTAAAGCTCACGAGCGAAACCGTCGTATTTTTCGTTGCCCCTTGACCCCACCGGGGCCTATGCGGCTCCTGGCGTTTCATTTTCAGAGAATTTTTTCAGATGTCATTTACATCCCTGAGTTATACATTCAGTGCTCTATGGTGGCAAGCTGTTTTTTCCACCCTTTCGTTGTTTCCTGTTGGTCTGATGCAGACCTTATAAAGTGCACAACAAAGAAATAAACACAGTACAACTCTATCTTACAAAAACAAAATACTGTGAAGAAAGGAATTTTTTTTTGATGAGGCATAGTATTGAAGAGGACGATGTCATAACTCAAGAAACTACTATCTCGGGTAATTTCCGATCACGGTAAAAGTTGGACAGTGTGTTGTCTAAAAGATAGAGAGGAAGAACATGATGATTGTAGCATGTACAATGTGAAATATGGCCAGCACGACACGGCCAGAGAATAGATTTTGGAACAGAGAGGAAGTTATTTCCGACTGCTGCGGAAATTGCTTCTTTGGTACTCTACAAGTTGGCGCCAGTTGTTTTTGGGGGGGGGGGGGGTGTATTGTAACGGGGTAAAAATATCTTTGAACAACAGTGAACCTTTCGCATTGCCCACTTTCGTTTGCCATTGGGTGACAGAGTACCCTTCGACAACTTTGCTTCCAGATTTCAGCTTTCGAAAAATCTTAATTTGGATCACAGGCAGCTCTTGACTTTTCTTTATGCTTACCTGTTCCTTTATTCTCTGTGCAGTCGTAGTTCTGGCATAATTACATATGCACATATACTCTTCTTTCTCTCCCTCCCCCTCTCCTCCTCCTCCTCCTCCCCCCCCCCCAATTCATTAATCCGTTTTTCTCATTTACTTTGGGTGTGATTCATCATTGTTGTGTCATCACCGCCTTATCCCGCCCTGCCACATTCTGTTTTTGGTGATTGTGCTACAATGGCAGGTCTCACGCTTGTGGTTTGTTCATATCTCAAAAATGTTGAAAAATAATGTGGAACAAATCATGGAATATTATATATCTGTTGAAAAGGAATCATTTAGGGATCCCAAAAATGATAATTATTTGAGCCTGAGACTCACCTACATTTCATAATACTGTTCTGAAGTTACCTGCCCTTAGAAATTTGTAATTTGTAGACGGAGTGCAAAACTCCCTGGTAACAGATATGAATGCAACAGCAATAAATAGGAACCCAATAACTAGTTCAGGACATGCATTATGAACGAGAAAGAGACAAGAGTAGATAAATTATCTTCTCCACAAAGAGATAGAGATATTTAATGTTGAAAATATAGCTTACAAGCCAATGCATCAAATAATTGTAAGGAATAGTTACAGTAAGTACCAGCATCATTTTTTTAGGAATAGAACCAGTAGAACTGAATGAATGTTAAATACAAATTTCGCATCAATAAATGGGTGCATATTTTAAAGAGAAAAGTGTTCAAATTGGGAGTGCAGAGGTTTTAATGTATGGCACCATCAACTTATCTCACCCTGAAGTTATCAACACGTAAATTTTAATTCATATTATTATTACGTCTGAAGTCTTCTTCGTGCACCACATTAATTTGCTTTTTTTTTTTTTTTTTTTAAAAAGGGGCAAAAAATGGACCTGCGAAATCTAGATCTGTATGATATACAAACATCTACATTACGAGAGGTGGGGGTGGGGGATAGAGAGTTTGGGGTATCCTTACATTTGTTCACATTTTTGTTCTTTCTATGGCAGCGCAAACTTCAAATGACACATTTTGGCCACAAATGTAACTCTGCCCTTTACAGTTTCGCAATCGGATTTTCTTCCGGCTTTTTGGCACATTGCAAAGATGCTTCTTGCTTACTGTGTCTATTCATTTGTTTCTTTTAATGCTTTACTTACCACGGGTTGTACAGTTTTACCGCTCCCATGCTTTCACTCGTACTACTTTTAGAATCATCACAGTTCGACGAACGCAAATGAGATGGACAACTCCAAACTGGAATTCCGTCATCAGTATTTTTTAAAAAAATGTTTGTAATTTTTCAGGCACTATAATACACGGACTAGGCACCCACACTTTCCTTCTTTCACGGGTGAGGAGATGGACCTACTCATGCACTCTTTGTCTTGATCTCGCTTACACTTCATCACCTGTCTCGATACTCTCGCTCGTCTGGTCATCTTTCTGAGACGGTTACCGATTTTCAATACAAGCACTTTTCCTTTTCCCCATTCTTTACTTCTCTTTCCATTTTACCCTTTTTCTCTTTCTCGTAATTCTCTCTCTCTCTCTCTCTCTCTCTCTCTCTCTCTCTCTCTCTCTCTCTCTCTCTCTCTCTCTCTCTCTCTCTCTCTCTCTCTCTCTCTCTCTCTCTCTCTCTCTCTCTCTCTCACACACACACACACACACCTCTTCCTGAGGTCATTTTTCTTCCCGTATCCCCTCTCTTTGGTCCCACAGTTATCCTCCTCTTCATCTGTTCCCTCTTCCCTTGTGTTACTCTCAGTCTTCTTCATTGTTCTTCCCATGTATTTTTTGCTACACTGAATTTAAGATTTAATAAAATACAAACCGAGCAGCGTATTTCTCTCTCTTTCTCTCCCCCCCCCCTTCCCCCACCCCTCTCTCTCCCTCCCTCCCTCCCCCTCTCTTAAATAAATACTTTCAAAAAGTCCCTCACAGTGTCTGCTTTCAAGACACGGCCATTCGTTAATAATGTTCGTCGTTTCTACAGTAAATTTAACGCGCACAGTGGTTTCTTTGATGCGGACGAATGATCTATAGCTTTTCTTCTTTCACGGATTTTATATGAGATGACCTTGTAATACTCAAGTATTTTTGGCTGGTCGTTGGTCTGCTCATTTGAAACAACGGTGATTTAGGATAGTAATCCTGTAAGGGGAAGCGGTGGGCGTGGATTGAGAAATAATTGGGGGGGGGGGGGGGGAAGAGAAAGACACACACATGACGAAAATCAGATCTAAGAATATGAGAAAATTTTCTGGTAAATCAGATGCATTCGAGCGCCCATCCTTCATCGTGAGAGACAGGATAGATTTCTTCTTATCCACTTGAGTTGTCCTTGCATATGGCGCGCGTCGACAGCTTTCTTTTACCGAGTGAAATGTTATGAACCATCGTCATCACGGAACATTTTTTTTCCAGTTTTGGAGCCATCCCTGAATACGTATGCTCCATTTTGGGTGTTTTTGATTTTTAATTGCGAAACTGTAGTGCACAAATATCACATGTAAGCGCATAATTGGTAATTCTGATGATTCACTGATCATATCTTGTCTGGGGAATCGGCAATGTTATATTACATTTTACTTGTAGAATTCATCCGCGCTGGACTCAGTATAGATATTATCGCCCAAATGCACTTACAAGCCTAAACGTATTTCAACTTCCCAGTCACCTGGAATGTAGCGGGAACATAACTACAAGAGTGCAGCTTTGTAATGTTATTCGTATAGAGTCATGCATGTAACAATCATTATTATGTTTTTTTTTTTTTTAATGGCCCTGATTTGAAGCGATTTCGGAGAGTTGTTAATGGATGGATAAATTAGTTGGACATTCATTGGGTTTTTGCTGTTCCAGTATAAAGGCTGTATAGAGAGGAGGAAGCCCTTCGTTCTGACATTTTTTTGCTGACAGACGTTGATGAAATGCGAATGTCCTAAAAGATGACTGAAGCAATCATTTATCTATTGTGATTGCCATTTCTCAACATTCCATTGAGTGCTTTGACAAAGAAGTGGAAACATTAGCAGAGAGAAACGGTTCTAGAAAAAGACATTGAGGCAGGAGCACCGCGGCGCTCAGGTTATAGAAGGGAAATTACCGCAGGGTTACTGGGGCTGAATAGAGCATTCGGATCTCGATTAGTTTTGACTAATTAGGTTAATCAGGCAACAGAAAACAGAAAGAGAACACAGGTGGTGGAAACCCTTTTAAAGAAGTGGAAAGAAAGGGGGGGGGGGATTTTTGTTTTGCAATCTGCGAGTTAAAAATAATCATCTTTTGATTTAACTGAGTTAGTTAAGAGAAGGAAGACCAAAAAAATAATAAACGTTATATATATCATTGTTGTATAACAAGAAACGGCAGTAGCAACAACGAGATGAGCAAGCGCACTATAGGAAAGATTTTAAAAGAACTAGAAACAAATGAAATGGTGAGAAATCGAAATAAAAAGACAGCAAAAAACAAAATATTCTATAGCGCCCGAGGAAATAAATGAACTAAAGGTTTTCAAGACAGCTTGACGCCTTAGTACTTCCGTGAATCAAAATTTGGCATGTGGCCTTCTCAACCCGTTTGTTTCGTGTTCACCTACCTCATCTGTCACCGATTTTTCTCTCGTTTTTCTCTCTCCCTCTCTTATTCTCTCTTCCGCCTTTCCTTCCTCTCTGGTCCCGTCTCTCTCTCTCGCTCTCTCTCTCTCTCTCTCTCTCCATCACCCTTCTTCTCCTCTCTCCCTCTTTCTACCTCTTTTCTGTAGAATGAATAAGGTAGCTGGTAATGCAAACCCATTTTGCAAGTTAACAGGTTCAACTTAAGGCCTAATGGGGTGGCTTCTGAGCAACTATTAAGTAGCTGTGTGAGGGCTCGACAGTGGAAAGCAACTTTTTAATCACAGGTGAGTTTCTCGGACTGGATAATTAAAAAAACAAACTCACATGTAAGCGCCTGGCCAAAGGGATATCCAGATTTAACAGTCGAAAAGTCCTCTATGAATGACAAGTAGCGCGTGTGGTGCAGATTGCCGTCAGAACCTGAAAAGTGAAGTGAGGGATAGAAAAAAAGGATAGAAGGAACAACAAGAACTTAACACCAATAATTTTATCCACATGTAGAAGTGATGGATTGAAATAAATTAAAGTGTATGATAACAAAATACACATCATCGAAGAGGCGTGGGTGTAGCATCTGCAAGCTATCCCTTGCCCTCCCCCGTTTTCTTGTTACACTGGTGAGCATGTGTTCATTTCTTCTTGACAACCGCTAGAGTGTACTGTACTCCGTGACCTGACCTTCTTCTCCTAGTGAGTAGTTTTTTCCTCGCCCGCTTGTTGTCAGGTGTTTTGACTCGTTCAGTAAATATTAGTATGTTCCCGAACATTCGATAACACTGTGGAGAAGGATGTTTACGCCAGATTTGGCCTTGAGTGATGTAACCTGATGACGTATTGATGCGTGATTGGTTAGTTTGTGCGAGGGCAAAGGTAACGTTTATTTCGGGAACTTTCTGTAGGAATGTTTATATAAATAGACCTGTGTGAGTGGTTGGTGGGGTGAGTAAGTGAGTTTCCTTTTGTGTGGCGTAGATATTTAGTTTCGCTGGCGTCTTCCTAGTAATTTATTGTTCACTATACAGTTATTAAACTTTAGTATTATTTAATCTATCGTCGGATCTCGTGTTTATTTATTTTACAGCTGTAATAGTTTCGTTTTCTAAAGGGTTGTAGTTAGATCAACTAACTCCCCCCTACTATAACGTGCTAGAACAACCTCAGCTGTTACAGTGGGGACAAGTGATAGGGTTTAGGGACAGATTCAGTTGCTTTCCTCGGCACATGGCCAGTTCAGAATTTGAAACAAAAGAATAACAGAGCAGTTTTTGTCTTAAACAGTTAATACATAATTATTGTTTTGATAAAGGTATGAGGGGAAAAAATGCAACAAATAAACCAGGTTGAGTGACTGCATTTAAAGGAAAAAATAATGAGGTTCATTTACCAGCCACAGAAAGTGACTGTATCATAATGAAGTACTGGCATAAATTCCCGCCTAGCTTTGCCATGCTGTTTTGTTCTGCAATAATGAATCTCTTCATGTCAATTAGGGGAGCATAATGGCACCGATTTAGACAGAGAAAATGATCAGAACTGCACCAAGCCACAGCATAATCTGCACACGAAAACTCGAATTTGTAGAGACCTGGCCGGGAAAACGAACTCAAGAAGTGAGGGCTGAAATAATTATTTTGCCCCACGAAATCAAGTGGTGGAACGCACGAATACGAGGCATCACATTCAGATAATTATTCAGTTGGGGAGGGGGGGGGGGTTGTCGGTGGACGAATGTTTGGAAATTTTTGTTGGTTCAGAAACAGCAGTAGCCTGCATGGGGTCGGGCGAGGTTATTTATAAACATAATAATAGCGCGCTACTCACTCTCTCTCTCTCTCTCTCTCTCTCTCTCTCTCTCTCTCTCTCTCTCTCTCTCTCTCTCTCTCTCTCTCTCTCTCTCTCTCTCTCTCTCTCTCTCTCTCTCTCTCATTTTATTATGTATCTTCCACGCCCTCCCTCGCTCTCTTTTCTCTCACTTTTCTGATTATGCCATTCATACCCTCCCTTTCGCCCTTTACAGATGGAATAGCTAATAGCTGGTTGATGATTGATTGCATGGACGAGGGTGGGAGAAAAAAGAAGAAGAGAGGAAAGACGTTGAAAACAATAAAAAGGCAAAGGGAGGAGATACAGAGTCTCAGATATGACTTTGGTAGCTTGCGGCATCAACAAATGGCGACAATAATTATTTGGTACTACTGGTAACAACTGTGGTTTGTTTGCGCAGTGGGACGCGAGTTTTCCATCGAGAAACTGCTGAATGTTCGTCCCTGATACTGGAAAAGAACCAGAAATGTTTAAACACGTGCACAAGACATACTGCATTGTAGGAGTAACATTAGACCAACTTTAGCATGGCACACACACACACATACACACACACACACGCACGCACGCACGCACGCACGCACGCACGCACACACACAGACAGACAGACAGACAGACAGAGAGGGAGAGGGAGAGAGAGAGAGTGCATTGTTCCGAAGGAAATTGAAATAGCATGGAGGGAGAGAGAGCTGTAGAGTGGGAGGGAACATTGAACAAGCACACCAAATCTAAAAATGACAACATCTGATGAAATAATAATATAGCCAGGCATTGAAGCTTTTCTCGGGGAATGCAGAGTAAACCTTCAGGCAACGCGACAAAAAATGGAGAGGTGAAAACATAATGAAATAGACAAGTCTCGGAAGAAGATAAAAAATCTGAACAATAGAGACAGCATGAGCAAAACGGCATGTAACAAAGGAATGCGCAAGCGAACAGCTGTAACTGTGGCAGCTACAAAAACAGTCTTTCTGCTCTACTCTGATCTAGTGGAGAAAAACAGTTGGGCCGAAATCGTAGCAGTGTTTCATTAATTGTGTTATTTGCCAGGCACGGTTAGATTAGAACTGTCAGAAATCATCGGCCAGCAGAATTAGCGATTGACTTCACACAGTGACCGTAGTTCTGACAGCGGAACTGGTTTACCTAATCTCGCTAATGGTTTGTTTTATACTGGTAGCTTAGTATAGAACAGTACTTGTGTCCACTCTGTTAACCTCAATAATAAACTCACCCTGATTCACCAAGTAAATGGGGAAGAGAACGAGCGCACCTCATTGTGGGTGTTTCTGTGTATGTGTGTGTGGACGGGGGTGGGGCACGTGTGCTTTTCGAGATTTCTAAAGAATTATTCGTGAAGAACTGTATTTGCTAGACGTGTTAAAGAAGAAACTTAGGCCAGCGCTGAGAACATTCGATGGATTTCAGGTATATCATTGTTTGGTATTTTCCTTCTCAGAGATGGCGTATTGTAACTATAATAGGACTTGATTTTGTTTTCTTTTACTGCATTCATAGACTATAATAACAATGCCTTTCTGAGAGTCGTGTGATTCAGTTTGGTTGTGTTGTTGCAGCTTTCAGCGGATCCAGTTTTGGACTGGTCAACAGATTTATCTTGTGAGGAAGCTCAAATATGTGATTAAATACAGATTGGAAGTTTGTCTGTTTCCTAAATGTCAGTATCCTGAACCAGGCTTGGGGAGCCTGAGCATTAGAGTGTACGCTGCCCACAAGATGATATGACTACAGCAACGTAACAGCAATGTTTTCAGTACTGTTATCTTGGTTTCTTTATCAGCTGCTATTGGAAGCCAAGATCCTGGATATCCCGGGATTCGGTTCCGGCGCTTGACTGGCTGTAACTAAACACAGTCCCGTCTCTGTTGGCTGCCACCCTCACCGGCCATGATTTATGACAAATTATGATGGCAGCCCACTAATTAAAGCTCCAGGTCACAGCGATAAGCCAAAGTCAAGGACAGACAAATAGAGAGGTTATTCCCCTTTTCCTTTGAGCAGGTTTTCGACGTCGAGTTATTTATTATACGTATCTTTTCTTTCATATCCATCTGTTGGAGTCATTTCTCTGCCGCAGCATCGTGAGCGAAGAAACGGTTCTTGATACCTCTCCATCTGTCTGTAAAGTCTCTATCCCTTCCAGCATATCTGGTCTTTTCTCTCCTCCTCCTCCCCCTCCTCCTCCCCCTCCTCTCTCTCTCTCTCTCTCTCTCTCTCTCTCTCTCTCTCTCTCTCTCTCTCTCCTCTCTCTCTCCTCTCTCTCTCCCTCTCCCCCTCTCTCTCCGTCTCCTCCCTATCTTCTTTCTGTATGACAGTTTCTGTTTTTGCTCTATACAACAGAGCCCGCCTAGTTAATTTGCAATACCTTCTAAAAAAAAATAATTCTTTCATTTTGGAAACCATTTCCATTATGCGTGGATTCTTCCCCTGTGGTGTGCTGCTGTCCCCTCTCCCCCCCCTTCTCTCTCTCCCCTCCTCCTCCTTCCTCTCCCTCTTTCTTCTGCTCTCCCCCCACCCCCCCCCCCCATGATCGGCACAGCATCGTAGTTTATCATCTGTCGCAATTAAAAAAAAAAAAAAAGGATTGTATTTAAAGTTGGCAGCGCTGTTTTTTCGGCATGCTCAAGAGGTGTTATGATCTACGTTTTTTTCCGTTTCCCGCGGGCGTTGTCACTGACTGTTATCATCCAATCATAAATCAAATGCTCCTGCGTGTCCACAGACCATGCCCCAATTCTTAAACTTTTTAGCTCAGGAGTGCTGGGCATCATACGGATTCCGAATCGATTTGCCTAGCATACAGAGGAATCACTTCATACAAAGTTTGATTTGATTATTCCCCAAGCTGTCGATCGTAAGGCTACCTGGCTGTCCAAAGCGTCTTCTGTATGCTTACGTTTGCAACAGGCCAGTGCCACCAGTGTGTTTATCATTTCTCCACCGACTTCCCACCTGTCTTTTGGATTGTGAACATAATTGTTTGTCTTTTGCTCTTTCCTGTCATGCTTTCTTTTCTTCTTTGTTGCCGTATCTGTATGTCTTGTCCTCACACCCTTGGCCTTTTCGTCGACTCCCTCTGCCTTTCCCTCGGCCTCATTCACTTGCTATCTCTTCTACTCTGTCCATTCTATGGCTACTAATGGATTTCACAGGTCAGATATCTGGCTGATTCCATCGAGTGTTTAAAGTCAAAGTAAATTCTGATGGGAAAATTTACAAATTTCTGACCCCTGATTGAGAAATTACAAAAAACAACAACAAAACACGGTGTCGCTGTGGTCTGTGTTTGAAAATTGGCAAATCAGTAGCTTTACTTTTGAGATTGGACTCCTAGAACACTTTTAGATCTAATAATTTGGATGGTGGTAGACTTAATCAATACTCTGTACATAACAAACGATTATTTGGATGAATATGTAATTTGTGTTGCAAATCAACAAACACTGTAGATCGGCATAGTTGTTCTTTCTCCACATAATATTATATTGTAAAGCATAATTCACGGTTTGGTGTGATAGGGGTAAGACAAAGTGTGGTTAGATTGACGGGACGATAAAGTAAATAATATGCTTTACAAAGTGGAAACGTTTTTGTGCGTTCAGAATTCCCCTCCCTCTTTTGCCGACACCAGATGGTTTCCTTAGAACTCTGTGAAATTTCAAGTTTATTGCAAAATAGATTTGTCTCGAAATCTTTGAATATCATTCCATCAAGATTTTGTAGGGTCTCTTTCCCGCCGTATTAATAATAGAATATGGAATGCTAATGGAACAGGTATATGTGGGAAGATTACACTTGGTGTAAGAGTGGAGTGGATTTCATAAATGTATACGATGGGCGATAAGCCGGAGCTCTTGCGCCATATCTCACTCTGAAAAATGACATTGAAATTGCAGAATACATTTCCTTATTATATACATATATATATAAAGTAAATTCGCCTGTATATATATATATATATACACACACACACACACATACACACACACACACACACCCACACCCCACACCACCCCCCCCCCCCCTATACCTTCGAGATTGTTCCCTTCTCCTACAGTCATCCTCCGATATAACAGTACTGATTGTCTATTGTGTAGGAAGAGCCAAATTGGAGCTGCAACGGTTGGAATTTTAGCTACAACATCAATTGCTATAATAAGTATATTTTGGACAGCATAAGGGTAAACATCCATTAGATTTATATGGAATTTAAAAGAAATAAGGTGAATGAAAAATGGGTGATTTCCTAACAAATAGATATTATTGCATGTATTTGTTTATTTATACTGTATCTGGCAAACTGTATTGGTTTCATCCTTAAATCAGGCCATCGATTGCAACATACCTCTCAGACTGGTTGAAATGAATAGCATCCTATTATTTTTCGCATTGTAGCTCATCAACCTCCTGGCTGTTCGAGCGCAGTAACTAGGTAAGAGTTTGGGGTCGGTTATTGTGCTATTAGGACGTGGCGTGCACGTTAAAGTACGATGCAATTAGCAGAAATTAGATTGGCAGCAATACTGAATCGCACAGGTTGGACAACCATTGACAGAAAGTATAAATTAGGTCAACATGCAATTAAACATTGGGTTCAGGCTCCCCAACTCTTTCATTCTGACATGTAGAGCAAAGGATGGGGGAGAGATTTAGAAAGAAATAAAGTTGATAAGTTTGATTTTTTTGTTTGTTTGTTTTTTCGACGCTAAATTTTAGGAGCTGCAATGCTGCATTTCAGACGTAAATGACACGCCCACCTGTTACAAAAGACGTTTGTACGTTAGCTGCGTACCCAGCATGATGCATTCCTGAAATTTCAATTGTAGACAGCTGCTGTTCAGATGTTTTGAAATGTTTGATAATTTTCTCGGCAGTTACTCAAGTTATGCGCCAAGCCCTGTCATTTCAACTGTTAGATATTGACGAAAGCTGTAGACATTTTGTTCAATATACGCGTTAGGACTGAATTATCGTTACCTTGTGTACGGTATAAGGACTCGTGAATTCAGTGGGTGTAAGGTTTCTCTGGGAACAAGTAGAGAATAGCTGTAAAATTAGGTCATTGTTTACCGGTCAATAGCAACAAAGCTCAGATTGCAGATTATTCCTGCCCCGCTGCCTGGATGTAAACTCTAGCATAGCCTGTAATTTACATGTTGGAGATGTGTCAGTAGATACGGGTATGAACTCAGACTATGCATTTATCTTCTGTCCTGAATAAACTTACATCTTGGTGAAATGCGCTGCCACGTCATCCTTCTTTTGCTCCATTGACATCAAGGTGGGTATAATTCAGTAACTTAATGTGAATTGAAAACAGGTTTTCCTCTCTGAATTCTGCTTGTGGTGCTGTGGTTTGATTTACAAATATTCGTAGCATGGCATAACATGGCACATGGATGAAATCTCACACATAGCACCGGAAAGCACACCTCGGTTACACTGAAGTTTGTGGTCAGTTCCACGCCAGTTGTGGTGGAAACTAATAGTAATAAACACCCACACATGCAGATAATCTTTCAAATCTTTTGGCGCACGCTTAAGTCGAAGACAATGTTTGAAATTGCCGTTTAAAGCTAATCTTGGTGGCATTTGTAGAAATTTAAAGGGAAAGACAGTTTTTGTTTTTATTATTCATAACAAGTGTTTCTTTAATAAAGGATTTCACACACATGGTACACCCCCTTCCTGATATTATGCGACAGTAGTAATAATAATAGTTCGTCCATCAGGTATGATGATGACCTTAACAACACCAGAGGAATAAAGAACAGAAATTGTTGAGAATTTCAACACATGGACAATAAAGAGAACTAAAGTACACAGAGGACAGAATGGAAAGACTGTTCTTTCATGACTTATGGCTTCTCATGTGACTGATAAGTCCTATTTTTGCCCTGCAGACCCTTCTTGACAAGAGTGCTCCGTTGGTTCAGTACCACTGGGCCTTTTCTTGCGCCGTTCTCTTTTTTTGATAGCCTGCTGGACTCTGTCAGCTTCCCATGCTTTGCTGCCTCTGGTAAGGGCCGCCCTCCAATTTGCACGATCAAGCGAGAGCTTTTCCCACTCACTCACATCAATGGCAAAGGCCTTCAGTGATTGCTTGAGAGTGTCTTTGTAACGTCTCTTTGGGGCCCCAACATTCCTCGTTCCATTGGAGAGCTCAGAGAAGAAGATTTGCTTAGGGAGTCTGGAGTCGGGCATTCTGACAACATGTCCTGCCCAACGTAGCTGAATTTTTTTCAGGTGGCAGAAGATGCTCAATTCCTTGGCACGATTGAGGACCTCAGTGTCTGGAATTTTATCCTGCCATTTGATCCTTAGGATCTTTCTAAGGCAGGCCAGATGAAAGTGATTTAACTTTCTGGCATGCGATTGGTACACTGTCCAGGTTTCAGCCCCATAGAGTAGGGTGGGAAGGACCACAGCATTGTACACTTTCAGCTTAGTGTCTGTGCGAATGCCGGCGACATCCCATACTCTCTTTCGAAGCCTGCCAAATGCAGAGCTGGCTTTGCTGATTCTTGAGTACAGTAGTACTTACATTGAATAATACGTACTGGTCTAAAATCACTGAACCTCGCCAGTTCTGCTCTCTATTGGCTGTTTGTAGATATAAAAGGCCACACACCGCCCCTTCTCTGATAAGGCTTTCATGTTCCAGGCAAGGAATTACATCTTAAAATTGACTGAGTTTCCAAGTAATGTTTGGGTGCCGCAACCGAGAGAAAACCTTATTGGCTCGTAAAACTGGGGATGAAAAGAGATGCTCTAACATAGCCCAGACGAAATACTGACTCCGGCGATCACATTTTGGTGGAAACTTAATTTGTCTCCGCTCATGCCGTCTCTCGAACTCCATTTCTTTCTTCTCATGTTGCCATTCCCTCTTTCCCCTTATCATTTTGAAGGAGCTAATCTCTGTCTGTGCTTAGCAGCTTTCACAGTGTCTGTATGAATGTGTTCGTTTAGTCTTCCTTCCTGTTTGTGTTTGTGAGACTGTTTTGTGTGTCTATGTGAACATTTATAACATGCCCGTTTTTGTGAATGCTTTACGTGTGTGGTCCATTCGGAGGTTTCACTTCGAAGTAAGGCCGGCGAATCTCGTATTGAAGCTGTATCCGCCAATTACAATGGCAACCCCAGTTATCGAGAGAGCTTTAAAGGCCTATCAAAGGAAAGGGAGAATAATTAAAATTTGTGGCACTGCAATCTTTTGAGATTCAATGAAACTCACTCCGGAGTGCGTTTTTTACGTTGTTTTTCTAACAAGAAAAAAAGGGGGGAAGGCAAGACTGACTGAACTCCTGAAAAGAGGAAGGGAAAAAAATAAAAAATAAAAAGTTCATGTCGCGTTGACATATCCTGTTCCATATTCATTAAATTGGCGGAAATGGAGGAAAGTAAATGAGATTGGCCGAACACTTCAGGGCAAAATGGCAGCAAGTTAAGTGACATGTTATTTGTTTGCTTGGTAAAATTTGCCATCATTCTGCAGGCTGATGCTCAGTGCACGCTAAGTCCGAAGAGTTTCCCGTCGTTAAAATGTCCAAGATTTTAGCGAGATTTAAGGAGGAGAAAATACAAAACCTTGGGTCCATAAAGTGTGTGCGCTCGACTGTGGTCATTTTCTTTAACCCCGCTCCCTTTACGTAGGCTTTTCATGTGCTTGGCCTCACATACCCCCCCCCCCCCCCGGTTTCCCAATTGTTGGGAGGTACATACATTTTGAATGTCGATGATAAGGTCTTGATGTTTGAACAAAGTGACATTTTGTGCGAGCTATTTGACGGTTTCATCAGAGACATTATTTCAAAGAAATCTAAGTGTAACAATTTAATTTGTTCAAGTAAAGGACATAAACCAGCCTTTTTTAGAACATTAGTTGTCAAGCTTCCGTACACTCCTTAGAACCCTCGTGTATTTCATATAATTATGGATGCGCCTTGATCTTCGTTAGCCACTCTATGTAATGAGATGTCTTGTGCCTCATTATCCATAGTTAATGTCACCAATACTTTGGCCAGGGAAGGAGAAAACAGACCAGTAGCAACCATAGGGAGAGGAGTGGGGACAGAAAGATGTCAAAGACGGAGATATATTCAGTTTGCTCACTTCGTTAGGCGAGTTCAGGTGCGAAGATTGCAATTTTGTTCAAGCTGGCCACACACCTACAACTACAAGTGGATTTGATCAAGCGGACCGAATAAAGTTCCCTTGTGCAACCACGCCTCAAGCCCCTTTATGTTTCGCACACACTAAACACATGTGTATCAGTTTTATTTGCACAAATTGCTTCAGAAATGGCTTCCAGGAGAGACGAGTCAATCGTTTTGTGTACTCTTTCTGTTCAATTGGTGATGAAAAGACGAAGGAAGAGCATGCTTTGTCTTTTAAAATCCTATAGTCTTTTGATTTGATCTTCCACAAACATTCGTATGATTTGTAGAGTTCAATAAAAGTCAGAATATTTTCTCTAGACCAGGAAGCCATATCAAGACTCACAATTAGGCTATTTCAAAAGACGAATAGGTCTAGACCAGAGCTCTGCCTATCCGTTGATACCATTCACAATAGGAATTAGCACTGTAAACGCACTAGACATTTACAAGATCAAGCCCGTGGGCAAGCGAAGGGAGAGGGAAACGGGGTGGCGCGTGCTGGCATGACGAAAAGACACCCGACTCCTTCAAGCCAAGCCGAATGGAGCCAACTTCCTTGCGCAAGCTTCAAGTAACATAGACTATAATAATGTCATGCATACTTGCAAGTGTGTGGCGAGAGGAAGCTTCCAGTGAAATCAGTTCATGTTTTGCTTATGTTATAATCCTTTGGCACAACACTATGTCTAACAAGTATTTAGTTTTCATTATGGGCAAATCCACGGTTGTGAAATCACTGTTGAATGCTAGTTTTCATGAAAATGCCCTACTATGAACCAAGAAGGCAACTTTCCTTGCTCACCCCGTTTGCCGCCTTGTTAAGAACCTCGACGTTATGTCGTCATGTTCTGTCAAACTGCCTAATCTATGATTCTGAATGGCACAGATTATTTTTTCTTTCTGTCCCGCCTCATTCTCCTAAGCTATTGAAGACTGATACGGCAGGCAGTTCCAGGGAAAGAGAAATTATGTGGTTTAATTTTATGTTGCTGAGAGTATTGACGAATTCATTCAGTGAATCTGCAAGTTGATGTGCGATTATGCAACGCCACCCAGCTGGCTGTATTAAAATGTATATATGGGGAAGGGTAACCTATGGCATGTAAACATAGTTTTGTTTCATTGAACTTTGAGGGGGGGGGGGTGTGGAGGATAAAAGAAAGAGAGGAGGGATTACAGTTGATTCCCCTGTCTGTAGCCACCCTTTGTTATCTACCACTACTGCCTTCCTTCCTCCCCCTCGGGGTGGCCATGCATCATAATCCTGTATTTAGTGTGTACGACAGCAAGGCTGGTGGTTGTCCTGACAGGTTATGCTGTATCGTGGTAGCACGTTTTACGGTGCCGCTGTTGGTTTTTATGACTAGTATTTTTTAACTTATTATGTGATTATTAAGTAAGTGAACACAGCAATAAGTGTTACGCTTTTGAGTATAAAATCAGTTTGCAGTTGTGCTTGGGGAAGGTGGGGGGGGGGGGTGTGCCTGGAACACCGTGTTGGAGCCACTTCACCGAGGAGTTACTGGTGTTGAATAACCGACCTTACCGTAGCTGGAGAATGTTTTACATTAATTTTTTGGTCTGGTCTGGTCTGTTTGACCGGGATCAGTTCATCAATAAATCTTTTTTTCAATGACTGACTCAAGACACAGACACAGACTGCTAATGCCTGATAATGATAGGAGAATTCCCGAAAAGGTTGTAAATCAGTGTCCTCTAGAGACAGTGTCCACGAAAAGCTGTCCGCGCTCTTTGGATTATTAATAGAGTAATTTGCCATGACACCGATATTGACTTAAGTATGTTATGGTCGAGATAGACTTTAAGATAATGGGGAAGAACGGAAGTTCTGAACTGCAAGAGTAAAATACTTTGGAGTGAGGGGGCCCATGTGCAGTATAGTATATAAATAGAAAATATATTTGTAACAGTTCAGCCTATTCTAGCACCAAGCGATAATAAGGTTACCTTGATCGGCCGCCAGCAACCAAATGGCACAAGTGCACCATTGATTATTATTACCATTCTACATTCGTGTATTTATGTTTTGGAAACTGTCCTATTTACAGTTTTACTCTAGGCTGTTGGCGCACTGAGTCAAGTCAGTTTTGTCTCGGAATTGTGTGACATGTGGACTATAGAGTTAAACGTGACCTCACACGCTGGTGAGACCGAAATAAGTCTCTTTCTCTCTCTATGGGTGTGTCAGTGTGTGTGTGTGTGTCTCCCTCTCTGTCTGTCTCTATGTCTCTGTCTCTCTCTCTCTATATATATACATATATAGCTATAGATATGTAGTTCAGGTGCATCAAAACTGTTGAATTAGGTGGCGGAAAGAGAAACTTCGCGCATGAGTCAAATCAGACAGAAAAGCAGACTCGACGCAGTTTACCACCAACCGTACTGTCTACTTAAGAACTGAACATTTTGGACCAGAGGCAGCCCTTCTGTCTTATCAATATTGACTTAAGCCCATGTAATTTACTTGACACGGGGACATGTATTACCACAGCAGATCGTGTGAACCCGATTTTCATTATGCGCCACTCGTAATTCATAGCTTCCGTATCATCAGTATGAAATGGCTGGTGCGTTGATCTTTAGCTCACGCACGTCTGAGTGCGATAGGTACATGAACCTCATCATTTGATACTGCATCATAGCCAAATGTCATGCAGATTTGTGGGCGCTCACCCCCAAGTCATTGATTAGTAACTGATCAAAGGTGAATAATGAATAATTTTTCCGCTGCTGTCTATGCTCTCTGACGTATGTAGTTGTGTGTGTGTGTGTGTGCGCGCGCGTGCGTGCGTGTGTGCCGGGGTATGGGGGCGGGGGTCCCCAGCCATGTGCGTGTGCATATCTTCGAATGTGTGTGTGTGTGTGTGTGTGTGTGTGTGTGTGTGGGTGTGTATGTGCATGCGTGCGTGCATGTGTGAGTGAGAAGAGATTTACTTTAGAGATGCCAGTCCGGAGAACAGGCATCCTCAGAGGTTAGTGAAGAACAGGTTGAGGTAACACCGGAAACTTTGCAACACTCCTGTAATTAACATCGCGGAGAATGCTGGTTGTAGTTCTTGTGTTTTTTTTATTTTTTTTGCCAGTTAAAGAGAGGGCGAAAGAATTGTGAAATATATGCCTATGACACCCAACAATAGTTTTTTTTTAAAACCTTTTTTAAAACAAACAATAACAACAAACAAACAAAAAAACTACTTTCTTCGAAATCCAGCATTCTTAGTTGCTACCAGCCCAATGTTTGGGGCGCTGACACGTGATAAATCGAAAGGTCATGGGTTATATCAATGTTTACGTTTATTGAATGGGTGGCATGCAATGGCATAGAGTGCCTTGTGAAACTTCAAAATTAATATGATCCTATGGAAAGAGAGATTTTTTGGGATGCGAAAGGTTTTATGTCATGCCTGTACTGAAACTAATTCTGCTGGAATTCTTCATCCCGTTGGGTTGTGTTGTATACTTTATTGACCTGGATGTGAATGGTCGAGACATTTTTTTTTCCCGCTTCAAAGTGCTTCATCAAAGTTCTTCACTCAATGGGATTCTGGCGATAGCAGGAAACTGTATCCTTCCCGAAATTATGTGAAAATCGAAACCTGATAAAATTCCTTCAAGATGCATTGCATCATCCATCTGAGGAAAGACGTGCTTATCTGCGTCCCTGTTTGGGTGGAAGGCAGCCTGGCCCCAACAAGACTTTCTACAAAATGGTTATGTAAATAATCCTACAGCATTGTTGTTTCTGCATTTACGCTTAAAAGAAGCGACAGAAAAGAGCAGATTTGGGTGTTGATTGAAGCTGTTTTTCTGTGTGAAGACTAAAGTTTTGTCGAATAGGGGTTCTTTTGGGGTTTGGGGTGGGATGGGGGCATGAAAAACCTGGGTATATATTTTGTTTGTTTCGAGAGTACGGTTGTTTTCTACATTTTTCATTTCTTGAAGTAGATTTGAATGAGTTGTTTCCTATATGGCTGAAAGAAAATAAATTATATCGGTTCCAAGAAGAGAATACTGTGATTAGAAATTAGTGCTGTCGATACTCTTGTTTAAAAGGACTTGGATTCATTTCTTTTATCCCAAGTATTCCCTGTGGGAACAGCACTTGCTGTCGTGTCTCACGGGCAGTCCTATAAACTCTGCCCGTTTCAGACGAAGGGGGCACTGTGATGTTTCCACTTTCTCTCACTAACTTTCTTCTGACACCAGCCGTGATGGGCACGGCACAAACACACTAAATAATCGACTATCTCTCTTCTATAAGTTATAACAAACGATATCTGTATTGCTTACATATATACAATAATTATTAATTCATTCAATAATAATAGGAACATAGGTCATACAATTTCATGTGAATTTCGATGGAATGAAGTTGATGCAAATCAGTACATGCTAATTAAATGGCTTCGTAATATTCAATCTCTAGCACATTTTATAAAACACATGGGAACATTCAGCATAAGGAAACCTCTCCTTTAGGGGTGTATGGCGCTATCTGGGCACTGGTTCTTCCTCTCTACCCTGGCTTGACTGCGCAGTTAGATCAACAGGTATCGGCAGGTACCAATAGGTCGGGAAGCCAAGAAGCCACGATGTCGTTAATCAAAGTACAAGAAGTTGAGAAGCCAAGAAGGTGTTGTTCTTCCTCCTCTGTAGAAAAACAATCGTAACTTCCTAATCTACTGTTGGAAGGCATGACTTCCATACTTACTCCATGACGGATATTCAACATTAATACTTTTAACCGCTGACACTGTTATAAGTCAGGCTGCAGCTCCCATACTCCATAGACTCCCATATAGGCAATAGAATAAACGATCAATACAGTTTCAATGATATTTACACGTTCCCCACGAAGAATAACGCTCTCTCTAACGGACCCCATCCTATAAGGTTTCGTAACATATATATAACGGCGTTTCCGTGACTCTCTCAGAGGCAGTAGTTATACCAAAGTAAACCCACTAGATTTAGGTTCTGCAATCATGAACATTAAGTAAAATACACATACATCGTACAATTAACTTACCACTCAGCAACAGCTCAAATGCCGACAAGATACCAAAGATACCACGCTCTGACAAAGGATGTTTGCGGGTTCCCTGACCCTCCCCACTCACAAGACTAGTACAAAGTTACAGTTGCGGTTGTGGTCTCCTCTTCGGCACGAAGCTGGTGAGTGCTCTCAGCGGTCTGAAGTTGGAAGGAGCGTTCGGGGATTTATACCCAGTCAGGTAGCGTCCCAAGACGCCCACCGAGTGTGCATTAGTTATCCTAATAGCCACCCCCGTCGACTCCACGTCAAATACTATTGAAACAGCTCTACCCCCCAAGCAATTCCCAGGTGATCTGATCGACAAGTACGGCGGTCAAGTAAACACTACCCTTTTCGGGTGTCAAAGCGCTTCAGTTGCATCGGCTACTTTCCCCCTCTGGCCTACAATAACTCTGTCTCCCCGCCGTTAGCTATCTTCCCACGCTAGCTATACCTTGCCTGTCTGTCGCCCTGTTACAGGCACGTAGTTCGAAGTGTCGTCCAGCCCGGGATGAAAGTGATAAGTGATTTCAAGCTGCGAAACTAGAGCGTTGATTCTGACGCTAGATCAACCATAGGAAACCCAACTCAGTGTCTCTTGACACAGGAGCCGTTTTAGTTTTTGTCGGGAATAATTCCATTCGTCGAAACACTTGTTCCTATAACGATGTCCACACAGTCGATACAGTGTTTGGAGGAGAAGGGACGTGAACAGATTCAGGAGAATGTAACCTTCACTCCTGCTGTATGGGGAACGCGTTTGTCAATAATCATTAATTTCGACCAAACACAGCCACCGTTGTCTTTTTTACTTCCCGTTTTCTATCTCCTCCCGGTTTCTTCCGTGATGTGTCCAGTTCATCTAACTTTTCAGAATCATTAGATATTATTAAGAATTCAAAGTCTTGGCGCAAAATTGAGGTGCTTTCAACAATTTGGCGATGCAAGTAAACAGTTGAATCGGAGCGAAGCCTTAAAAAATTGATTGTTCCGAAATGTTAAATGTTTATTTGAGTATTCTCTCCTTCCATTCAGGTATTTCGCTGTGAATTCCTACACCCTCATTTGGAAAGTATGATCATTACATATCCACTTTCCATATTTGGTTTTACTATAAACCTACAAATTTGCTTTCTTTTCCCCACAACAGTTACTGTACCATCCGGTGAAAGAATATTTCCTCCGTGGAGAGATTGTCGCAAGTGTGGGAATTTCCATTGTTTTGAACAACGTGCTGTCTCAGTTGGGCTGCTGACAAGAGAGACAGTATCGGTACTTCAGTATCATTGACAGCAAACTTGTTTTCCATTATTTACTTTTCTCTGGCATAGCCCAACGGATTGGATTTGAATGGATATGGTGAATTATAGAACTGATTTATTAATTAAACGTCATTACCTCCGATTCTCTCTCTCTCTCTGTATGTGTGTGTGTGTGTCTCGCCCCCCCCCCCCTCGACTTTCACTGTTTAAAAGGAAACTTGCATTGCAGATATTCGTCGTTTCTCTTGTCCAAGACGAAATCCATTACAAACCCTGCTTATTCTGGTAGGCCATTGTTCACTTGTCTTTCCTTACACGTAAATGTGCGGGCGCCATAATTCAGCTAGAAAATTTCTTGCATTTTATAAAAGGTTGGTCAACGGACAAGAGAGCAGTACCGGTATTTCAGAGAACGTGGAAAACATTCTCGTTTTGGAAGTTTATTCTGTCCTGGCATGGCATAACAGACCGGGTTTGAATGGCGATGAGGAATTATAGAAATAATTTAGTCATAAAACATGATTACTCTGCTGATTTTGCTCATGGAAGAGAAACTTTCACCAGCAATATGATCCATCTTTCTCCCTTCCGCCCTAGAAACAGTTACATGTAGACCACAAACTCGCCTTGCTTCGTAAATCTGGTGAGAAATTATTTACAGGTATGGTTTTTGTTGTTTTTTCTACAAAAAAATTCCCCTTTGCCGTGCTAGTGAAGAGGAAAATCACACCGTTCTAATCTTTAGGAATATTGTATTACGAACAGCGTTTGCCAAGGTAGTCGTGTTGCCCAGGGTGGGATTATTATTTCTGGCTCCAGTCGTGCTTACAGGTGCCGGACTTCTGTAATTACCTTTATGCAATTACATGTACACAGCTTGGCCTGCGCAGTATCGGGCTTTCTTCTCCTTGTCGTTCTGTCGTCATGGTATTAGTGATGGGTCTATGCCATGCATTGTGGAAACGTCAGCTTGGAATGCAGTGTGTGAGCTTGAATGTCATTTGCATGGATAACGTTCATGTTGAAACTTGTCTTGACAGACGAACAGCAAGAGGCTTTTGCGACGGGACGATGATGTTGAACCGTTGGTGTGAGACGGAATGGACTTGTGAGATTGTTTGCATTCTGGACAAACGTGTGCTTAAATTAGGTCAAACTGAGTGTTAGGTGGCAGGCTATGGTGGGAAAGAGAGCTGGAACAGATACAGAGAGAGAGAAAGAGAGAGAGAGAGAGAGAGAGGGGGGGGGGGGATGGTCATTTCATTCTTCTGCTTTTTCATTTTTCTCTCCTTTTTTCATATGTTGGCATTGGCATTCCTGTTTCATTTGAAAGACTGCATTTTTAATCATTGTTTTTGTGTAAAGTCAGGAAGACTCACAAGTTTCTGTGATCGTAAGTAAATGGTAAACAGGATGCAGTTGTGACTGTTGTCATTGTGAGAGTCTGTCGGAAGCCAGTTTATTCCGGCCGGCAACATAATGACGTACTAGCATATAAATGTTACACCACCTACGGGAACAAATTTTTAGTTATGTAGGCCTATGTACTTTCTTTTTTTTTTTTCTTCTTTCTTTCGTAACCGTAATCTCTGACGAAGTTGGTCGTGTCATTCACCTTCACCACCATTTTGAAGTCTTCGACTGTTTTCGTTTGTATCGTATTTTCCAGTGTATGTGCTTGTTTTACACGCATCCGTGGGAGAGCACACCGCGAACAAAGAGAGGACAGGAAAAAAACTGTATCCTTGCAGCACAGCACGTTTACTCAATACACATATCGAGCTGCCAACTTATCGATAAGTTGTAAAATGGTTGTCGCAAGCGGCACCTCTGTGGCAGTCAGGCGTGGAAGCGATAGATAGAAATTACATTCATCTTCCCTTCCCTGTTAAAAACTATAATGAAGATGTCATTTCCTGGAAAACTAGGTTAGGCTGTTTTTTTTGTCTCGTGTCTCACAAAGATACTGGAAACATTTTAGTAAACAGTAAACCTCGGCTACACATCCTCTAAAATTCTCACAGGGTTCGCACCTGAGGTTGCCTAGCGCTTACCAAGGAGATTTGACGGTTTCTTTTTGTTTAGGTGGTTCATATTTTATACGTGTTCAGTTGAATCATGACGATAATGTTGGAAATTTATGGAACTACACATAACTCTGTAAACTCCCATAATCTGCGAAATGGTGGATATTGAATCACAGTTTGTCGTGTCAGATCACCCTGGACTACTTTCCACAATTACTGGCTCTTGGATATGAAAATGCTGTTTCTGTTCAGTTGAAATTTCCGTGAAGGCTTTCCGCCGTTTTAGTTTTGTTCGTTTTTTTCTTTCCTTTTTTGTTTTAGTTTACTTCTCTCGGCATTTTCCTTAGTACAAGCAGTGCAACACTGTTAACTTACAGTTATTTAGCTTTCTGGCTTGGTGTCAACTTGTTTATTTTTATCAAACGCATGCCTCTATTGATATTTGATCTCACCAATCTTCTCCTGTTACTGTTACGTCGAAACTAGCCGTTTTGTTTGAGAAAGATATGCTTGTACATGAAGAGGAAAATGATATATAGGTTGTTTTTTTCTTTTCTTTTCTTTTTTAAAATGATATTGTTTTAAGACCAATTTTCCTTTAGTCGGTTTGTGTCTCATTTAATTTGTTGTATAATCACTGGTATAGACTGTGATCGCTATACGTTAAGAACTCAACAACTGCTCTGTACAAGAAACAGCGCTGTGAGCTATTTTACGTAATTCCCAACTGTGGTATTAGGCTGAAGCGATAATTTCAGTGGAATAGCCGGGATAAATGCATTCTTGCAAACATGCCCAAACTAAGACGTCTTCCTGTGCGCATTTGTTGCGGTGTGGCATGGAGATGGCTGTGATGGTGTCATAATTCTAGTTGTAGTTCTGCTTTTGTGAGTGTATAATCAAAGTGTATTTCGGAATTGGGATAATTAGCAGTGATGGCTTTTCATAACTTTGGAGTAATGATGGTCAAGTTGGTGCAGTGGAAGTCAAGGAATAAAAAGACTGAAACGACCATAACAAAGGTAAGTTAGACATACCAATAGAGAGATCTGTTTATGCCCAGTATTTTCTGATGTTGGTTGAGGAAGTGAAAATGTACCATAATTTTGAACAGTGGATGTTTCTGTGGAGACAAACAGATCTCTCTAAAAAAAAAAAAAAGGTAGGAAAACAATGACTGCAGTCGCCCCGTCTCTTCCATTTTGCCCAACGATCCGAGCTGTCTAGTATAACATCTGGGGAGCAGCCATAGGCATCTCTGTTGTAACATTTGTTGTAGGAAAAGTGATTATGGCAAGTCCGTTACATATAATAGTCTCGGCTATGGCACACCGCTCTCTCGTTCCTTCGTGCACATCCCTCTTCTCCCCCCTCCCCGTCCATCCATCCGGCTTGTCAGGCAAAATGCTGGCATTCATTTTTCATCCTGTTTTCAGGGAGCCTGATTATTATTAACTTAAACAGAAGTAAGCTTTCAGACAACAATGCAGTGTTATTTTTCTCTCTCCCCCCCCCCCCCCTATCACAAAATGAAATAATTATAAAAGTGTACAAGCGGGAATTTAATAGTCGTCTTACTTATGCCCATGTAATTACTATGATGTTGGCCTTCAGTATTGGTCGTGGGATCGATCTCTCTCTCTCTCTCTCTCTTTCTTTTTCTCTCTCTCTCTCTCTCTCTCTCTCTCTCTCTCTCTCTCTCTCTCTCTCTCTCTCTCTCTCTCTCTCTCTCTCTCTCTCTCTCTCTCTCTCTCTCTCTCTCTCTCTCTCTCTCTCTCTCTCACACACACACACACACACAAAACACGTGATGCATCTATTTCAATAGCTTGCTCCACACAATTTTATTAAGACAAGTCTGTAGGCGGTTACAGGTAGCACAGTATACAGCATGCGGTAGGTGGATAAGAACCGACCGCTGCTAACATTGCCAAGAATCCCGCAACCGCTGCACTACAACATTTCTTAGTGAATTATAGTGTCATCTTTCGCTGTACCTTGTGTAATGTTTTACCTCTTGTAATCTCGCAGATCTGGAAAATACGCATGGTTGGCGTTTTGAATGTACTTATAATATAATTATCTAAGAACCCTGTAAAGCAAATCATCGTCTTCCTTCTCTGTTAATTTTTCCTTTTGCCCTCAACTAGTTGTATGATTTAGTTATCCGCCGGCAATGTCTTGTGATCGCCAATGTCCCGTGATTTCCCAGTAAGCCTACTGTAGAGCTGACGGAGCACAGGGTCGGGTTAAGTCTGTCTTGTCTCGGTTTTAGTGTTAGATATGGACGGTCGAATTGAGCGGGATATCGCATACCGAAACAACTCTTGTCTCGCTAGTGGGGGGACATCAAAACTGTCTGGAGCCGACTGGCGGAAGGAGCGACTTTGCACACTAAGTCAAAACAGTCGCGAAAAAGATTTGAATCAATGTGCCACCAGTCTATAACTGCTTTGAAGGTATTGGCAAAACATCCGTGACCCTAATGTAGAGATGTCATTTATATGTGTGTTGAGTTGTGGCAGTATCCTCAGCACATGCACCGTTGTTGAAAATGCATAATCTGAAAATCCTGGACCTGACTCTGGAAGAATTATGACATTTAAAACTACTAAAAGCAGTGGCATTTTCCTGGGACCCCCCCCCCCAATCCTTTCCCCCTTTTCCTCCCTCCTACGAGGGTAGTTGGCAGGCGCTTCTGGTAGGGTCTCATTCCGTCCTGCCATTCTGTAGTATTCTGTCTGTCGTCTTGCTTCTTCCTAGCACAATTATTAAATGTGACCGTTATCGTGTCCACGTGTTTTCTCCAGACTCAAACTCCTCCCTCCTACAACATCCCCTCCCCTCCCCTCCTTGCCTTCTCACACTCCATCCTTCTGGTGCGGTATCGGCTTTTTCAATTAAGGGGTGTAAAATGCAGCCTTGTTTATCTTAATTTGTTTGCTCACTGAAAATGTACAGTTTGTACGGTTAGATTTGAAACGAGAAGGAGGGAGAAAAGAAAAAAAGAGAAAGAGGATGAAGGAGCAAGAATGGAGTTCATTCATCAGATACGGGGCGCTGTCTGTTCAGCGCAGATACGACACCAGCTGAGTTAAGTTTGTGATAAGATTACAGCTCTGGCTGCTCTTCTTACGTACTCTGTGCCTGTCTGCCAGTGGTTGACGGGAGCTGGAGTGAAACGCTGGAGTGTCTTCCCTTCCTCTTAATATGCAATTTGTTGTTTTTTTTTTTTTTGGTTGCTCTTTTTCCGCTGTCAGTTTTTTTTTTTTTTCGCTTAAGAAATCAGAACAGTTGGACTAATTGAAATGAAGTTGGAAATGTGAAAGAAAACTGAGGTGAATGTGAACAAAACAAGCATTTTGTATGTGGCCAGGTAAACAGATCAGAGCATTTAAATGTGATTTGTAAACTTGATTTGAAAAAAAAAAAAATTTTTTGTTTGTTCACTTGACGTGCTACATAATACATATTGCAGGCAAGAGTTCGTATCTGAGCCATCGTTGTCCCACTCGTGGCGTCAGGGATTTCACATCGGGGAGACTTTGTCTCTGACGACAACTACTACAAGAGCAAAAAAGAAAGATGGACATTTTTTGTTATTTTTGTTTCCCAATAACTTTCACATGTCAGTTATGCCGAGATTTTCAAGGCAGAATTGAACGACGGTGAATTGTTAGAGGAGAGTTTTTAACTTATTGGAGAGAAAAAAAAAATTCAGATGGGTGGGTATTGGATAATAATACAGCGATTCCCGTTTCCAATAAACAATGAGTTTACGCAGGGAGCCAGTAGACAAAACAAGCCTGGAAATGGCAGGATCAGGGTCACACGATTAGTTTGCCGCAGAGAGAACTTTGTGGCTGCTTAAATACAAACACGTGGAAGAAATGATGGCGTCTGGCTCGTGGCGGTAAAACCTGTAGCGGTTAGAAGCAGTTAACCAATATGAAGCCAAATGTCTGTCTTGGTTGTGGTAGGAAATTCCACGCATCATTTGTCATAATTTGTCCAGTCTGTTTACAATCGGAAAGACAACAGTTTCAATTTCAAATTCTACATACTAATGAAAATGCTGATATGTTTTTTGGTGACATTCACTTGAGACTACGCTATCTGATCTCTTTTAAAGTCCGCATCACCATTCTTGTGGCTGATTATCCAGCATGGGGAAGGGGGGAGGGGGGGGGGGGATTACGCTTCTGTTTTCTTCCACCGATTGTATGTTTTTGTTTTTTTCTCTTTTGTTGTTGAGAAAAATGGTTTAAGACTAGTCGGTACACTGCCTAGAGTGAAAAGATACACTAAGAGTGATTTCAAACGGTGTTGTAACCAACGATAAAAAAAAAATATATATATATATATATATGTGTGTGTGTGTGTGTGTGTGTGGTAATAGTGAAACAACTGCCTTGGCGGAAAGCTGTGAAGAGTTTCCAAGTGGATATCCACTGTAAAATAGCGTTCACCTCACGTTTACTTGCAGTTGCACTGCTTCGGTGTAGCCATTTATAAATAGATACATCCTTCATTTGCAAATGTGTTTAGACGTTTAATGGTGATTTTATGGTGCCTGTATATTTACACTGGCTAGTAGTGCACTGAGCCAAGTCTGGTTTGCGTTGGTTTTGAGACAAATTTAAACTTATTCAAATCAACTATCGACACAGACTTGTTTCAGTGACACTAGTGAGGGAGGTCTCGTTTAACTACATAGTCGACAAAACCCAGGCTAAACAGACTTAGTGTGCTACGGGCCATAATCTTGCTAAAAATACTGGCGTATAGGTCAGCTCTTTAAAAACTATAATGGTCCAGTCGTTCCAGCTGATTTAGTTGAGATCGTACGAGGACAGGGACAGACTCTTTGCCTGTGGCAGACTGCATGCTAACGTTTTGAAAGGGAAATGAAATTCACGGAGGGGTAGAGATAAAGCAAGAGAAACACAGCTGAAATAAATTTACAGAATAGGTGCTTTTCCATTACATTTTTGTGCATCATAAACTAACGTGAACAGAGAGCCGTAGTCGGGTCAGCCACTCACTCCAAGGTTAGATGCGTCTGTCTGGAGAATCAGTTCCTTGTTCCAGTCTGGTATCCGTAGTATCGGCTCGGAACTCAAACAAATTTTTAGGGCATTGAACGCGTTCTCCTGCGCGTGTCCCCACGCGAACTTTGTGCCCTGGGACTTCTTTGTGAGGTCTGACAACGGCGCCGAGATTGCACTGTAATTTGGTACAAACTTCCGATAGTACCCCGTTAGCCCCAGGAAACTCCTCACTTGTGTCTTGGTCGTCGGTCGGTCACAGTCGACAATGGCTCGCACCTTACTCTCCTGCGGTCTTACAGTCCCCTGTCCCAGCTTATGGCCTAAGTACTCGACTTCTGTCATCCCTATTAGCGTCTTGGTAGGTCTAGCTTTTAAATTTGCCCGTCTCAGTCGCTCGAAGACATTCCGACAACGTTCCAAGTGGTCAGGCCAATTTGCACTGTGTATAAGACAGTCGTCTACAAATGCATCTACCCCTTCGCCAGCATCTTTTAATACTTTCCTCATGAGCCTGTTAAATGTGGCGGGGGATCCCTTCAACCCGAACGGCATGACCCTGTACTGGTATAGCCCAAACGGTGTGGCGAACGCCGTCAGGTGTTTATCTTCCTCGGCCATCGGAACTTGATAAAAGCCCTTTGTCAAGTCCAGCTTGGTGAAATATTTTGCCTCCGCTAGATTGGAAATAATGGCCTCTACCTCAGGCATCGGTTCGGCGTCATCGGCAGTCACAACATTTAGCCGCCTGTAGTCGTTGCAGAAACGATGTTGACCATCGGGCTTCTTAACTAATACAATTGGACTATTGTACGGGGACTCGGACGGTTCGATGATTCTGGCCGCAAGCATCTTGCCTACCTCAGCATTGACAGCTTCTCTAGTTGAGTACGGTAGTTGGTAGGGTCTTACCTTCACAGGTTTTTGATCTAGCAATGGGATTTTGTGCTTGATCAGGTCAGTGAGCCCCGGTACATCGGTAAATATATCTTTGTATTCTCCCATGAGCTCTTGCATCTGTTCTCTCTGATCCTGATCTAGCGTGTCCCCTAACTGTACATCCCTGTAGGTTTCGGTCTGTTCTAGCTTAGGCATGACTGTCTCCAGAGGCATCGAAGTCGCTTCCTCTCCTTCATCGGTCTCGTCAATTATAGCTGCAGCTATTGCCTCTGTGTTTTCCTGTTCGTCTTCCCTCTCAATATACTTCTTCAGCATATTCGCGTGATACAGTCGTCTCTTCCCCTTGACGTTCACCATGTAGTTCACTGACCCTCTCTGCTCTTCTACTTTGTAAGGCCCTTTCCAAGTCATCTGTAGTTTCGATCCGTCACTTGGGAGAAGTATGAGGACGGAATCGCCCACTTGGAATTTCCTCTGTTTGGCCCCCCTATCGTAGTATTTCTTCTGCCTGTGTTTTTCGACGCTGCTGTTCTCGGCTGCGACTTTCATGGCATCCTCCCATCGTTCCCTCATATCTACCACGTATTCGTACGATGACCTCGTTTCTGACTCCGCTTCCCCAGTCCACAGATTCTTCAGTATTGCAAGTGGTCCTCTCACAGGGTGACCGAACACTAGTTCAAACGGCGAAAAACCTGTACTGGCCTGTGGGGTTTCGCGATACGCGAACAGCAGTGGACACAACATTCTGTCCCAGTCCTTGGGTCTGTCATGAGCTACTCGGCGAAGCATATTCTTCAGCACTCCGTTAAATCTTTCACACAGACCATTGGCCATCGCGTGGTAGGGCGAGCAGAATATCTGTTTCGTTTTGAGAAGTCCACTGACCTCTCTCATCAGCTCACCGGTAAACTGTGATCCCCTATCTGAAACTATTTCCTTTGGTATGCCTAACCGAGAAAATATTTCCATTAACGCTTCACTGACCTGCTCAGCTGATATCCCCCTTAAGGCTACGGCATCCGGGAAACGCGTGGCATAATCTACTAGCGTCAAAATATAACGCGATCTCCCATGTTCCGTACGCGGAAGTGGACCAACCAAATCTATGGCGACGCGCGAAAAGGGCGTGTCGATCAGGGGCGTCGGCACTAGGGGTACCTTTGTCACCCTACCTTTATTGGATGTCCTTTGACACGCGTCACACGATCGACAGAAACGACCTACGTCCGCACCTATCCCAGGCCAAAAGAACGACTGCATTATTCTGTCCTGTGTGCGCGAAATTCCTAAGTGTCCCCCGAACACTCCTTCGTGAGCTATCTTCATCAGCTCACTTCGGTACTGCTTAGGTACCAACAACTGCTCCACATCAGCACGTCCAGCCCCGGCCTTCTTTACCCGATAGTAAATTCCCTTACTCTCCTTTATGTGAGTACCTACCTCAGCCGATTGCTCCAACGTGGCTCTCTCCCTTAAAACTCTCAAAGTTTCGTCCTCTCTCTGGGCCCGGGCTATCTCACCTGGTGTGAGTTCCCCTATCTTGGCCCCTACCCTTACCTCCTCCGTTGAGTTGCCCTTGGCCTCCTCATTATCTGTGGTCTGACTCACTTTCGCACTCGCATTCTCACACTCACGCTCTTCCTTGTCAATCTCCACCTTGCGAGATCGCGTGAGTACCACACTTATCTTCTCAAGAGACGCCCCCTTTATGTTTCCTATAATCAAATCGGCCACTGGGTCTTCCACTACTAGCGCTTTGAGAAGCCCAGTATAAAATGGGGTTTCTACCCACATTTCCGCGACAGGAGCAGACCTTCTCGTCCCGTCCATCAGGACATAACTCCTGTTCTTCCCAGTTAAGCTGTTAGGAGGCAGTTTGTCCCTTTTTATAATCGCACACGTGCATCCCGTGTCACGAAGGATAGTAATCTCTTTATCCCCTATCCTCCCCTTCTCCAAAAATGGAGCGGATAAATCATTCTCCGGAACATCGTCTTCGGGCTCATGTTCTGTCGAACCTTCTAACTCAATACTCTTACCTTCCGTCTCCCAAGAAATGAAGGTCTGTGGCCCAACACTCTGCTCAGCCCCTGGTTGAGTATTCGCCCTGCCCGATGACTCCCACTGACTGTCATCGGCTTCCTCATCGCTGGTTAGTACGACTGCGGTCGTCTCTTTCTGTCTCTTCCTACAGAATCTCGCAATATGGAGAAGTGACCCACACACAAAACAACCACGCCCACTCTCACGCTGGGACTTACCTCGGTTGTCCTCGACAGTGGCAGCAGCACCCTTCTTCGTCCTGCCCTGGTCACACTGCCTACTCAGGTGATTGGGAGAGCCACAGTTGAAGCATACCGGTTTACTCACTCCTAAACCCTTACTTCTGCTCTCCTCAACCTTCTTACCTGACTTCTGCTGTTGCTCCAGCCCTCGCTTCGACTGATGAGCCTCACTATACAAGTCCGCCATCTCAACTAACTCATGCACGGACTTGGGGTCCCTCTCTTTCAAATATATGGAAAGATTACAGTCGACAATCTTCAACATCTGCTCCCTGACTAACAGATCCGTAATCCCTTCCATAGTTCTCTCTGCCTCTGAGAGGTCTACCCACCTCTCAAAATATCTCTGCAATCTCACGGACAGCTGCGTATAAGTTTCGTCCTTATCTAGACGACTCTCCCTAAACTTACGCCTATAACCCTCTGCCGTGAGGTGATACTTCTTGAACAACACCTTCTTTACCTTCTCGTAATCCCTACTGTCTTCATCGCTGAGACCGGAATAAACATCTAACGCCCTGCCAGTTAACAATGCCCCTAACATGTCTGCCCAGGTGTCTTCTTCCCAATCATTTGCCTGCGCGAGCCTTTCAAATCTTTTCAAATACGAGTCGAGATCCTCGCGCGAGTCATCAAAAATGGCAATTTTAGGTACCTTCGGGGCAGCAGATTTTCCATTCCCTTTACCATTGTGACACCCGTTTTTGGCTAGTTCCCGTTCGCATTCCATTCTCTCCCTTTCAAATTGTCTTTCCTTCTCCTTTTCTTCTCGTTCGCGCTCCTTTTCTTCTCGTTCGATAGCCCTTTGTTCTCGGTTTTGGGCTTTCTCTTCGTCCCACCTAATTTTGAATTCCTCATCACTAATGCCTTCTTGTCTGGCAAGCTTCAGTGCGCCCAGATAGTCCATCAGCAATTGACCTGTAAACAAAGCTAACAATAAAGCGTGGATCGTAACTGTGAAGTTAACAACAATATTCCTGCAATAGCAAACAACAATTTTCTCTGTGACAAAAGATAAAATTGAACAGTCAATGCACAGGTAAAATCAGAGCATGTCGCAGGCACTAAATGTCAATCTCTCCCACTCGCCTCAGGGCAGATGACCTGTCCACACAATCACACAATAGCCCCTTGACACGACCCAGATCAAAATTAAATGTTATTTACTAGCAGGATCCCACTTCTGACACCATTGTGATGTTTCCACTTTCTCTCACTAACTTTCTTCTGACACCAGCCGTGATGGGCACGGCACAAACACACTAAATAATCGACTATCTCTCTTCTATAAGTTATAACAAACGATATCTGTATTGCTTACATATATACAATAATTATTAATTCATTCAATAATAATAGGAACATAGGTCATACAATTTCATGTGAATTTCGATGGAATGAAGTTGATGCAAATCAGTACATGCTAATTAAATGGCTTCGTAATATTCAATCTCTAGCACATTTTATAAAACACATGGGAACATTCAGCATAAGGAAACCTCTCCTTTAGGGGTGTATGGCGCTATCTGGGCACTGGTTCTTCCTCTCTACCCTGGCTTGACTGCGCAGTTAGATCAACAGGTATCGGCAGGTACCAATAGGTCGGGAAGCCAAGAAGCCACGATGTCGTTAATCAAAGTACAAGAAGTTGAGAAGCCAAGAAGGTGTTGTTCTTCCTCCTCTGTAGAAAAACAATCGTAACTTCCTAATCTACTGTTGGAAGGCATGACTTCCATACTTACTCCATGACGGATATTCAACATTAATACTTTTAACCGCTGACACTGTTATAAGTCAGGCTGCAGCTCCCATACTCCATAGACTCCCATATAGGCAATAGAATAAACGATCAATACAGTTTCAATGATATTTACACGTTCCCCACGAAGAATAACGCTCTCTCTAACGGACCCCATCCTATAAGGTTTCGTAACATATATATAACGGCGTTTCCGTGACTCTCTCAGAGGCAGTAGTTATACCAAAGTAAACCCACTAGATTTAGGTTCTGCAATCATGAACATTAAGTAAAATACACATACATCGTACAATTAACTTACCACTCAGCAACAGCTCAAATGCCGACAAGATACCAAAGATACCACGCTCTGACAAAGGATGTTTGCGGGTTCCCTGACCCTCCCCACTCACAAGACTAGTACAAAGTTACAGTTGCGGTTGTGGTCTCCTCTTCGGCACGAAGCTGGTGAGTGCTCTCAGCGGTCTGAAGTTGGAAGGAGCGTTCGGGGATTTATACCCAGTCAGGTAGCGTCCCAAGACGCCCACCGAGTGTGCATTAGTTATCCTAATAGCCACCCCCGTCGACTCCACGTCAAATACTATTGAAACAGCTCTACCCCCCAAGCAATTCCCAGGTGATCTGATCGACAAGTACGGCGGTCAAGTAAACACTACCCTTTTCGGGTGTCAAAGCGCTTCAGTTGCATCGGCTACTTTCCCCCTCTGGCCTACAATAACTCTGTCTCCCCGCCGTTAGCTATCTTCCCACGCTAGCTATACCTTGCCTGTCTGTCGCCCTGTTACAGGCACGTAGTTCGAAGTGTCGTCCAGCCCGGGATGAAAGTGATAAGTGATTTCAAGCTGCGAAACTAGAGCGTTGATTCTGACGCTAGATCAACCATAGGAAACCCAACTCAGTGTCTCTTGACACAGGAGCCGTTTTAGTTTTTGTCGGGAATAATTCCATTCGTCGAAACACTTGTTCCTATAACGATGTCCACACAGTCGATACAGTGTTTGGAGGAGAAGGGACGTGAACAGATTCAGGAGAATGTAACCTTCACTCCTGCTGTATGGGGAACGCGTTTGTCAATAATCATTAATTTCGACCAAACACAGCCACCGTTGTCTTTTTTACTTCCCGTTTTCTATCTCCTCCCGGTTTCTTCCGTGATGTGTCCAGTTCATCTAACTTTTCAGAATCATTAGATATTATTAAGAATTCAAAGTCTTGGCGCAAAATTGAGGTGCTTTCAACAATTTGGCGATGCAAGTAAACAGTTGAATCGGAGCGAAGCCTTAAAAAATTGATTGTTCCGAAATGTTAAATGTTTATTTGAGTATTCTCTTCTTCCATTCAGGTATTTCGCTGTGAATTCCTACACCCTCATTTGGAAAGTATGATCATTACATATCCACTTTCCATATTTGGTTTTACTATAAACCTACAAATTTGCTTTCTTTTCCCCACAACAGTTACTGTACCATCCGGTGAAAGAATATTTCCTCCGTGGAGAGATTGTCGCAAGTGTGGGAATTTCCATTGTTTTGAACAACGTGCTGTCTCAGTTGGGCTGCTGACAAGAGAGACAGTATCGGTACTTCAGTATCATTGACAGCAAACTTGTTTTCCATTATTTACTTTTCTCTGGCATAGCCCAACGGATTGGATTTGAATGGATATGGTGAATTATAGAACTGATTTATTAATTAAACGTCATTACCTCCGATTCTCTCTCTCTCTCTGTATGTGTGTGTGTGTGTCTCGCCCCCCCCCCCCCTCGACTTTCACTGTTTAAAAGGAAACTTGCATTGCAGATATTCGTCGTTTCTCTTGTCCAAGACGAAATCCATTACAAACCCTGCTTATTCTGGTAGGCCATTGTTCACTTGTCTTTCCTTACACGTAAATGTGCGGGCGCCATAATTCAGCTAGAAAATTTCTTGCATTTTATAAAAGGTTGGTCAACGGACAAGAGAGCAGTACCGGTATTTCAGAGAACGTGGAAAACATTCTCGTTTTGGAAGTTTATTCTGTCCTGGCATGGCATAACAGACCGGGTTTGAATGGCGATGAGGAATTATAGAAATAATTTAGTCATAAAACATGATTACTCTGCTGATTTTGCTCATGGAAGAGAAACTTTCACCAGCAATATGATCCATCTTTCTCCCTTCCGCCCTAGAAACAGTTACATGTAGACCACAAACTCGCCTTGCTTCGTAAATCTGGTGAGAAATTATTTACAGGTATGGTTTTTGTTGTTTTTTCTACAAAAAAATTCCCCTTTGCCGTGCTAGTGAAGAGGAAAATCACACCGTTCTAATCTTTAGGAATATTGTATTACGAACAGCGTTTGCCAAGGTAGTCGTGTTGCCCAGGGTGGGATTATTATTTCTGGCTCCAGTCGTGCTTACAGGTGCCGGACTTCTGTAATTACCTTTATGCAATTACATGTACACAGCTTGGCCTGCGCAGTATCGGGCTTTCTTCTCCTTGTCGTTCTGTCGTCATGGTATTAGTGATGGGTCTATGCCATGCATTGTGGAAACGTCAGCTTGGAATGCAGTGTGTGAGCTTGAATGTCATTTGCATGGATAACGTTCATGTTGAAACTTGTCTTGACAGACGAACAGCAAGAGGCTTTTGCGACGGGACGATGATGTTGAACCGTTGGTGTGAGACGGAATGGACTTGTGAGATTGTGCTTAAATTAGGTCAAACTGAGTGTTAGGTGGCAGGCTATGGTGGGAAAGAGAGCTGGAACAGATACAGAGAGAGAGAAAGAGAGAGAGAGAGAGAGAGAGGGGGGGGGGGATGGTCATTTCATTCTTCTGCTTTTTCATTTTTCTCTCCTTTTTTCATATGTTGGCATTGGCATTCCTGTTTCATTTGAAAGACTGCATTTTTAATCATTGTTTTTGTGTAAAGTCAGGAAGACTCACAAGTTTCTGTGATCGTAAGTAAATGGTAAACAGGATGCAGTTGTGACTGTTGTCATTGTGAGAGTCTGTCGGAAGCCAGTTTATTCCGGCCGGCAACATAATGACGTACTAGCATATAAATGTTACACCACCTACGGGAACAAATTTTTAGTTATGTAGGCCTATGTACTTTCTTTTTTTTTTTTCTTCTTTCTTTCGTAACCGTAATCTCTGACGAAGTTGGTCGTGTCATTCACCTTCACCACCATTTTGAAGTCTTCGACTGTTTTCGTTTGTATCGTATTTTCCAGTGTATGTGCTTGTTTTACACGCATCCGTGGGAGAGCACACCGCGAACAAAGAGAGGACAGGAAAAAAACTGTATCCTTGCAGCACAGCACGTTTACTCAATACACATATCGAGCTGCCAACTTATCGATAAGTTGTAAAATGGTTGTCGCAAGCGGCACCTCTGTGGCAGTCAGGCGTGGAAGCGATAGATAGAAATTACATTCATCTTCCCTTCCCTGTTAAAAACTATAATGAAGATGTCATTTCCTGGAAAACTAGGTTAGGCTGTTTTTTTTGTCTCGTGTCTCACAAAGATACTGGAAACATTTTAGTAAACAGTAAACCTCGGCTACACATCCTCTAAAATTCTCACAGGGTTCGCACCTGAGGTTGCCTAGCGCTTACCAAGGAGATTTGACGGTTTCTTTTTGTTTAGGTGGTTCATATTTTATACGTGTTCAGTTGAATCATGACGATAATGTTGGAAATTTATGGAACTACACATAACTCTGTAAACTCCCATAATCTGCGAAATGGTGGATATTGAATCACAGTTTGTCGTGTCAGATCACCCTGGACTACTTTCCACAATTACTGGCTCTTGGATATGAAAATGCTGTTTCTGTTCAGTTGAAATTTCCGTGAAGGCTTTCCGCCGTTTTAGTTTTGTTCGTTTTTTTCTTTCCTTTTTTGTTTTAGTTTACTTCTCTCGGCATTTTCCTTAGTACAAGCAGTGCAACACTGTTAACTTACAGTTATTTAGCTTTCTGGCTTGGTGTCAACTTGTTTATTTTTATCAAACGCATGCCTCTATTGATATTTGATCTCACCAATCTTCTCCTGTTACTGTTACGTCGAAACTAGCCGTTTTGTTTGAGAAAGATATGCTTGTACATGAAGAGGAAAATGATATATAGGTTGTTTTTTTCTTTTCTTTTCTTTTTTAAAATGATATTGTTTTAAGACCAATTTTCCTTTAGTCGGTTTGTGTCTCATTTAATTTGTTGTATAATCACTGGTATAGACTGTGATCGCTATACGTTAAGAACTCAACAACTGCTCTGTACAAGAAACAGCGCTGTGAGCTATTTTACGTAATTCCCAACTGTGGTATTAGGCTGAAGCGATAATTTCAGTGGAATAGCCGGGATAAATGCATTCTTGCAAACATGCCCAAACTAAGACGTCTTCCTGTGCGCATTTGTTGCGGTGTGGCATGGAGATGGCTGTGATGGTGTCATAATTCTAGTTGTAGTTCTGCTTTTGTGAGTGTATAATCAAAGTGTATTTCGGAATTGGGATAATTAGCAGTGATGGCTTTTCATAACTTTGGAGTAATGATGGTCAAGTTGGTGCAGTGGAAGTCAAGGAATAAAAAGACTGAAACGACCATAACAAAGGTAAGTTAGACATACCAATAGAGAGATCTGTTTATGCCCAGTATTTTCTGATGTTGGTTGAGGAAGTGAAAATGTACCATAATTTTGAACAGTGGATGTTTCTGTGGAGACAAACAGATCTCTCTAAAAAAAAAAAAAAGGTAGGAAAACAATGACTGCAGTCGCCCCGTCTCTTCCATTTTGCCCAACGATCCGAGCTGTCTAGTATAACATCTGGGGAGCAGCCATAGGCATCTCTGTTGTAACATTTGTTGTAGGAAAAGTGATTATGGCAAGTCCGTTACATATAATAGTCTCGGCTATGGCACACCGCTCTCTCGTTCCTTCGTGCACATCCCTCTTCTCCCCCCTCCCCGTCCATCCATCCGGCTTGTCAGGCAAAATGCTGGCATTCATTTTTCATCCTGTTTTCAGGGAGCCTGATTATTATTAACTTAAACAGAAGTAAGCTTTCAGACAACAATGCAGTGTTATTTTTCTCTCTCCCCCCCCCCCCTATCACAAAATGAAATAATTATAAAAGTGTACAAGCGGGAATTTAATAGTCGTCTTACTTATGCCCATGTAATTACTATGATGTTGGCCTTCAGTATTGGTCGTGGGATCGATCTCTCTCTCTCTCTCTCTCTTTCTTTTCTCTCTCTCTCTCTCTCTCTCTCTCTCTCTCTCTCTCTCTCTCTCTCTCTCTCTCTCTCTCTCTCTCTCTCTCTCTCTCTCTCTCTCTCTCTCTCTCTCTCTCTCTCTCTCTCTCTCTCTCTCTCTCACACACACACACACACACAAAACACGTGATGCATCTATTTCAATAGCTTGCTCCACACAATTTTATTAAGACAAGTCTGTAGGCGGTTACAGGTAGCACAGTATACAGCATGCGGTAGGTGGATAAGAACCGACCGCTGCTAACATTGCCAAGAATCCCGCAACCGCTGCACTACAACATTTCTTAGTGAATTATAGTGTCATCTTTCGCTGTACCTTGTGTAATGTTTTACCTCTTGTAATCTCGCAGATCTGGAAAATACGCATGGTTGGCGTTTTGAATGTACTTATAATATAATTATCTAAGAACCCTGTAAAGCAAATCATCGTCTTCCTTCTCTGTTAATTTTTCCTTTTGCCCTCAACTAGTTGTATGATTTAGTTATCCGCCGGCAATGTCTTGTGATCGCCAATGTCCCGTGATTTCCCAGTAAGCCTACTGTAGAGCTGACGGAGCACAGGGTCGGGTTAAGTCTGTCTTGTCTCGGTTTTAGTGTTAGATATGGACGGTCGAATTGAGCGGGATATCGCATACCGAAACAACTCTTGTCTCGCTAGTGGGGGGACATCAAAACTGTCTGGAGCCGACTGGCGGAAGGAGCGACTTTGCACACTAAGTCAAAACAGTCGCGAAAAAGATTTGAATCAATGTGCCACCAGTCTATAACTGCTTTGAAGGTATTGGCAAAACATCCGTGACCCTAATGTAGAGATGTCATTTATATGTGTGTTGAGTTGTGGCAGTATCCTCAGCACATGCACCGTTGTTGAAAATGCATAATCTGAAAATCCTGGACCTGACTCTGGAAGAATTATGACATTTAAAACTACTAAAAGCAGTGGCATTTTCCTGGGACCCCCCCCCCCCCCCAATCCTTTCCCCCTTTTCCTCCCTCCTACGAGGGTAGTTGGCAGGCGCTTCTGGTAGGGTCTCATTCCGTCCTGCCATTCTGTAGTATTCTGTCTGTCGTCTTGCTTCTTCCTAGCACAATTATTAAATGTGACCGTTATCGTGTCCACGTGTTTTCTCCAGACTCAAACTCCTCCCTCCTACAACATCCCCTCCCCTCCCCTCCTTGCCTTCTCACACTCCATCCTTCTGGTGCGGTATCGGCTTTTTCAATTAAGGGGTGTAAAATGCAGCCTTGTTTATCTTAATTTGTTTGCTCACTGAAAATGTACAGTTTGTACGGTTAGATTTGAAACGAGAAGGAGGGAGAAAAGAAAAAAAGAGAAAGAGGATGAAGGAGCAAGAATGGAGTTCATTCATCAGATACGGGGCGCTGTCTGTTCAGCGCAGATACGACACCAGCTGAGTTAAGTTTGTGATAAGATTACAGCTCTGGCTGCTCTTCTTACGTACTCTGTGCCTGTCTGCCAGTGGTTGACGGGAGCTGGAGTGAAACGCTGGAGTGTCTTCCCTTCCTCTTAATATGCAATTTGTTGTTTTTTTTTTTTTTGGTTGCTCTTTTTCCGCTGTCAGTTTTTTTTTTTTTTCGCTTAAGAAATCAGAACAGTTGGACTAATTGAAATGAAGTTGGAAATGTGAAAGAAAACTGAGGTGAATGTGAACAAAACAAGCATTTTGTATGTGGCCAGGTAAACAGATCAGAGCATTTAAATGTGATTTGTAAACTTGATTTGAAAAAAAAAAAAATTTTTTGTTTGTTCACTTGACGTGCTACATAATACATATTGCAGGCAAGAGTTCGTATCTGAGCCATCGTTGTCCCACTCGTGGCGTCAGGGATTTCACATCGGGGAGACTTTGTCTCTGACGACAACTACTACAAGAGCAAAAAAGAAAGATGGACATTTTTTGTTATTTTTGTTTCCCAATAACTTTCACATGTCAGTTATGCCGAGATTTTCAAGGCAGAATTGAACGACGGTGAATTGTTAGAGGAGAGTTTTTAACTTATTGGAGAGAAAAAAAAAATTCAGATGGGTGGGTATTGGATAATAATACAGCGATTCCCGTTTCCAATAAACAATGAGTTTACGCAGGGAGCCAGTAGACAAAACAAGCCTGGAAATGGCAGGATCAGGGTCACACGATTAGTTTGCCGCAGAGAGAACTTTGTGGCTGCTTAAATACAAACACGTGGAAGAAATGATGGCGTCTGGCTCGTGGCGGTAAAACCTGTAGCGGTTAGAAGCAGTTAACCAATATGAAGCCAAATGTCTGTCTTGGTTGTGGTAGGAAATTCCACGCATCATTTGTCATAATTTGTCCAGTCTGTTTACAATCGGAAAGACAACAGTTTCAATTTCAAATTCTACATACTAATGAAAATGCTGATATGTTTTTTGGTGACATTCACTTGAGACTACGCTATCTGATCTCTTTTAAAGTCCGCATCACCATTCTTGTGGCTGATTATCCAGCATGGGGAAGGGGGGAGGGGGGGGGGGATTACGCTTCTGTTTTCTTCCACCGATTGTATGTTTTTGTTTTTTTCTCTTTTGTTGTTGAGAAAAATGGTTTAAGACTAGTCGGTACACTGCCTAGAGTGAAAAGATACACTAAGAGTGATTTCAAACGGTGTTGTAACCAACGATAAAAAAAAAAAATATATATATATATATGTGTGTGTGTGTGTGTGTGTGTGGTAATAGTGAAACAACTGCCTTGGCGGAAAGCTGTGAAGAGTTTCCAAGTGGATATCCACTGTAAAATAGCGTTCACCTCACGTTTACTTGCAGTTGCACTGCTTCGGTGTAGCCATTTATAAATAGATACATCCTTCATTTGCAAATGTGTTTAGACGTTTAATGGTGATTTTATGGTGCCTGTATATTTACACTGGCTAGTAGTGCACTGAGCCAAGTCTGGTTTGCGTTGGTTTTGAGACAAATTTAAACTTATTCAAATCAACTATCGACACAGACTTGTTTCAGTGACACTAGTGAGGGAGGTCTCGTTTAACTACATAGTCGACAAAACCCAGGCTAAACAGACTTAGTGTGCTACGGGCCATAATCTTGCTAAAAATACTGGCGTATAGGTCAGCTCTTTAAAAACTATAATGGTCCAGTCGTTCCAGCTGATTTAGTTGAGATCGTACGAGGACAGGGACAGACTCTTTGCCTGTGGCAGACTGCATGCTAACGTTTTGAAAGGGAAATGAAATTCACGGAGGGGTAGAGATAAAGCAAGAGAAACACAGCTGAAATAAATTTACAGAATAGGTGCTTTTCCATTACATTTTTGTGCATCATAAACTAACGTGAACAGAGAGCCGTAGTCGGGTCAGAACTTGAGTCACCACCATGCAACCTGTCTCAGAAAATTGTCGATAGTGAAGTGGTAAGACAAGTTATCATATTGCACAAGACTTTTCGTGACATTCCTATTAAGGGGATATGGATCGCGCTGGCCCCCTCGTATTGGAGACACTTTTGAGACTTTTTTAAAACTTTCAATAAGAGAGTGATAATTTGTGTAACTTTCAAAGAAAACGCTTCCACGTTGGCCTGGATGGGTCGCTTAAAATCTTGAACATCCACTTTGTAAGATTGAGAATACTAGGCAGCATGTAAAGGCGTTTCTCACCGCTTGAAAACACTGCAGTGTGCAAGACAAACAACCGCTGTCACAGAACAACAGAGGTAGTTTAAAGAAAGAAACTGTCTGCCTTCCATCCTCTAAAATGTTTGTGCTTAAATCGGCTCAGCCGGTCACTTTACTCGCGTACAAAAGGGCTCAGAGCCAGCGCGCACCCCAGCCCCCAAAATAATAAAAATCGGTCAATAGATTGGATACAATTCCCCAACCCTCATCCACCCCACAAACAAAAATAAAAAAAGTGTGAAAAAATTGTTATATCATGGACGACGCTGGAATGGGGAGCCAGAATGAAGAGAACTGAAATTGTTCTGGGGGGGGGGGGGGGGGGGGAGAGAAACAACAAAAGGTGCTGATGTTTATAGTGATTTAATTTCTATGTAAACATTTAAGAGGCAGGATGTCAGCCAACACGGAGGTTACTGATCAAGAATCTCCCTTCCTTCGCTGTACTTGTGTGTGTGTGTGTGTGAGAGAGACAGAGAGAGAGAAGTGCCGGTCCAACAGAACGGGGGACCTTCATGTTCTTTGTGTCGGGGAACGTGAAGATGAAGTAGGACAATATCGTCATTACTTTTTAACCGGCGTGTGTCACCTTTATTGAAGGTTCCATCTGAGTTTTGGATGTTGCGCTCTGTAGTCTCTATTGCCACGGGTTAATTCTTATTGCATCCTTTGGCAGTGTATAAGATTATTGCATTCATAGAACAATCCGGCAAGGGTGGGAAAACAGATTCATAAGGTAACTATAAAAAGCCTACAATTTCACGGGCATGATCATGGCATCGTGTGATCACTGATCGGCTTTTGTCGCAATTGTTTCTCAGGATTATTGCGAACGTACGCCATTTTTCCATGGGGCGGTATCCATTGCATCCTTTTATTTTCAGGCCTGATGTATGATGTACACTGCACCCCAGATAAAACTCTTGTAGTTGCTAACGGTGGTACGGGTGGTGGAAAAAAAGAGTATGGAGAATACTGCGCCAGGTTAAGCGACAAATAGTCTGTAGAACCACCCACTTCTAAGCAAAGCAAAGCAGTGGATGCTATCGATGTCATCTGGCCTGTTTCTCCAAATGCAAACTTGCACTCATGCGCGTGCAAACCCACATACACAGACTACCCCTCTCCTCTCTCTCTCTCTATAATATCTCTCTCTCTCTCTCTCTCTCTCTCCTTTCCGCCTGTCTCTCACTCTCAAAATTCCCATCAATGCTGTACTAGTTAGCATTCATAACAATTTTGGCAACTGCGATGATTGTATACCATTATCTCGAAAGGCTTCTGTCTTCTTTCCAATCCGAAATCTAGATACTTATTCACCATGTTTATATTTGTATTGATGCAAATAACATCACTCCAACTAATTCTTGATAACTTAGCCAAGTACTCTGGGGAAATATATTCACTACTGCGTAACATTTGATATTTTTTATGCTTTATCCTGTTTGTTTTGGATCTTTCCTCCACCACCTTCCTTTGTTCACCATTGGTTTGAGTAGTTTTGGAATGTCATTCCACATATTGCATTTTTGCAGTTGTGACCAGTAATCTGCAGTAGCAATTCACAAGCATGGCGTGTAAATTTGAATGGATGTGTGACTCATACATTGCGAATTGTTTTCCATCCTAACCACTGCCAGCTGGCCGATATTGCCTAGTTTTGAATGGCATTTGCTTCCTGGGTTGAGCGTCAATGTTGAAACCATAGTTTCACTACTACCAATGAAAGACATACACTTTTTGCCGGCATAGTTGCAAATTAGAATACAATTTTTGTACGACCTGCAGACAATTTTGTGTACATGATGTCTTGAGCCGATTGGGCGGGTTAGGTTATTTTATACCGGATTATAGTATTATGCTCTGCTGTTCGCTACTGGACAGGCAGACCTTGGTCAGTGGATAAATAAATAAATAAATAAATAAATAGATAAATGATTTTTTATTTCAGCACTGTCGTGTCGTTGTTAGTGGGTGTCTCATACTTCATAGTCGCCCTGTTATGAAATGCCGTGAAAATAAATTCTCCCTCGCCCTGTTCAACTTGAAATTTGAAAAAAAAACGCATTGCATTTTCAGTCTAAGCTGAAGCTGAGAAAACATAATTATAAGCTTATGAAAATTACGTCCTTTTTTTTTTAGTGGCTTTAAATTATTACAAACCTGGCCTCAAATTTTGTCAGCTCCGAAGCTATTAATATTTTCTTAACGTTATATCACACGGACACGTCCACAGATAAGTTTGTTTGGCTCGTTTTCTGCCCATTTTCAATCATTCCGCTAGAAGCCCCATGGTTTTGAAGCAAAACCAACCAAACAACAACAACTGTACAAAGAAATGCTTGTCCATTGTTAATTTCGAGCCGACAGAAATGCAAGATGAAAAATTGAACCGTATTGACAAAATCTATGTTCTTTCAACAACCCTTTCTCATGTCGGCTCTTACCGTCCAGTTTTGAGATGAATTTTACCAGGGGCTCTCTATTTATGTCTTTCATGTTTGTCAAATTTTGGTCACGAATTATAATCTTGCGGGTGGACGAAGGTTTAAAAAACGAGTGGGTTTGGAATACATTTGAGTATTATGCAATGAATTCAAGCAAACCCTTGAGTCAGTGGAAGGGCAAAACAAGCTTAAATTCTCTATGTAGGTTTTATTTATTTATTTTGCTATTTAATTGGAGCCCGAATGAAGGGAGAAAAAACTTTACTAAAGATGCAATTGCAGTGTGGAAAGCGTGTATTGAAATTGTTGGGGAAAATGTAACTTAAATTTAGGATTTAGAACAGGAAGAGGTTTTCAGTATAGATATTTCCTCAGTGAGACCACCATAGTATCCCGCCAATGTAATATTTACCAGGAAGACAACAGCAGCAATTAAATCAGTAATAGTGGCTAAGTTATTCTTGTATACAATATAATAGTCATTATAATATGCATGTTTCCTTCTCCTAGAAAAACATGCAGTAAACTTTGGCATTTTAAACCCCCGCCCCCAGCATTTTCAGTAAATTCTTTACTTTAAAAATTCTGATCATGTTTTATTTGTCAAGTGATTATATTTATGTTACTGTTACACCATTCAGCCTTTCAATCCCGTGGGGCTTGCCCATAACCATCGCCAGGTGCGACATTGTCACTCTTATGTTGATACAGTGCAAAGGCCAAATTTATCATTCCAAAACAGCTCATTGACAACCAACAAACACACAGACAATTAGATAAACCCTGAGAAACGCCGGGAGCGGAACCGTTTCATTTTTACCAAAGAAAATGTCTTTCCTGAGTTTATTGTTTCCATATGTATAGCCAGAGCCACACTGGCCATAAATACGTTGTTAATCTGACAGTTGCTTAGCGAATTTTAAGCTTGTGTCATGAATTGCCAGTCGAGACATCAGCTTAAAACCTTCAGTTAATAGTAATGTGCGAAGCGTCTACATCTTTTGTTAGTGTCAGTGAACATGATAAACCTGTTAAGGGACCATCCATAAAGTATGTGCCCTCGACTTAGGCAATTGGGGTCGAGATGGCCTGGAAGTAAGGTGCTCGCCTCTCTTTGCCGAAAGTACCGGGTTCGAATCCCGGTCGGTGCAGTGTCACAAAGCGCAGGTGCAGACAATGGTACTGCAAATGCGGTTTGCAACCTTGGGATGTTCCGGCCTATGAGTGACTATAACACACCAACGGAAACAAGTGCTTTACAGTTATACACACAATAAATTTATGGGGACACGTGGGATGGGGGCCTAATTAATGTTGGTAAAATAGTCTAAATAACTTGTCAGAAGAGATGGACAAATATTTCATACAGATATTATGACAATGATTAAATTCAAAAGATAATGCGTTTAACAACAGCTAAGATAATTACCCTGAAAGAAAAGGTTTCTGATTAATGCAATGAAATGACAATAAAATGGATTATAATATGTTACACTAAAACACAGATAAAAAGGTAATTGTATATCTCACCGACTCTGCACTTAAAGAACGTTTCACACAGGATATATCCACACTCTTCCAATAATTACTCTAACTAAAATGTTACTTAAACTTGTCCTATATCTTGAATCTGTAAACTTGACGATGATGGTCCTAAACCGAAGAATGTCCGGTCTCTTGGGAAACTGGACTCCACAAGATAATGTTCTCTTAAATTCACTACAGGATACACTCAATTGCATATATGTCCTTACTCCACATAAAAAACACTGTCCACATCCACAAGATAACTACTAGACTTATCTATAACTAATGTCCTGATAAGGCTCTGGTCACAGTCACAGGATACATAACAGGATCGAAATGTCCTAACAATATGCACAGGATACTTCAAAACAGGTGGTTACTTTATGGTCTTGGCCTCTAGCCTTCCCGCTGTTCTGTACAATTCACAGTAACGCCGGGTACAATGCTCTACACGCGGACAGAAGCCTGCCTGGTCACGCTGAGACTTACAGGTCTAACCCTGCCACGAAAAGCGAGTACAGCACTGGAAATTAATGAGTTCCTTAAGAACTTAAGATATGTGCAACATATGCACCGCGTACATGAGCTAACTTTAACTTTAAGCTTAGACTCACACGCCGCTCTAACCGAGCTTATTTCGTGCTTTGACAAAGCAAGAAATACAGTAATTTACTATGACTAAGTCCTACGCGAACTTGAAAGTCATAAACGCTCTATACACGAGCTAACTTAACACACCGTATAGGCTATGTTAATATACGTCTGTGTCTTACAATAAGAACGACTGACAGGTACACCACTCTACGTGAGCAGGACCTCGCTCCTTACGAGCTAAATTTTAATACAGGCCTTAATAGACACTGTAAATACACGCCTGAGTTCTACAGGCAGGTACACTGCTTCGCACGAGCAGGACCTCGCAGTGAGTCTATCGCAAGCGGACTGACGACTCCAGATTTGCTCTGGAATATATACAGAAACTCAAAATTACCGAAAATTACAGAGGGGAAAACTGGGAGGTTCTAGCTAGCTCGAATTCGTGAGCCATAAAAACGTGCACAAAGATTCTACGGTGGCCAAACTCGGACGCTGGGGTATTAGGTGGACGGGTCAGAGATAATTGCTTCACCCGCAGGTAGCCCGAGACATAACTTCGAACAATAGATCAGGAAGGTGGACCGATCGAACGGGCAAGTGGACGGTCATTACGCGGCATTTCGTTACATGCAGGCATGTTGGAAATTTGAGGAAATTTCCTGTCCCAGATCCTATGGTAGGTAGGATCGAGCATCTAGTCTTCTCAGATAAGGACGAAAAATTCAGAGGGCCCATGTGCACGTTGCGCACGTTAAAGATACGTTGGCAGTTGGAAATCATGAAGAGCAGTCCGTATAAGGCCGCTGCCCGGACAAAATTCTAAAAAACTAATCCTTACCACAACAAGAAAAATAAAAACAAGAAAAGTGAGGTGTAAATTTTTAATGTCTCCTTAAAAAAGACACCCCCCCCCCCCCCAAAACAAACAAACTTTCATACGCCTGACTTCAACCCCCCCCCCCCCCGCCTTTTTTTTAAAAATAAAATTTTTTTTTTTTAAAATGAGCTTACGGCCATCAGAATGGTGAATGTTCATGGCATGGAGCCTTTCAATTTGATTATCTCGTGAGATACATAATCTCTGTTCCATTTTTGTGAAATAATCCCATAACTCATTTTTTTAAAAACAAAATAAATAAATGAAACCAAATGTTTTAATTTATTACCATAATTGCAAAAGAGTGCCGCCGCGCCCCCCCCCCCCCTCAGATGAATGTGTCTGGCGTGAGATTTTGTGTTTTTTATGACGTGGAAAATGGGCCGTTAAACCTTAAACTTGAAGGATTTGTTTTTTTTTGCCTTTGTTTCTTTGTCATTCACATTTTTAATCGTTCCTCTCTTCTTGTCTCATAGTGTTTCTGTGTTTGCCTCTGTGCAAGATGATGTCGGTTTTTGTGGTGAAGACAGAAAGATTGTTTAACAGTACTTGTGCACGTGAATTGGGGGGGGGGGGGTCTTTTTCTTATTTCCTTTGAAAATAAACTTCATTGTTTTCTGTTCCGTACTTTTCTTAGCACACGGCCTTTCATTATCCTGACATTCTAAGCCTATTCACGAGGGGGCTTGTCATTTAAACTGTTAAAGGGCGATACACAACACGTGTTGGAGTCAAAGCTAAACTTGGGAGTTTGCAACAGCACTGTACTTTTCTCTAGCGCCGCCACCTCCCTCCCTCTCTCTCTCTCCCGCCTTACCTCTCCAGTTTTTGTTGTTGTTTTTGTTTTTGTTAAGGGCATTTCTTTGAAAAGGGGAAATTGGAGAGAAGAGCTATTTGCTTTTAGGAGGTGAACTAATTTTGGCAGGAACAATTGAAAAACAATCTTCACCTGTTCGTTTCGTGCGCAAATCTTGATCACTCACGTACACATGGGGGCACGCGCATGCACACAGACACACACACATACACATTCATACAGACGCGTTCACTACAGTTGACCTTTAACTCAATTAAATTTTAAAGTCAGCCATTTATAACGATATTCGCTGATTAAGGTGAGAAACCAATCGTGACAAGTATTAAGTAAATGATATAGAGACAGCCGTCGAGAAAACGCACAGCCTAGTTTTTCTCCTTTGGATGAAGTGGAAGGCTGAGTGAGTCCATGTGATCAGTGCCTCTCGGTAGAAATTACAGAGACTGGGCAAAACGAGTGGTGTGTAACGCCTTGACAATTCTCCAGATCTTAAGTATTTTTTATTAGGCCCATTTCGGTGTTAAAAAGGGAGGCAGATGGGGCTATGTAATTTTATCACGACTTGAAAAGCAGTACAGCCACTACAAAGAGTAGCCAGGAAGACATAAAACAGTGGAATTGACAGTCAATATCGTGGAATTGAAAGCCACAGTACGATGGGTAATTTTAGCTTCTGAATATAATAGTGCATTGTATTATTTGGCAAGTGCATGCAGACGCTCGTTACAGTTATCTGATGAAGCTCACTTAACAAAACTGATGTATTTCGAGGGAATTTGTTGATATTTTCAACCAAAACCCATGCTACTTATGTATTATTCTGAGAAATAATCGCACGGGGCAAAACAAACATTGGGGATAGAAATTATATAACTAGCTAAATATATCGATAAATAAATAAACAGAAAAGATGCCGAATGCACCGCGCTTTAATGAAAGACATGTTTGGAGTGCGAAAAGAGGTAGTCATCAGAGTTATCCCCAGTAATGACCCCGCAGATTACCCGATCAAAAGGAGTGAGGGGGTGATCTGTAAGTTACGACTGTAGCTCTTTAAGGCGTAGTTGAACCAAATGCACGATCCCACTTGCAAGTTCTTGTTATAGGCCCAATGGTGCCGGTTTTTTTTTTTTTCGTTCCATGTTTCCTTTAGCCAGTGCCTGCTGTCGTAGTTCACACAAGAGACCCCGTAGTTCCAGTCATGTTGCATTTCCAGAGCAATCAAGTATAATCATTGCATGCTTTAGGTGGTGTTAATCATTCTTGTACTTTGGTGGCATTTTTGTCTACACGCCATAATTATAATGAGGTTTTTCACTCTCCCAGAGGAAACATTCTAAAGCTTTTCCATATTTGATGGATATCAAATTAAGCGCAGTAATTTAAACTGCTTATGTAACTTGGCACCCGCTACTTAACCGAAGAAAGCTGTGTCAATGTTAATATAATAATAATATACTATTTCTTTCCCCGAACATATTACTGTACAACAAAATCCAATCTCTTTCTGTCTGTCTCTGACCCTTCTCTCCTGCAACCCCCTCCCGTGGTCTATCTCTGTCTGTCTCGCTGTCTCACATTATATATAATGTTAAAAGTCAACTGTAGAACACGCGTTTGTATGAATATAATAAATATAAGTATATATAATGCGCGCGCATGCATTCACAAGCAATACAGACAAGAACAAGAGCAGCAAATAATATACAGGAGCAACACTTCCAATTCTCTCTAGTGACTTTCGTGTTTGTGCAGAGTACTTATTCAAATGAAGGATCGTTGACTCACGAGTCGGAAACCTTCCTGCACAATATTGATTGCAGGCATAATTGGGAAAGACAGGGAGAGCGCTCAATGCACTTACCCCCAAACCTTCAGTGTTAGGTCTTCCTGTTTACTTTGTGTAATAAGTGTACGTTCAAACAATTATCCTGCCAGTTAGTAGGGCTGTGTACGATCAGAATTGTGCGCGCTACACTCGCACAGTCACGACTGTTCCAACTTTGATTTGTGAATGTTCTGTCAAACATGGGTTCGCTCGATCTAGTCGTGAACTTGGCCATATAGTCAAGTCTGTTTTGACAAAGTGCGCGAGGTCTCTGTTTCCGCCAGCTGGTTCAAGGCGGCTTTAATGCCCTCGAACTATTGAGACAGTCTTGTTTCTGTCTGGCCAGTGTACGAGGTCCCGTTTAACTGGACAAACCACAGCTCACATTAAAACCGAGATAAAACAGACTTAACTCAGTGCGCTAACAGCTGTAGGGAAGCCGGGAATGGAGAAGAGAAATGCGCACCATCCCAGGTCTTGTGCCTATGTGCTCATGTGGGCTTTCAGCGAAGTTTTCTGAATTCCTGTCTCGTTGGTGACGAAGGGATGGAAACAGAACGTAGATCTAGTGTCTTGACTACGATCCGGACGGAGGCAATTGACTCATGGCTGTTGGTCCGGAGAATTTGTTCATGTAGAAATTTATTTACAGGCTATCGTATCGACGTTCTTCAAATAATGTGTTAAATTTGTAGAATCGCCAATATGTCTTGTGGCACCATCTGTCAACTTCTCTTGTTTGTTTATTAGTTTATTTGACTTCGTATATTTGTGTGCTACATTTTACCTCACGCCTGAGTTCCTCGCTGTGAAGATTTCAAGGACAAAACTGAAGGTTGTCCCTTGCCTCCAGTGGTGTGTCAGATGAGGGGATTTTCTTTCTTTAATGTTTTAACGGTTCTTTTGGTCGACCAACGTGTGGCTGTACTAATATTTACAGGCGATAGCTGTGTGTATATGAAAAGGAAGATGAAGGTAAATGAGAAAAAAACAAAAACCAGTGGACGTGACTACATTGTTTTGATTTAGTAGTGTGCACAGTCATGACCTGTTTGCTAATGGGCTCCCACATCTTTCACACTCCCGTCCAGACCTTTGTTTCCCCTATCCACACCGAGTCCTTTCACAGTTTCCTTGTAATACTGAAACCTTCTCCTGTCATTCTGAATTTCAAGGTCATGTCCTATCATTTTTTAAAGGTATTTTATCTATCAGTATGTGAGCGGTAAAAAAAATTGTCATAAATATATTTTTTCTTCCTTAGACAAACCAGGACTTCACAGTAGTGATGGAAGACTACACAGCCAGCAGCCCTAAAGAGGTCAGCGTGTTGCGAGGTCAACACGTGGAGCTCATCGATGCCTCCCCAGGCCAGGTGGACTGGTGCCTTGTGCGGACACTACCTCCCGACGGTGCCGACAGTTCCCAGGGGCTGGTCCCCATGTCAGTGCTCAAACCACTTTCCTATCTACAGACACCAGGTGCCAGGAATAGTATAGACTTTGATGGTAAGTTACTCTCACGGCAGTGTAGTCAGCTCAAGCCTAGGGATGAAGGGAAAATGAGATTCAGGTCATTGGAGTCTCATGGACCCTTCATAGCTGTCCATAAAGTACCTATGTTTGATTTTTGGGGTGTGTGCCTGCCTGCACGCACGCACACACACGCACTCGCCATAAGAACTTCATATTCTTAAACTTTAGGAGGCATTTTGTGTGAGATATCTGACTATTTCATTAGATACAGGGGCAATTTATAATCATAAATTATAAAGGGGGGGGGGGGGTGTAAATAAATTCAGACTTTTAAAACTCATTATGTGTACTGAAAAGTGTACACACCTCCCCAGGAACCTCCCTCCATGCAAGAAAATGCGTCTTTTTCTTTTATTTTTCCCAAGCTCAAAATGTTAGAACACTTTCATCTATTCAACTCAGTTGTGGCTCAAAATCAGCAAAATTATTAAAAAGATAACAAACTTCAAGACCTTTTAAAATACGCCCATGTACACCTTTACCTCTTTCTGTGCCTAATGTTATATTTTATAGAATTTAAGTCTTAAGGGTAAAAAGCAGTTCATGATTACATTGGAGGTCTTGTGTCCTTTATAATACGAAATAGCACTTACAGCATTACATATTGATTTTGGATTTCCAGAATCCATTATAAGAAATTTACACTTGGCATATTTGCATAAGCTTCATAGAATGTGTCTTCTTTTTTTGTGGGAATAAAGTTCAGATTACAAAGTGGAACGAAAGTGAAATAATCAAAACAGCCTCTTTTGTTAATAACTTTAGAATTGAGATTTTCTTGGGAACAAGGCACAGACAATGATCTCGGGCATGTAAACAAAAGCCGATACCATTAGCAGATCATTGTATCATTTTTCTGTGCATAATGTTGGATCTTCTATATTCAAAATGATATATATTATATCATATGCATTCTGCAAACTGCTTCTTGTTTAATTCTGTGGCATGTCCAGTTTTTGAAATATATTTTTTTGTTCATATCTTCAGAATCTATGGGCAATGCTGAAGGCACCTCATCTCCAGTTAGCAAACGTAGAAGTAGTTTTAAGTAAGTACATTTTAAAAACAAATGTTATTCATAATACATCTGTAAATGTGGGTATACCAGTTGTTTTGATTGTTGTTGGTTATTTTCTGTATAGTAATGAAGTATATAGTGACAAATTAATTGAGAACTTATTACAGATAGTTTTGGGGGCGCAGGACTTCTCCAGACAAGGGTAGGCGATTCCAAAGCTTTGTTGCTTCTCTGAAATCGTTTCTCAGATCGGCAGAGGTAATTTGGTTCTGTGTAAAAGCACAAGGAACCACGCGTGCGTGATTTGACGTGGTTCAGAACAGGCTCTTTCCATCGAGGGTGGATAATACGTAAAACACTTTTGCAGCCGTATTATTTGGAGTTGTGTCCCTTGTAATAGTCCCCGTTCACTGACCTCAAAATCCAGCTGTTACGCCGGCCTCAGTTACGCCATACCGTTTTGTTGTATGATGAACTTATTGAATTTATACTTGGAGAGAGGAGCTTAAAACAATTTGTGATCATTATAAGAATAAATTTTGAATCAGACACCTTGATAGTACAGTATGTTACATAATGAAAACCTAGGGCTTTCACAAGGCAAGTTTATGGTTAAAATAGAAAAAATAAATTTTACATGTTGCTGAGGTAAAGATACAGATTTTTCAAGCAATTTGGTTTTAATTACTCAGAAACATTAGAAAGATCTTTCCATTGTCTCTGGTTTACAGTTTACACATAGATGTTTAAAGCTTGTTACTCTGATTTGGAAGACCATTAAGGGGGGGTGGGGGGGGGGGTGTCCTGAAGGCGATTTTTGTTATTATGAGAAATAGAAAATTTTAACTATTATAATCGAATTCAGGATGTCTGAATTAGCAGGAAAAAAATGTAAAAAAATTTGTTTGTCATATGGTTGCCATGGGAGCGCCGCCATCTTGGATTTTGAGTCCCCAAAAAGTACCAAATTCAATATAGATAGGCTTCGCCAAATTTTACTGGATTTATTTGAAACTTCTTTTATGTCTTATTCAATCCAATTAAAAACTTTATACTGAAGGGAATTTTGATATCTCTGACAGATCTTTTGTTATAAATTTTTGAAAATAGTATGTAGAGTGATTCCATTTTTTCTTATTTTCTATCACAAAAAAAATTCAACCAAAAAAAATAAATGAAAAAAACAAATTTCTTTCTGTATGAATTTTTTAATTTGTTCAAACATGTTGTTAGCCAAATTTTATACCAATTGGTCAATAAATAAAAAACTAGTTCACAAATCACTGATCAAAAGTGCAATTTCGAGAAAATCGCATTTGAAAGTTTTTTTCAATAAAAATGTTATTGAAACGTGTTACACATGGCTAAAGTCATCATTACTGGTGTGCTGGGCCTCAACAATGATTTCCAAACTACCAAAGACTTATGACGGATGTGTATGGAGGGGTAGGGGTTTTGATAGCGACACTAAGATGTTATTCAGATCTAATTTTGCGGCCCAATGGCATGATTCTTGTGCCTTTTTCTTGACCCCCCACCTCACTAAAAGGCGTATTTCAAGGTTATAAACATTCAAAATTGACATTTGGTTAGTAAAATAGTGTTCCTAAATGGATAAACTAACCGAAAAGTACAAAATCGCGATATCGTTATTTTGAAGCCTAATTTCGATTTCAGGACCCACCCACCCCCTTAAGGTCCTGACTGTTACAAGCCCTTTCACACTTCTCCTTAATGGAAGAGAAAAAGTACAGACCCATAAAGGGCAGTGCTGATCATGAATGCTGTCAATATTTGAAACACTTTTTTTCATTTTTTGTAATACTAGCTGAGGGTACCAGATGTTTTCATGGATAAATCTGTTTATTAGTTTCAGTTGTGGGTGATTATAATGGATCTGCTTACTATGCGTTTCTTAGGTTTATTTTGTTGTTGCTGTGATTCCTTTGTTTTCATTGCACTCTCCTTGTGTGTTAATGCCCTACACATCCTGTCAGCATTGGATGCAAAGGTTGTTTTGAAATGGCAGTAATCTTCTCATTGGGCAATTTGTTAGAAATGAACATGCATCGGCAGGAAGAATGACATCGTGGAGATATGTCTTCGTGAAGGGAAGGATCAGAAGCAAAATCATTGACACAGAGCAAACTAAAAAAAAAGAATACTTGCCACAATTTCAAGTCTCCAAATAAAAAAATGAACCTTCTGCAGGCCGAAAGGAAAGTATCTTCAAAATTTCACAGAAATCCGAACTGTATGTGCTGTAGTAGGTCTTCTTAGAATTTGGGCAAGCTTTTTTTTTGTTTATATGGAATAGATGAAGAAGAAGCTGCCAGTTCAAATCTCCATGTCCCTAAATTAAAATTTCCATGAGCATGTCAGGAATATTTGGGGTCAAGTTGACTTGCCTTATGTTTCATAGGAAAGGGGGCTTGTTATGATCACAACTTATTATTTTTTATTGCTTCTGACATGTGTTGCCATGGTTTGAATTAATGTCCGTGATTTTGCCATGCTAATAGTTGACCTATGATATGATCACTAACAGAAAATGGTTGACGACTCCAGTGCGGAAACTCAGTCATGGAAAGATAGAAAAGCAAGGAGGAATGTTGTTAGATCCTCAGAGGACATTACAGAGGGTAGAGAGGAAACCACTTGGAGCTGAGAGGGTAAGTCTCTTTATGATCCAGTTTTTATCTTTGACCTTATTCTCTCTCTCAACAAGTCTTTACGTTACGCTGCAAGAAGACATTCCTATAACTTATACATACAAAATCACATAGAATCATTTTGTTTGAAGGCCGTTTTAATCTCTAAATTTGAAAAGTGGAAAAATGGATTTGATTTGCAGAACTCTATACTGGCTCAGGCATTACTTCCATTACGCTTTGAGAACACCACTTCAGTGATCAAATTACACTCTTTTTGGCATGACCAACGTGTGCCCAATCCCTCACTTATCACAATAGTAACTAGATGGTTATGGCTGTTTTTTTTTTTTTTACGTTAAAGAGATATTATAAAATGGCCTTCAAATAATGACTCAGGTCTTGTAACTGTCATTCCATTACTTTGAACCATTTAGACCAATGGTAGTTTGTTTAGTTAAAGACCGTGCTAGTGAAACCACAGTAACACAGAGCAGAACAATGAATTTTGTTCTTTGTAGCCACAGAGCTATCCCATCTAATTGCTCGGCAAATGTCCAGTTATGACACTTGCATGAAAGACAATCCAGCCTTCAATTATTATCATGACTTTTACAACAGGACAGTTCATTTAGCACACGTGCACTGTTCAGTGGGGGCCCTTAAAGTGTCAAGTGGCAGTGGTTTCCACACTGTGCAGGCGTTACATCTCCAGACCTTCTAAATGTCAGAGCTGCCCTTTATTTAGAGTGTTTTGAGGGACATGAGTAATATTTTTATTTTAACCCAAAAGAAAATCAAAACTGACTAACAGTTTCCTTTTGCATTTGTAGGGCATAGGTGACCTTGACATGACCCTTAATGAAGTGGTCATTTAGTTGGCAGGTCTGCTCCCCACTCATTCAGATAGCAAGTAAGATAGCCACACTGTAGTGGCTCCCCTACAATGCAAAATGTGGCATAATATCTTCATCATGACTGCTGGCAAGTACAAATTAGAAAATCTCATCTGATTCCAATTGGTACTTCTGTAAATCACCACTGCTGCGAACTTGAGATAACACTATTTCTGACCCCCTTGGAAGAGTAACAACATTGTTAAAGAGCAAAGAGAGAGTGGGGAGAATTTTCTCTAAAAGAAAACAAAAAAACAACAGCATGACAGTGCTTGTCAGTATTTATCCACTTTTCATTGGCAAGGTCACCAGAAAATTGAAGAAGACAAGCGTTCGATATTGTGTGGAGAACTAGGGCAGAGAATTTCCACTTCTCATTCACATTTCTTGAATGAGAGGGAAGTGATAGGGCCTGCACATTGTGGGAACTACTGCCAGTATCTGTTAACACTTGCAAGATGTTTACCTAAACAAATGCTTAGTTGATATCATGCCTGTGTGATTCACCCACACCCGGTCTGTAAGGACTTGAGTGAATGAAGACGTGAAGTGCAACAGTAAGTCAGTGTTGGCGTGGCAAGGCTAACTGACCTGTGCCTTTGGTCAATTAGTCCATTATATAGTTAATCAACAAAGTATCTCTGGTAGGACACAAAATAAGTGTGTGAAAAACCTCAGTTCAAGTAAATTACTCTTCTTTAGAGTCTCATTCAGTAGTTCTTGACTTTTTTTTAAGCATAAAAACAGCAACAACAGCTGCTTAGCTACAACATGCGTCATAGTATTTCTGGATGGCCCCTAAAATCCAATAAGTATGTATGCTCGATTTCGGCCACTTATTTTTTTTTTTACATAATTGCTCGTGGCCTTCTCAACCCCCTTCATCCTTGTACGAGCGTCTAGCCATTAGGATGGTGAAGGTCAACGATTTTGAACATTTTAAGTGGCTTTTTGCTTGGACCTCATGGACCTATTGAACTTTTCCGTTAGAAACAAGGTATTTACACAAAACAAGCCGACAACTTAATTTGCTGGAAAAGACAAAAACTAAAACAAACTATTTTTAATGCGTTACTAAAACTGAAAAGCGTATGTAGGCGCCATAGAAACCCGTCTTGCCCCTTTACGCTGGAGGCTCTCTTTCTCTCTCCCCCCCCCCCCCCAGCGTATTTGCTTTATGGACCGTGGATGGCCACCTAGAAACCAAGAATAAAACTAAACATGAGCAAAGCAAAGATCGCCTGAAGTTTTTCTCATTTGCTAAATATTTTAATGGCACTGTCGTTCCACCACCGCCCCACCCCGCGAAGATACTAAATAACATGGATGGACACAGTGATGACACACCCAACAACAACAACGGTAGCAGTACCAACCTCGATAGACAACATTGACTTATACAATGTAAGCATTGATGACATTGACAATAGCAGTAGCAACAATGCGCCACGCCAGCACTGCCTGTTGGATGAATGAATAAGCGAATGTATGGATGAATGCAGAAAGGACACTGTCTTTCTTTAAGAAAAAATTACATCAGCAACAAAATATAACAGCTCAGAAACAGAACAGGTAAGATGTTACCACCAAGCACAGTTGATTGAAGCCTTTGATGTACCAACGCCTTAGATCGGAATCTGATTCTTGGGTAAGTCATTTGTTGTCTCTGTGTCATGCTAAGGTTTTAGGTGGCTCGGTGCCGACGTACGTGCATTTTTTGTTTGTTTGTTTTTGTTCATTGATATTACGGTAGTTGTGTCACTGATTAGTCTTGTCTGTTTGTTTGTTAGTTCGTTGTGTGCTTCTTTCTTTCAATCCGACTCGCCAAACTGCGTTTTTCTCTTACACCTTTATACCACCTTTTCGCATGCAACAACAACTGGTTATGCCAAGCGTCACCGTGAATGTGCAGAGGTACTGGTATATTTTTTCTCAACGCCTGTTATACTAAAAAAATACTCTCCTCCGCTTCAAATGGGACCTTGATTGCCCATCTCTCTCTCTCTTTCTCTCTCCTCCTCTCTTTCTCTCTCTCTCTCTCTCTCCTCCTCCTCTTCCCCCCCCCCCATGGTCAGTTGAAGTACCTCTACCATTTCGACAATTTTAGTAGGTCGGCAATGCTTTTAGAAATGAACGAGTAACGGAAGACAATACAAAATTATTAGGCTACTGGGTTTGTCTTTATTCTTTCTTTGTGAGTCCTTGGCCATCTCCATTATGTCTGATCACCATCCCCCTGCTTCATTGTTTCCTGACCGGAGAATGAACCTGTTTCCCCCAAACATGCACTGGAAGTCTCGCTAGCTCGCGACTCTCGGGTATGTAGGTTATCTTTTCTTGACTCTGCACGCACATAGTTACACCCAGCTAATCTGCATTCATTTAAACGCAAATGCACAGTTGCAGGGAAATATATGCATGCGTGAAGAAAGAGAGGATTAAAAATCTACTTAGTTTACGTTTGTAAGGGATGACAGTGAAGATTAGAAAACTCAGGGAATGCCAGCCTCAACTCCCAATAACTTGAACCAAGTCTCAGGAGTACACCGATATCATTTTGAAAATCAGTGTCTCTGTCTGTCTGTCTGTCTGTCTGTCTGTCTGTCTGTCTGCCTGCCTGCCTGCCTGCCTGCCTGCCTGCCTGTCTGTCTGTCTGTCTGTCTGTCTGCCTGTCTGTCTGCCTGCCTGTCTGTCTGCCTGTCTGTCCTCCCCCACCCCGCACATACTCTCTCTCTCACTCTCTCTCTCCTGCCCCTCCCCCAACTAAATCTTTTCTCCCCTCTACACATCGAGTTTTTCCTTGCTGCAGAATTGAAGTAAACATGCAACCACTTTGAACTTTTGCCAGGAAAATCTTGTCATTTTCGTGATAAAGTGTACCATCGAAAGAAATAGGTATCCATGGAGCAAATGAATGTAGGCTTGGGCGTGACACAACACAGTCATCTTGTAAAACGTAGTTTGATGGTGAACCGCAAATGCGCTGGAGCATGGGTGCACAAATGTGAGTGGTGTTGAGCAGCTGCCATCAATGATGCGTTTGTTTACGAACGGTTTCTGTCATTACTCTCCTTGTGACCGTTCTTAAGTCAGAGGTAGGGAAGTGACAGATTGTATTGTAGAAATAAAAACCTGGTAAGGTCTGTGGCTGTGCACATCATGGTTATGACTGTAGCATGCACTTTAATTTAATTACTCATTAAGTGCTTGTTTATTTTTGTTTGTTTAAAAAAATATTTTTTTTCTCAACGTGCATTCACGTAAAGACGTTGTAGAACATAAAGTGAGGAAGTTATGTAAAAAATTAGGTGAGGGAAAAAATGGAGAATGCGAAAATATTACATAGGCGGTTGACGAAAATAAGCTCTTAAGTCGTAGTTAAATGTAATGATCCCTGGATAAAATAGTGAAAATTTTAGGGCGACATTATGCCTTGTTGCAGATGCCCTGTTGTTGAGGGATATTTTACCTAAGCAGAAGAAGATGGTAGTTTAAGGAAACTTTAAAAGCTACGGTTGTGTTCTTGTCCTGGTGCAGCACTGGCAAGTCACGAGTACATATTTTCTCCTTAAATGAGCCGACAGTGAATTTTCCTCTTTGCTTACTTACTTTGTTTATTTGTACCATTTGTGCTCATGTACGCGCTCAGTTATTGTCTAACCCTTGATTCCACCACCAAGGTAATTGCTGTAAGCGAAACGTTCCAGATCTGAAAATAGACCAAAACACGGCACCTTTCAGGATGACTGGATTCATTCTTTGGCCTTTTTCCCTCCAAGCGCTTTACTGAATTCCCCCAGAAAATATAAACATTCACATATTTTCTCTTTTACACACCCGCCTCCAGTTCGTGGGTAATTCTTTTTCTACTGGTGGTTCACGTTTTCCACCGTGCTTGTGTTCTTCAAATTTACTTTTCTACTTGCGTATCTTTAAAACAGGTGCTATGGAATACTGCGTCTCTAGCGTTGATCCTCCTCCCGTTCATTATAAGCTGTGCATCTCTTTTGTGACTTTTGGCAACCTTTTATTCTACGTTCTGTGTTCACATTTCACACCATCGTGGGGGTTGGGGTGGGGGAGGGGGGGGGGGTGAGAACAAGAAAAGTTGTAAAGGAAATGCCAGACAGTCGTAATTTGTACGCGGTTATGATCATTATGTCACAGTTTTACACAATTTCAGATCTATCCATCCATTTTATGATGCCAACTATCGATCTTTGAGCATCCAGACTGATGTAAATCGAATATTGTAAAGTTATCTTGATTAAATTTTAATATCTCTCTCTCTGTCTGTCTGTCTCTCTCTCCATCGTTTTCACACCGTGGGAGGAAATGAAAGACAGAGAAAGTTTTGCGAAGAAGCACGCGATCTTGCCACTATTTTCTAGATTGCGTGAGTGTCATTCCTTAAATAAAACAGTTATTTCCTTACTTTAATGTGCCTTTAATGTGCCTTAACTCTCAAAGATACTTGCCTTTTTTAGCGAGTATATGTTCAAACCTCTCAACTTAAAAGCGGAAAGCACAGTTTCGCAAAACACACACCGAGGCTATCAGCCATAAATAAAAATCTGATAAGTACTCATCATATATTAGCAAACATAGATTCCACTGTTTCTAAATGACAGTCAGCGAATGTTCTAATATTAAGTATGGGACATAGGTTAGTCCTTCGGCAGCGACTCTTTTGTCTCCCATAGATGGCAGCAGAGGATTGATGAAGAAAGAGGGGGGGGGGGGGGAGAGGAGGCACATTTCAGAAATAATATCTGTATCTTCCTACATTTAATTTGTTTTTTACCTGTACTTTTCACTGTTTCAGTCTCTTGTGTTCACAGAAAGAACTGTTTGAGCCATTGGTTCTTCCGTGTGCCCTCTCTTTTCCCGGCTCCTCTTTCTGGAGCAAGTGGGCAGGAATTGAGTCACGGTATCCTCCACGTTCGAGATTTTAATTTGGTCTCTCCATCATAATTATCTCTTCATTCTGCCAACCTGAGCCTGCCCACTCCCACCGTCATGTTACACATAAACATGCCCGTTAGCAATTACATTCTGTATGTATCATTGCCGTGACACGCACTATTTGCCTGAAAGTCAAATTAACATCAGATAAATCTTGGCAGTGTCAATGCCCGACCCGAGCTAAACAGCATTGGGGAATGAGCAGCGGTAGTTGTGCCTGCAAATATAGCAGATGAAGCAACGCTGGGAGAATTGGTGCATTTGTATTGATATTATACCATTTGCATTATAGGCCTTAGTTTTTCACACAAGTGAGAGCGCCGTGGAAGTAAACTAGTGACGCACCGGGTCAAGTCTGCTCTGCATCCATTTTGAGTCGGATTTGAACTTCCTTTGAGACAGACTTGTTTCAGACTCACTAGTGAGCGAGGCAGCAACCGAGGTAAAACAGACACGGCCCGGTGGGCCATGGGCGGTACTGATTTTGGCTGGACACGAGGAACAGACAGAGATCATGTAACTCCTGTATGTGTTTCATCATCGACTGTAGTCTGAACTAAGAACGCGACTCGAGCATCTTTATCTATAAGTTACAAGTTAGCCGGTCACTGGCGGCAACAAGAAATAAAAAGGTACGAAAAGCATCTGGAGTCACCAACAACACAGCCAGTGGTATGGCCAATACTGGCAACCAACACAAATTGACAACTGCTGGTTAGAGGCATACACCACGAGGTCTAATGACAGAAACGTCACAAGAGGACCGTTGATGTTTTTTGTGTGGTCACACAGCCAGTGATATTGCAAGGTGGTTTCAATTCGAAATCATTTTCATTTTTTTTCTCCCGCTCGTTTCTTTATATTCAAAAATATATGAATGTTTTAAAAAAAATTTTTGTGTGTGTATTGCGCGCCGTTGTTGCCAATCGTCCGGCTTCTGCTGTTCATCTTGGTTACGGCGAAAAATGATTTATCTGTCCAGTTTTGCATCACTCCTGTTAGTGTTATATCAGCAGATTATGCTTAGCGGCCAAGTCCTATTTTCACCCACCTCCCACCCTCAACCACCACCCCCACCAAAAAAAATGTTTTATTGGGGAGAATTGGATTACTGTTCGCCCAGCACCACACCAAAACTGGGATCTGATTGTGCTAATTCAGGCTGCTTTCGGTTTGACCAGGCCGTTGCTCTTCCTGCCGTCCCCCTGTTCCACTTCTACACAGCCGACGTGTTGGTGAAATTTATCCTGAGTTATTGGGGGGGGGGGGGGCACCTTTTTTTTTTTTAATAAGAGGCTGAGAAGAAATGAAAGAAAAAATCCCATGTGCAAATTTCAGAATTGGCAGACCTCTTCTCCAGCAAGCCCCACCACTGGTTCCATATTCCCGCCCAATCCCATACTCACCTTCTCCCCTCTCTGTCACTTGGAAGGCACACAGAGCCACTCGGATTTGAATCGGAATTTTTCCCCGGCCTTTATTTTTCGGCGTCCAGTCGCAGGGTGAGCAGAAATCAATAACAGCGTTTTTTTTTTTTTTTCAAAAAAGGAAAAGCACGCGCGCTAAGCGGACAGGCGAGGGCCAACGATTGTTTCCATGACGACCGGAGAGAGAGGAACCCCTGTCTCCTCGTTTCTTTCTCTTTATATTTCCTGTATATATTTATGTATCTATATCTTTGATAAACATACCCCGACATCGATGTATCTGTGTGTCTGTTCACCAGTTAGCCTGACTGCTAATGTCACCCTGCCCCGACTGTTGATCAGTGTGTGTCACGCATGTCATCCCGAGCATTGCAGCACACATGATGAGAGCGTCAGGAACTAACCAATGCTGTCTGTCCACGTTTCTGTTTTTTAATTTCCAAGGCATTGCGTTGTTCTTTCTCGTTTCTCTCAGTCACTACTTACTCTCCCAGCCTCGCTGCCACATCCTTGTCCACTCTCCACTGGCCTAGTGTTTGAGAATATCTCCTGTTGTCCCTGTTTTCTTCTGTCCATCTCCCCCGTGCACGAGTTGGCTTCTCTACCAACTTCCTCACCATGGTTCCGCGCCGTCTTGCTCTGTGCAATAGCACTAGTGCACTCTGAAACAAACCCATACGGCTCTTCTTCTGGCGCTGTCCCACTGTGATATCTCACTTTCTTCCTGTTAAAAGATTCTCCGTGAATTTTTGTCGCCTGCTCACTCTTTTACTATCTGAATCTTACGAATTCTGTTACATCAATATATATGTGCGACAAGGGGACTCTGTCACTCTATCTGCCAGTCTTATGACACTATCTGGGACTCTTTTCCTTGGCTCTCTCTCTCTCTCTCTCTCGCTCTGCATCCATCTCATTTGTTGTTTATTTATTTTCTGTCACGCTGTCATTTGTGTTAGCTTTTTATTATGGTGGTTCGCCCAACATGCTTTCTTTCTGACTGGCGTTCTCCACCTACCCACTTTTTTTTTTATTTTTTACTGTTTTGAGTGTTGGTGTCCTCGCCTTCATTTCATTTTTTCAAGGTACTCCCCATGTTAAGTCTACGACACTTGAGCGGCAGGGACCTACGACATGGACGGTCTTCGTCAAGTGCTGTCATGGCAATCTGGATTTATGTCCCTTCCTAATTTGTCCCGGGCGATGCGAAAGTATGGTTCATTTCTTCAGGCAGCCCACACCCGCGCCATGCCATGTCATTCTTTCTCTATCTCTTTATTCTCTTAGTGCTCGCAAATTTTAATCCGTCATCGATCGTGAATTTTGTTACCATTTTTTTTCCCGGGTTTCGGTTGCAAGTCCATCGACACTGTAAAGGAAGGCTTATTCTTCAATTGCAGTGTAAAAGTTTTTCACAGCTTCCTTTTCTGCTTTGGTTGTCATGTTTCCTTGGCATGGGTATTGTTGTGATTTCATAACAGAAATGTGAAAATAGTTTTGATTTGTATTTAAGTTTTCAGATCAAGGATCAAGGTCTGCTTGTCTGTCTGTCTGTCTGTCTGTCTGTCTCTGTCTGTCTGCCTGTCTGTCTCTCTCTGTCTCTGTCTCTCTCTGTCAGCTAAAAAAGAATAAAATAAACCACACAAATCTTTTTAATGAAGTAAAGAGCAGATTTAGATCGTGCAGATTGCACTGTCTGTCTTGTCATCAGATTCTGCTACTATATTCGTGCGGTATTGGATAACGTTTGTCAGTAAAAGAACATACTTCCCTAGGCGATTCTATTGGGAATGGTCCTACACCTTTAATCACCGCCTTCTTCAGCCCGAAGGGCGGACAAGTCAAGAGGTATCACAGAATAAGCCGTGACTACTGGCGGACAGCCGGTGATAGGTGTTACACATGGATCAATCAGACGAGGAGTCATGTCTGTGGGGCTGACGAAGTCGGATATCATTCTATTTCTCTCGGTTGTCGGTTTCCTGGCTTGCTGCGTCTCCGACTGTCCGTCTGTAGGACTAAGTTATAAAACAATGAAAGCTGGTTCCAATCGTATATTTGTGTATGGATTATGACAAACATAAAATTAAATATTATCAACTTTGATTATGATCTTTAGCATATCTGCCCGTGTTTTTTTTCCTTCCATGTCACAGTCCTGTCTTTGTTCTCTGTGACTTATGGTTTCTTTTTCGTCCTCACGTTGTTTTGTGTACAGCACAGGACAGACGCGGAATTGATCCGAAGTTTGTAATTGATGCAATACATTTTTTTTAAAATGATGAATTTTTTAAAAATGATAAAAGTCTTACGGCCTCAGAACAGAACTTGATATTTCATATTTATTATGTTTAAACATCCTCCCCCAGCCTGCTGTGGCGCTTTTAAACTGTTATTGTATTTTTCTTTTTAAAGGATTCTTTTCCCCTTCTGGTTGTCGGCATTGTCAGCCCATTGACTGTCATCTGACGTTACGCAATCACCATTTGCCTGCAGCTCAGACTAAGGCTATCGTTGATCAATAGAAGAGCTTAATTAAAAGCAGGTATTGGAGCTCAGTGGCTTGAACAAGCCAGTCGTCTGTTGTCTCGGTAATCTCTTTTACAAGGCAATGGGACTGCCAGGTGCCGTAAATAGACATGAAATCAGCGGCTTAGGCAAGTATGGTGAGCTGGCACACCTGTAATTGGTAGGATCGTCATTCCCGCTTGCGGGTCACAGAACCAGGGGTTTTAAAATTGATCTAGTCATATACTTTTACTGGCATACATAATAATACAGGGTGGGCCAAAAGTTGCTTTGGTATCATCTGGGAAAACAAATAAATATTTGAAAATTACAATTCATTATAATAATAAAAAAAAAAAACCACTTGAAATTAAAGGTCTAATGCATATTATGCAAATATAACTGTGTTTTAGTTGTAATATAACTGTGTGAACAAAATAATACGATGGTAAACTAACTGAAAAGAAACGTTTAGGCCACCCCATGTAATGCAAAAGAGCAGTAAAGCGACGGCGGCAACAACAACATTATTAAAACAACTGCAACTACTAAGATCCACAGGCTGCTCTGGAAATAGCACTCAACGCTCGGAAGAAAAGATTAGAAGAATTTTAAGTCTTATAAAATTTGCGACTCCGTTTCCTACAGCCTCAGTGTTTCTGTAATTTTGCTTCTTCTTTCCCTGTGAGTTCCAGAATGTTCGTTCGCGGTCATTTTCTTTCCGAGGAAGCTTCTCACTATCCTGTGCACAGGGTGGAGATGTAAATCAATAAGCAGGCCATTAACAGTTTGTTAACATAGACGTCCACCAAACTTTTGATATAACTAGTTCTCCGTACTACGGTAACTATTGTGTTACTGATGATGGCATGATGGGGAATGGTCTGGGTAAGATTGATATCACGTAGTGGTTCTCAGAGTTCCCAGGCCACAGTCCTCCCCATGCGATCGCAGGTTTTCTCAGTTCCTCCACCATTCTGAACTCTCGAATATTTTATATTTTCGCCATTGTACGTTTAGTGGTAAATACTGAAACAATTTATGAAACTGCATTTCTTAATCCCTTCTTTATCATATGAAAAACAAGAAATCCATTTTCCAATGGATCATAAAAGTTCTGTTTCTTCTTTATATTTGATTGTCTTCCTGTGACTGAAATTCCTCACCTTGGATTTGAAATTCCTTCTCTGGGAGCCAAGGGCCTCCCGTTTGTAGTTTGAGCATCACTGGTGTAATGGACGGTGACTTACTGTACATAGATTTGGTGCCGAGAGAATGTTGACGGAGCCATTCTCTCTCTCTCTCTCTCTCTCTCTCTCTCTCTCTCTCTCTCTCTCTCTCTCTCTCTCTCTCTCTCTCTCTCTCTCTCTCTCTCTCTCTCTCTCTCTCTCTCTCTCTCTCTCTCTCTCTCTCTCTCTCTCTCTCTCTCTCTCTCTCTCTCTCTCTCTCTCTCTCTCTCTCTCTCTCTCTCTCTCCCCCCCCCTCCTCCTCCTTTTACTCGTCCTCCAACCGCCATATTCATACACACTCACTTACGAATACCTCTGACAGCATGACTTTTGTGGGTCGGTGGTGAGTTAAATGCTACTTCTTTTTTTAAGTCGGTGCAGATAGACTCCGCTGATTTATTAAAATGGGGGTTATGAATAAATTGTAGTGATTGAAATCACAGGCACTTTGTCACGGTATTTCCCACAGCTTGATCAATTAAAGATTAATGACTGACATATCAATGGCCCTCAAGCGACATGTAGCATTTTTGTAAAGCTGTACATTAGTATATATATACGATTACAACATCAAGCCAGAATCTTGTTTTTTTTCTTTTTTTCCCCCGAAGTCGAGGGAATCTCAGCCTGATAAGAAGACAAAATTTGTACCGTGAAAACAGCAAAATGATAGTAAAAACAGATTGCAGTCCGGCGAGTCCGTCTTCACTCAAAACAAAACCAAAAGAAATCCGCCATTAAAACATGTTCGGTTTCGATTTTTCCAGATGCAAATGCCCAGGGCAGAGATCGTCCGAAAACAAAGACCTCAACACAGTTTCCATTTGGGAGACTAGAACATTAGGCTCAGGAATACATGCGCTTTGTAGTAGTTTAAGGATGGCCATATATTCCAATGTTCGATTGTAACCCAGAGGTGTCATCATATGTTGGATACTTTGCACTGAGTTATATCTAGAGTGAAGACATAAGTAAACAGACTTAGAGCATTGGATGGTCAGCTCAGTTTTCCGGTAATGTGGGCCCAGTGTAAGCAGGAATTAGAGTGGGAAGAGGAGGCTTTCTGGGCTAGAATTGATTAAAGCGGTGGATTGTGAATGGGATGGTCTGCAGCCGCTCTGGGAGGGTTGAGAACTTATTAAGGTGAGGAATACAAGCGAGAAAGCACTTTTTTCTTCTTCTTTTCCCGCAGCTTGTCTGGTCTGTTCCGCTGGGCTGTCTCTCCCTGGCTATTAGTTATTCTGAATTGCTAGCTGATTTTCTGTTCATCTCAAACCTTTATAAGACCTCGCTGCCGTCCGGTTTTGAGGCTTTCTCGCATGTTACGAGGTTATGACAATCTCTCTCTTTCTCTGTCTCTTCTTCTCTCTCTCTCCTTGTCTTTGTCTGACTGTTTGTCTGTCTATGAATGTTGTGTGTGTGTGGCGGGGGGGGGGGGTTAAAGACTGCTTTAAAGAGTTGTCAGGTCCCCATCATGACAGGATAATGTAAGGAGAATCACCACCGTAATGTGAAGTGTAATAATTTGTGGCTATCTGCAAACTATTCACTATTAGATTATGAGGATACTGCGGCCCACCCATGGTTGTTTTGTGTGTGAACCATTTCTCTGTTGTTGTTGTTGTTATCGATAGTTTTAGAGGTCGTGTGGCTTTTGTCAGAAGGCGCACTGCTAAATGAATATGAAATATAGTGGTGCGATATGGTTGGTTAGTCAGTCAGTCAGTCAGCAAGTCAGTCAGTCAATCAGTTAGTTAGTTGGTCAGCTAGTTAGTTAGTGACTTAGTAAGTTAGTAAGTTGGCGGACTAGGCATTTTGGCTTATATAAGCAAAACGACACCTTTCGTGTTTGTTGTGTTTTTTCATGGTGAAAATCGCAAACAGTTTTCATGTTATTGTGGATGCTGTAGTTCTGGTATTACATGCAAATATTTCTTGTGCAAGGGGCAAGATAAACAACAACAACAACAACAACAACAACTAAACCATTATTATTTATTATGACAAAGGAATTCCAACTGCATAACATTGTTTCCAGTGAGTCATTTTCAGTATAATTGCATTACGTTTCCGTCCTCTGTTCTCATACTTTCAGTCCAATATCTCCAGCCACCATCTTCTGCATTTAGCACAGCTTTCTGGAATCAGTTCCGGTAGCTGCCGCCGAAGGCATCGGACGCACTTTAGCTTCCAGTCGTGTTACATCCTCCGTCTTTTCATCATTTCACAATCTGTATTTATTTATTTATTTTTGGTCAGGTCTGGTCTTTCTGGATTGATACTAGTCGTGTTTTAAAATTCGAATCCACGAAATGGTGCATTGGTGCAATCTCTGTCTTCAGACAGGAAAATCAGTCAGCCGAAGCAGGAAGCATAAAACATGTTTGTATGTAAACTTATGACAACTCTGACTTCCATTACAAATTCAACTTTATTATTGATCGACGCAAATAAAGAACGCGCAAGCCATGGGCTCCGGGAGAAAAGACAACTACAACGGCTGAAAGTAAAAGTGTTGGCGAGGGCTGGAGCTAAATAGGGAGGCTGAGAGACAGACGGAGAAAGGAGAGAGAGAGAATGAGAGTCAGTCTCACATAGGCAAATCAATCGATACACCGAAATCGATCTTCGGACCGAGGGCCGAGCCGGGGAAAGGAAGAGAGAGATAGGCCCGAGAAAGGGGCGAGAAGGGGAGTCAATCGCACCACACACACACCGAACTTGGTAGAGGAAGAGCGAATATAACGCTTGCTGGCGTTGGCCTTTGTTGCGGTGAGCTCAACTTTCTAGTGTTAACACGGGTGTGAGTGGATACCATCAGCACCACGACTACCACCACACAGTCACCACCAATGACAACAAGGTAATCAAAATCAAGCACCACTAGGCAACGGCAGCCGTAATCATCACCAGCAACGGTTTAACATCGTCAGCTTGCGGGCGCTCTGGACGACAAAAACGAGCAGCCTGGCTATTGTTTTGAATAGTGCCCGTTGGATTTTTTTCTTTCCTCACTTGAAACGAAGAGGACTGTCGGAATGTACCGTGTGTGGATTGTGCTGTGTGGTTACTGTCATGGATAACAGCTGTGGATGGTAACTAAGCGCGTGCTGATCACTGAACGATCAGCGTGTTTACATTATTTTGTTCTCTCCAAGTCCGTTTGCGCGGGATTTGATCTATAGTGGAAACAACCAGCACTTGATTGTTCGTCTTACATTGATGTACCCGTGCGATTCTTGGAACTATTGGGTTAACGAAAAAAAGTGAAAACTGACTGAGAGTTCAGAAGTAGGGCATTTTGAGCTCGGCATGGAAAGTCGGGTTTAGTGTTTTGAATTACTTTTGGTTGTTCGCTCTAAAGATATTTGAACCGGAGGTTGTTTCTTACATCGCTGCACAATCAGTCAGGTGGTTATGTCTGTTGTGGATCTAGGGTTATTACCTACAGTGTATAATGTGATATTTTTCTGACTTTTCTTTGTCAAGAGTTGAGATCAGTATATTTTTTTGGTAATATGAACATTTGATAATGTGTCAAGACCATCCTTTTCCTCATTGTGAGCATTTTCACTGAAGAGAACTATAAGTGAAATCAGTGCTTTTCTTGTGTTGAGAAACACCCGAAGATGAAGTGGGAACATAATTATTACTCCAGTGATGGCTTTCATTGCCATGTTTTAGTTTTCCCTCGATACAATCAGTTGAGTCTTTTGGTGCCTGTAAATACGGGGAGTCAAAATGCACTCTAGTGCTCTTATCTCTACACTAGAGTTCTGAAGTATTTTTACCGCAGAAGAATGTGTAGTTATGTATGTGGGTGATGCAGATTGTGTGGAAGAGAGATGGAAGGGCAAAACGAAAGAAAGACGGCGCAGTCACCCGATTCTTTTGATTTACGTCTTCAGTTGAGTGGCACGCAAGTTTGTTGAAATGATGAGTTTGAATACATTGAAGGATGAGGTTCAGTGTACAGCTGCTATGACGTAAGGATGATCAAATCCCAGGTTCCAGGTGACACAGGCCACCGGCCCAGGACAGGAGACATATTGATAGAACAAAGAAACAAACGTTAGATATATAAACGTTCATCTGTCGAGCCCCCAGGAAATGGGTCTGGCGTATATGACCCGTTTGTCTTGTGATGAGAGTGTGGCTTGCGTGTGTTGTGGGACACTGCCAGACTTTTTGGTCGAAAACATGACTCCCGTGCCAAAAATATCTGACACTTGAATCGTTGTGGGTTAGAAGATTTCAACCGCACCCGTACCGTAGTTCTCTGATATGTCATGTGCTTGTGACTCGCTAACTTAAAGGTAGATTTTTAGTATTTACATTTAAAAATCTAACTTTCTGGCACTTTTAATGTCGGGCGGAAGATGTGAAATTCAAATCAAAGATTCAAATTCAAATCGCATATGAATGACATAATAGAATTGAATAGAAAAGAATTCATTGTGGACTTCAACGTAAGTCAGCCTGTTGCCACAACGTATACCGATCAAACTGACCTAATTTGGTGAGTTACAAGATCGCTTGAAAAGGGGGTGGGATTGTATTTTGTATGAATCGTGGAGTCAGCGAGATTTTCATTTCACCCTCCATTAGAGGCCCATTGCTATTTAAATTGTTCCTAAAATTTTGATTAGCATGTGAAAAAAAAGAGTATTGTGCCATGTATGCGAAGTACGACAGCTGTGCTTTGATTTTGAGTTGTACCATGGCGGTCTTTGGAAAGGTGGAATCGATCCCTCTGCAGCTGTTTCGAAGACCCTCAATTTTCCTTATGCAGCCTCTTATTAATAGTCCCTTACAATATGGGGGGGGGGGGGGGCGCAAATCTGAAGTGGAAAGAGAAAAGTAAAAGAAGAGACACTGGTGCTTTGATTTGATTTCCATTAATATGTACTTATCAGAGGAGAACCCGGTCTGTTTCAGGTTTGTGGCACGGAGAATAGGAAAGTGACTTAGGTAGCATCATAGAAATGCATGTTTGAGACAAAACTTTGACATGGTATGACTAATGCTTTGCAGATGGTGAAATGGTTATTGTATGCGGCGCTGGAGGCTTCACTGCCTTCGTCATCTGTATGGGCATAATCCATCATTGATGATTTGTTTTTGTCTGTTTTGGTTGTACGTCTTTACTGTTTTGGGCAACATTTCTGAATCTTCGGGGAAAGTCAGAAGGATTTGCACGATAAGATGAATTAAGAGAGAAAGGAGTACGGGTAAAAAAGATAGTAAATTTGCCTGTGCGTCAGAATCTGCTTTTGCCATGAAGCGAGAGGTGCACTCTAAAAAGAGGTGAACCTCTTATCGCAACACAACAAAGATAATTGTATCTGAGGTGTGTGTTCTTTGTTGATTTTCTATTTTGGGGTGCAGATTCCACTCGGCGGTGGCACTGATGGTTGTTGTCTTTCCACCAGTGTACGAATAAACATCAGTGTGTCTTTAGATAAGGTGGGAAGGAGTGTGTATGTCCTTTGTCTTTTTTGCAGGCCGCTTCTGCCAAGAGAGAGAGAGAGAGAGAGAGAGAGAGAGAACGTGCTCAGATACGTCCAAGAGAAACTTAGTCAAAACGCACAAGTACATAGTTCATTACTATGTAGGGATGCTCGAAGCTTGCACGTTGCAAGAGATAATCACTTTTCTCTTAGAAGCTTCAGTTTGAACTGGTGAGGGTGGCACAATGGATTGCCAATAACATCATTCTGTATTACAATCATAATGAACTAACATACAAAATGAAATAAACAACAACAGTAACAAAAGCACCAACAACAAGAAAGGGCTGGGAAAGGCAAAGAGAGATATAGTTTTAGGTAAGAACTTCGAGCGGGCGTGAAAAGATTGCATTTCTGCCGTTTTGTGTAGCGTTCATTGATATTAGTAAGATTTTAAAGAGTGAAAAATAAGTTCTATTTACAAGCCCTCCAGCACGTTATTATTGATCGGGGACGAGGGCATCCTTCTGCGCGGCAGAGTCTGCTTGCTTTGTGTTTATTCTTCCATCGTATCCCTGCGCCTATCTCCCTCTCTCTTTCTCTCTCTCTCTCGTTTGTTCACTTGCTCGCAATAATTATTCTTCCTTCCTTATGAAATCATTGTCTTCGCTCCGTTAACTTTTCTCTCTCCACCCCATACTTATCACATTACACTGGGACTCATTTCCTTCACTCGCCTTCAACGCCAACTCATTTCATCATCATAACCTCTTACCTGGCCAAACTTTGACCCTAATCGCCTACATAAATTCCTGAAAATGATCTACCTTTTCCTACGGCTATCAGGTTTCTGGAACAAGTCGGGGTTTAGGAACAACAGAGCAATCGTTATTATGCTATTTAGATGCCTAGTCGGCGTGCTGTATGTAACGTGCTGTGGTTACGATAGTCTCTTTATCTATTCCGGATTTTCCTTTCCACGGCGAATGCGAGATTCACTTCGTTCTGATTAAATTTGTCTCTGTTTATTGCAAATTAAAAAGATGTACAGAAATAACTTGTTTAATGCGGGTGAGTGATAGGCTGATATATAACGAGACTGATTCATCCCGAGCCTGATTAACTGTTCTCAGATGCAACTACAGTAAACGATAAACGTCGAGTTTAAATTTGCATCATAGTCACAACATGGTAGCATTTTCCGGTTAGATAAAAATGGTAAATCGTCAGAAACTACGCCCCGTGTACAATCCTCCACTACCAGCTGTGTCGCTGTGGAGTTCAAGGTTCAAGGATGCAGGCCACAACATACTGAGGAATTACCATCGATTATCCTTTGCCTGTTTAAGCGCACATTAGTTGGTCTCACTGGGGGAAATTACAGCAGTTCGTCGTGTTTATTGTGTATTTCTGACATTGGGAATATCAGTGTTGTCACGAACTGGTCATGTTATTGACCATTGGTAGCTTATTTAATACCATGTTTTGTTATAGCGGCCCACCCACATGCGGAAAAATGTACTTGGCGGACCGAACATATTGTCAGTCCTAACCAGCCATCTATCTGGGTGGGTATAATCTTTATGATTGTTAAATGCATAGCCACGAAAGTCAAAACAGGAAAGGGTTTCTCTGCTTTCAGATGGGATAGGGGAGGCTGGAAGAGGAGCGACAATTATTACATGTAGTTAAAAGTACAATAACCGATTAGATAAACCAAGTGAAGGAGTGATTTGTACATACTGTTTCTTTAGCAAGTGGGATCAAAGTGAAAATCTTCAGACACTGTCAATCTGTCGTTTAAGAAAGGTGCAGGTTTTACAACAGGCAAGGTATTACCTAAACTTCCCAGATTGTCCCCAGCTCCAATAATTGTCATGGAATATCAAAAACCGATGTCCTCGTGTAAATGTTTACAATACTTCGTGGCCAGTTTTGATGATGTTGCTTTTTAAAGGCATTATTTAGTTTATATTAGATAGAGGACTGGGCAAAGTGAAACTATGTCGTGAATTTTACGTTGCAGTAGACGACATAACATTTCCAAATTTGTACTATCGGCACCTATATCTGTCTGTTTTCACCTTCTTCTTTTTTTCCCCTCTACACTTTGCACTGTTTAGAGTTCAGTTCCGCTTTATAAAGATGGAGAGGTACAGTGACGAAGTGGTTCTTGGAACAATAAGAAAAGCTCTTACGTAATCGTTAACCACTGCTTTCCCATCCCATCCGGGTCGTCATTTCCTGTTTCCGCAGAAACAAATATCAAATTAGAAGTCAGAATGAATGACATTCTTAGCACAATGATTCTGCAATAACTTCCCCACAGAACAAGACCTTGCACCCAAAACTGTGAAAACCACTGCCTGGATATGGACAGTGCGTGTTCTATTATGTTCTTATTTGGATGGCCAAGTAGTCCATTTTGTATATTAACGAAATATTTCTTCTAAGCTAGAGATCAATGACCAGATCTGTATTTACTTGAATTCCTGCCACACCGAGATGCTCAGGGTACAGCAAAGTGATCCTTGGCTTTGCCTTAGCTTGTGTGCAATTTTGGCCGCGTTACCGTCAACGGTTTCAGTTTTACTGTCATTTTCAGGCCCAGAATAACCCCGTCGTGATCCTTCAGTGTTATGTTTTGGAATATCACATACCCAGTTATTTTTTTAAATGAATAAATGTAGTTAGTCTGCTCTGATGCAAGCATTGTTCTTAGTCAATTAGGAATAGTATAATGTCAAACACTTAGAGTAAAGAAGATACCACATCACACTGACCCAAACAGCCAGACTGTGGGCTCGACTTGGTGTTAGTTGCAATGTTAGAAGATCGATGCCCCACCCTCGACGCTGTCCCACGTACAGAGGTAAAAGAAACAAACAGAAAGAGAATATTACAATGCAGTTTTGCAGTTTTACGGAAAAGGCCGTATGCATCAGTCAAGATCAAATTAATCTTAATGAAATATGTTGCATCTTTCAACCTGGGTTATAATTTTGTACGACTAATAGTTTCTTTTGGTCATCACAAAATGGAACTTGAACAAAGGTAGAGAGCAGCCCCAAATGTTTTTTGTTGTTGTTGTTGTTGTTGTTGCTTTTTTTTCTTCTTTTCTTCGCGCCTCCTATAAAATTTTACTTTTGTCGTGTACGGTGTTTTTCCGTAAAGCGCTGAGTTATCAGTGAAACGTGTTTCAGGAACGTCATTAAAAATAGAGGTATTTTTCACTCATAGGTTCAGAGAAATACCGTACTGGACCAGGTGTTTATAGCATGGACAACAGCCCTTACCTACAACATGGGCGTACGCAGGTCTGTTTATATTGTCTAGAAAACGGCGAAACAAAACGGCTCCGTAATTTACCCAGCTCGGGTTTTTGTGTCGATGTACTTGCGCTTCCCGCAGCGACGCTTTTGTGTTTCCTGTCGTTGGTCATTGTGATGTTTCCACTTTCTCTCACTAACTTTCTTCTGACACCAGCCGTGATGGGCACGGCACAAACACACTAAATAATCGACTATCTCTCTTCTATAAGTTATAACAAACGATATCTGTATTGCTTACATATATACAATAATTATTAATTCATTCAATAATAATAGGAACACAGGTCATACAATTTCATGTGAATTTCGATGGAATGAAGTTGATGCAAATCAGTACATGCTAATTAAATGGCTTCGTAATATTCAATTTCTAGCACATTTTATAAAACACATGGGAACATTCAGCATAAGGAAACCTCTCCTTTAGGGGTGTATGGCGCTACCTGGGCACTAGTTCTTCCTCTCTACCCTGGCTTGACTGCGCAGTTAGATCAACAGGTATCGGCAGGTACCAATAGGTCGGGAAGCCAAGAAGCCACGATGTCGTTAATCAAAGTACAAGAAGTTGAGAAGCCAAGAAGGTGTTGTTCTTCCTCTTCTGTAGAAAAACAATCGCAACTTCCTAATCTACTGCTGGAAGGCATGACTTCCGTACTTACTCCATGACGGATATTCGTCATTAATACTTTTAACCGCTGACACTGTTATAAGTCAGGCTGCAGCTCCCATACTCCATAGGCTCCCATATAGGCAATAGAATAAACGATCAATACAGTTTTAATGATATTTACACGTTCCCCACGAAGAATAACGCTCTCTCTAACAGACCCCATCCTATAAGGTTTCGTAACATATATGTAACGGCGTTTCCGTGACTCTCTCAGAGGCAGTAGTTATACCAAAGTAAACCCACTAGATTTAGGTTCTACAATCATGAACATTAAGTAAAATACACATACATCGTACAATTAACTTACCACTCAGCAACAGCTCAAATGCCGACAAGATACCAAAGATACCACGCTCTGACAAAGGATGTTTGCGGGTTCCCTGACCTTCCCCACTCACAAGACTAGTACAAAGTTACAGTTGCAGTTGTGGTCTCCTCTTCGGCACGAAGCTGGTGAGTGCTCTCAGCGGTCTGAAGTTGGAAGGAGCGTTCGGGGATTTATACCCAGTCAGGTAGCGTCCCAAGACGCCCACCGAGTGTGCATTAGTTATCCTAATAGCCACCCCCGTCGGCTCCACGTCAAATACTATTGAAACAGCTCTACCCCCCAAGCAATTCCCAGGTGATCTGATCGACAAGTACGGCGGTCAAGTAAACACTACCCTTTTCGGGTGTCAAAGCGCTTCAGTTGCATCCCATACTTTCCCCCTCTGGCCTACAATGACTCTGTCTCCCCGCCGTTAACTATCTTCCCACGCTAGTTATAGGCACAATATTATTATAACTACTAGTTATACCTTGCCAATCTATCACCCTGTTACAGTCATTAACCGGATCTCTGTAGTCGCTGGTTTAGTTCTCCTTTCCGCTACAATGGGGGTGCCTGTTCTCTCATTGTGTGTCTGGATGTATCAGTACTATGGACGTTACGGGTTTGTGCCAACTATTTCGGAAAAGAACCGGATAATTATTATTCTTCGCAGGCTTCATCTGAGTCGGAAATGTTATGATCTCCTGGCTGTTTGTGTAGTTATATGGCTTCTGTGCGTCCACTTTTTGTTGTTGAGTTAATCTGTTTTTGAAGTTTCAAGTTTCAAGTTTAGTTTATTATAGGCCTGGCGGCCAATTCAAAAACACACAAGAATCATGTGAACAATCTTAGAAAACATTAAACAAACAAACAAACAGACAAAATGCATGATCGTTCACTCTCCCCGCTCCCTGCAGCATTTATACACTTACTTATTGTAGTATACAGTCAAATACAGCTTGTAATTGCCAGCAACAGTCATCATTTTCAATTCCCCCCCCCCCCTACATAACCGATCTCTCCTCACCTTTATCTGTTGTAAATTTACTACAATTGAAAATATCACTATAATTTATTCTTTCACTGTGAATTTAGTTTTCAGACTTCGCCAGGAGAAGTCACAAAGCGACATTATTGTATTCGTTTAGAACATTATGGCAAAACAGTGCAAACGAATGTAGTTCTCTATCGTGCATCGACGACAGAAAATGTATAAGCTTAAACATGCTTGGTCTAACAAGTAGCCAAGACGGTAAAAATTGTTTCCTTATATCTTTGAATTTTTTGCAAGTTAATAACACGTGAAATTCGTCCTCCAATTCATTACAGGTCTCACATAATCTCATAACATACTCCAGTTTAGGCCTCTGCCACCTTCCCCTCTCCACCATAAAGTTGTGAGAGCCCAATCTTATCTTTGCTATGGCTATCCTTAAATGCTTCTGCTTTACTTCATGTAAGTAATTTTCTGAGTAAAATTCAACAGCTAAATGTCTATATAGCCGATTCTCACTTAAATGTTCTATGTCACTTCGACATGTTTGTTGAAAATTGTCACGTAGACGTTGTTCAAATTCAGATAAAAACAACGAAGTTTGATCAACCTTTTGACTTTCCCAGATGTATCCAAATCCAGATTTCTCCAGTATTTTCTTTGTCAGTGAAGCCCAGTTAATTGTACTTGTGTAGTTTTCTGTGGCTGATAATAATCTGCTATAAACTTTTTTAACGGTACTATTGTCGTCTAAGCCTAATATTTTAACCCAGAATTTCAATAGTCTAACCTGACGGTCAATTTTTAGAGGGTAAACTCCCAATTCAAAATATATAAAAGCATTTGGGGTTGTTTTTCTTACACCTAGAATAGACTTCAGAAATGTGAGGTGGACTCGCTCAATGGGCCAAGCTTCAGCAAATCCCGAGATTTCACAAGCATATAAAAGTATAGGCTTTATTAATGTTTTGAATAGTCGTAGCTGTAACGAAGGACTCAGCTCTGGATTTTTATGCAAATAAGCCTTCAAACCAAATAAAGCTCTCTGTGCTTGGTCCACTAGCGCCTGAATACCTTTAGAAAATTTACCTGTACTACTAAATATAAATCCAAGATACTTGAATGAACTAACGGTTTCCAGAGTTATATCATTGTACATCCATCTATCCCGCACGCCAGACTTCCCTCCCTTGCTAAAAACCACACACTTTGTCTTACCAGTATTCACAGTCAAACCCCACCCATTACAATATCCATTCAGAGCATTCAAACCTTGTTGTAGTCCTTGCCTACTATCGCTAAATAATACCATGTCATCTGCGAACATCAGTATCATTATCAAACATTCTTCTATATGTACGCCCTTGACATCTTTTGCAGACAACCAATCATGCAAGTCATTAATAAACATCGAGAATAAAAATGGCGACAAAGATTCACCCTGAAATAGTCCTACATTTGACGAAAAGAAACAAGTATCAGTTGCTTCACTCACACTGCTGGCATCCCTCACACATAACCTGATTTTACTATACATGTTTTTCAATAAATTAGTCATTTGTTTAGTTACTCCCCTTTGCTCCAGTTTAAACCATAGTGCTCTTCTATTTATGCTGTCGAATGCCCGTTCAAAGTCAACAAAAGCACAATACAAACTTTTTGACTTCTCTTGAAATAATTCTATCAAACTATGCAATATAAACATACAGTCTGTTGTGCCCTTGTTATTACGGAAGCCAAACTGGTTATCACAGAAAACATTATTACATTCTGCCCAGTGTGTGAGACGATTATTTAGAATATTAGTAAAAAGTTTACCCAGGCAGCTCAAAAGAGTTATTCCTCGATAATTCTTGGGGTCATCTTTGTGACCACCTTTATAAATTGGAACGATTTCCCCGACTGCCCACGATTTCGGAAAACAACCTAATTTTAAAATAGCATTAAATAATTTTACTAAAACGACTTTAACAAGGTAACCACTATATTTAATGAATTCATTAACGATATTGTCGTAACCTGCGGCTTTATTACTTTTCAAACTATTAATAGCCCACTCTAATTCATCCACTGATATTTCTTCATCAAGTAGTTGGTCATAATGTTGATCCTCATTCCCCTCCCACCGACTAATTTCTTCTTCTTCCCCTTCCCCCAACATTGATAACCTGTTATTTAGGGTTTGGAAATTGTCTACAAAATCGCACTTTCCTATTACCTGAGTTTTGTTGGTTTTTAGTTGTCTCCAAAAACTCCTTGGGTCAGAACGGCTAAGCTCGAATAATTTATCTGCCGATAATATTTTCTCTTTCCTCCTTTTCTTACGACAACACTTTCTAAACTCTTTTCTTGCAGTGCACATACTCTCCCGGTCTTCCACACTGACGGTCATGCGAAATTTTCTCTCAGCACACTTAAATACTTCACGTTTTTCCTTGCATTCATTATCATACCATCGCTCACAACTTCTTACACTCTGGCCCGACCCTGACTGACCTACTTTCACTCGATGGGATTTCCCCGCCCATAATAATATATCCCCTAGTTTATGTACAGACTGCTCTATCAAAATCTCATTCGGACAATCACTGTTCAACATGTCAACAATTTCATGCAGCCTGTCTACGTACTCGGCGTTGGAAATGTTGTCAACAAATTCACCACGTTTACTTTCTTTCCATTTCACTTTCGTTCTCATCTGCTGAACAATGTCTTCAAATTCTTCCACCACATTTACAATGTTGCTTACAAATCTGAAGCTAACAGGGACATGATCAGAAAATTCATTCATAGCGCCCACCTCAAAATCAGATAACATATACAATGCAGATTTTGAGCATAAAACATAATCTATAAAACTTTGCCCGTTTTTGTTACAAAACGTCAATTTTCCCACTGCTTTGTCCTTTCCCGCTCTTCCATTCAAAATCAGTAGATCACTCATTTTACATAATCTGATTAATCTATGACCATATTCATTCACTCCTTTGTCTTCACTAACTCTATGCACCAACAGGTTACAATTTATGATATCAACTTCATCAATTCCACGCCAATTGTTTAAAATATCAGTTTCATCAATACTGTCACATAAACTTAAATCATCTAACAATCCTGTTCTTGCGTTCAGATCTCCAACTACAACAATACTACCACAGTCACACAACTCAGCTACTTTCTGTTCCAGCATCTCGTACCCATCAACTCCCGTGTCCCGGTCACTACGTGTCGATATAGACGGTTTAATATACGGAAAAATGACGTACAAATCTTCATGAAATCCAAAAAATTGTTTTGAAAACTCAAAAACCAAGCCGTCCTCAAAATCCCATTTATATTCAGTCACTCCCTCCCAGATCTCCTTTTTAAAAAAGCAAACTAAACCCCCTGAATCTCTTTTTGCCCTTCTTTTCCTTACACGATGCTTACAGACACGTTCATATCCTTCTAACTTCAATTCAGACATCTCTTTTGTCCAGGTTTCGCTCAACAGAATAGCATCAAAACCACTCACACTTCTAACAAACTTATCCATCTCAAGCTTACTCTCTAAAGTACCATTGACATTTAAACACACGAACGTTAAATTTTCCTTGACCTCTCCCGGCGCGTGTCCCTAGTGATGCCTGTCTTGCGTGGAGATCACTGGCACCTCGCGGACCAACGTTCCCTCAATGATGAGCTTGGCAGGATACGCTATGGTGGCTCGTTTTCCTGCTCTTTTGGCATCCTTCAGCTCAGATAGCAGGATCTCCCTTGCTTTCCGTATCTCAACTGGGAAATCCTCAGCGATGCCATGCGGGGTGCGTAGAACATTGCGAGCGGCGCGAACTGTTTCCCGATCTCTGTGATCCAGGAAGGCAACAATAATTGGACGAGGGCGAACCCGACTCTGTGTCACGGCGACGTTATTTTGCCGCCTGACGCCGATTCTATGAGCTCTCTGGATGGGGAACTCCCTGCCACCAGTCAGGTGCATTTCTTTCTCCATAAAATTCTTGACTGTAGACAAGCAATCCTCCCCCTCCGCCTCTGGAATACCATAGAATAGCAAATTGTTTCGCCGGCTTCTGGCCTCCTGGTCAACGGACTTCCGCTCTAACTCAAGCATCTTCTTTTCCATTTCTACGACTTTTCCTGTCATCTTTTGTACATGTTGATTAGTCTTGACTATTTCTTGTGCCTGAGTGTCGAATTTTCTATTTATTTCTGACAATCGTTCATCTTGTACACACAGTCTATCCAAAAGCTGGCCCAAAGAATCACCCACCTTACTGATTTCTGTTGTAATTTTTGCTATAGCTTCCATTGCGCCAGACAACTGCAGCTTCATGTCCTTGACGTCTTTAGCTAGCTGCGTGATACTGTGCTCTTCTCCTCCACCTGGCTCACTACTCTCCCTCAACCTTTTCTTATTCCTGCTACCTGTATCATTGGCAGCCGCTCCCGTTACAAAAACGTCTTCGCTTTGTGTAGCATTGTTTACATTTCTCATACTCTCCATGGCTATTTACACTTATTTGTCCATGTGTGCTCAAATACTTTGTTTCTTGACAGTCTCTGTTATTGTTGTTTTTGTTGTAGTGACCTAATTTCCCTGACACAGTCTAAGATGGAACACAACTCACAACCTTCCACCAACTTCAAAACAAGAAGAATGAATCTAGAATTTTCAATTTTCACAAAGTTTCACAAAATTTCCAAATCAGTGTGGAAGAATTATACATAGTTGGAATCTCCATGATTAGCACTTTCCAATGATGTTAATTTTAAGTCCAGGAAATGTATAGGCACATGAAAATTAAACAAAATAGTGCGAGCAGAAAATATACTGCCTGCTGGCGCAAAAACTACACAGAAAAAAAAAAGGCCTCTAGTCATTCGCTTGAATACAAACTGTAGATAAATATAGATTGCATAAGTTTCTCGATGTTCTCTATAAGCGATGTGGTTGTTGGCACAAGTGTGATTTTATCCCTAGTCCTAGAAGTGCTGTTTTTCTTTCAGCTCTACGCAAAGCTGATCTGGTGGCAGTGGAGAGAACTGTGGCAGCTTGTAACAGACGGAAACGCTTCAGCTTCATTGAAATTAAAGTATTTTTAAATATATTAAAGTTCTTAACATGAGGTAAATTTCTTATCCAAACATTTTTGTCTTATTTCCAGTAACTGATTTAAAGTTGTAAATAAAGTTCTAATGACACCATTCCGTGATTCCGGTGCTTCAACCCCTGCTTGATCTCCCCAAACTGCCCATCCGGTTTTTAATTGCTTCGTTTATCTTTGATTTTTAAGTGGGAAAATATTTTGAATATCAAACTTCTCGATCTGTCTGAGCCCATTGAAAAGAAATTCTATGATGATGCGTTTCCTCGGTCAAAATCAAAGTTATGGTTCCTAAACATGATGGTCCACTTTCATTGATCAACTTGCATGTGCAAAGTAGAAAAGTGTCTGAGATATCAGCCATGGTGCAGTTGTCTGCAGCGCATTACAAATGTGTACATCAAGAAGTTCTGTAAGAAAACACAGCAGTTGTGATCATTGACTTGGGTCTTCTAACATTTTGAATCTCGATGCCAACCAACTTCTGCGATGTTGGCAAATCCAAAATGTTCGTCTCCAGAGTCGCGGCGAGTTTCTAAGGTGGGAATTGTCCCCACGGATGATCTGAGCCCTATTGAAATTTTCATTCGTCTTCAGCCTGTGTACATTCATGTATTTCGTGTACTCATAAAGATACATAACATGCAAGTTTACAGCTAAAGTTCAGGCTTGTTGGACGGTTTCAGTTCATTTTCAGTCCATTTGAAGGCTCCCTTGTAGAAATGAATTCATTCCAGAGGGGGAAAATGCCATACGTACGTTGTTAAGATGTAATCACCACTTATGTGTTCATTTGCGTGTCTGTATATACATTGTACTTTTTTTTTTATTAGGTAGAGAACGCATGAGAAGGGTAAAGCACACAGAATAGCGATGTTTGAATGGTAGGTTTGAAGCAACTTCGAGAGTTTGCCAGCAGAGTTTATGGCAAAGTCACGATCTGTTAAATGAACCAAATTGATCTTAATGAAAAGAACATGCGCAGGAGCCAAGTAACCTGTCACCATTGATTGCCCCTATTCTTTGCAATACCGACGGGAGGAGAGATCGGTATTGTTGTAGTTACATCAGATTGGTGGATTATTAGAACTACTAATTTGCCAGTCAACGGCTGCATGGTTCTGAGATCATGATGTCATCAATCTCATACTAGCCAATAGTAGGCCTAGTAGCCTAGTGTTGTTATCTTCAGTGGAGAAATTTAGGCATGATAATGAATTCAAAGACTTCTCCGTGTTCAAAATGTGAAACGGGATGGCTTGACATGAAAGTGAATGTGAATATTGGGAATATGGTGGAAAAACTGGGGACCAGCTGGCAGTTAGTGAGTTGGTTCTCTGGGAATGGAAACCTGTCATTTCGCAATGCACCAGAGGACTGATTTGTATTTCAAACGAAGTTAAAGAAAACTCGTCTGTTTTTGTTTTTTTTTCTTCAATTTTTGTTGAACTGGATTTATGGCAGGAGATGGAAGAAAAGAGAAAGTGTTTGCACATCTTTTGTCCTCCTCATCCATGGGAACACTCACTCAAATTCTCCTGCTGCCTGTCCCACTCTCTCGCTCCACCTTTCTTTTGGGTCACCTTTGATTTGCCAAGCAGCTGTTCCCACTCTTGCTGGTGGTAAAGCGGGAATATTATGCAGGAAAATCTTGGCTATCATGGTATTTGTGACATGCTGTAGATCCCCTAATGTGGGCGGATTTGGACCTACAGTTCTGCCCGGATAACATCGATTTAGGGGGCTGCTTTCTAGAGCATTAGTTAACTGCCTTATTCAGTTGCTGATATGGAGAATGTCGTTCTGATTCTGTCATGCTACTCACGTGAGGAGCCTGAGATACATTTACCAAATGTCTCTAATTTGTCAGGATTTATTTCATATATGTAGTGACGATGCGCCCTGGCCTTTCGCGTATCAACACAAACAAACCTTTCAGAATATCGGGCGGACCAGAGTGCTTACTTGTCTCACGAATCCGGGCGAAACCCAGTGCAAACTGTAGTTTTGCCATCGACAGTAAGCAAGTCGTCAGTTGAGCTCTGAACAAGTGTGTAATACATACAGGAGTATTCAGTTTCTTGCAGGCCGTATTTCAAGTATCGACCTACACATTTCTCGACTACTTGGGTACTGTATGACTCATACACTTAATACCTACCCCACCCCGCATCTGTTTACTCATTCAGATGCTCACTTGCCATCCTTGTTAGCATAAATAATATTGTGTGTGGTGCTTGGTAAAGAAGTTGTAAATCTTTATGGCACACATGGAAATAGTATATTCATCTTTAATCCTCACGTTCACGTTACGACGGCCCTTACTCTGGTTGAAAACAAGCACAAGTGTTAATGCAAAGTCGTCATAGTTCCAAAAATGAACGTGTCATAATAAAATCAGGACAGGAACAAAGCATTGTATGTTATTACTTCGACTTATCTCCACCACGTCTCACCCACCTAGAATAAATTTAGTCTGGGTGGGGGGGGGGGGGGGTAAATGATTCTATCAATTGTTGCTGCACTTTCTAGGTTTTGTTTGCTTATTTCAAAGGCCCGCCTTTTCCTGTTTGATTTTTATTTGTAAAATTTTCATTGATCACGCTCTGAGAATCAAGGCATTGTAAGGTATCCAAAAACCGCAAAAATGGAAAGTTTCCGTTATCGTACCAACACGCCGTTAAATCCTAAGTCGGACTCAGACCTTTCCAGAGAAAAACGTGCCTTAAAAGTTTAAAGGAACAGAACGGGAGGCTGGCTGGAAGAGAGCAAAATCGTGAAGACAAGGTAGTGGTGGTATCAGGAAAGTAGAACATATTGATGACAGAATAATTATGAGGCGGGCGGGGAAGCTCTGTAAAGTTTTAAACACCCGCATTTCCAGGCACTTTACAGGCTAAAACATGAGAACAAGTCTTAAGTGTTACTTGTTTCTTATTGAAACAGTGTGATGTAAACCTGTTTGTGGCAGATTAGGCCGAGCCAGTCCCATAGCCAGGTAGCATAAGGCGTAGAGTCCCAGTTCTGAAGTGGCTTTGGGTTGTGGATCCCAGAAAGGCGGCACATTAGAAAACAGTTCGTATTATCAATAAAGTGGCCTGACATAAGCCACCAAACCAATTTAATCCGTTTCTGCTCCACGTGGTTATGAAATATTTTGTCCATAATATGTTTACGACAGGTTCGGAGTTGCGCCTCCACACCGTGCCTTAATCGTAATGGTCCTTCAAAATTCGGTTGTATTTTAGTGGTACTGGATATAGATGTACTGGGGGGAAAAAAGCTGATAAAATATACACGAAATGTTGATTTTAAAGAAAGCAAAACGCATGTGAAGACCGCCATTCTTTTTCGAAAAAAATAGCACCATGAACATAAGAATGTTGTGAAAACTTAAAAATCGACGAATGGTCGTCATTTTGATGTAGTTTATGTAGGTGTGAAAACTTAAAAATCGACGAATGGTCGGCATTTTGATGTAGCTCATGCATGTAGCTGATTTTCATTTTGATGTATGGTGATTGAAATACAAATTGTGAGTCGTTGTGTGCAGGTCAGAAGAGGGGAAAGGGGTGCCTGACTGCATTGGTCTATCACCTGATGGGTGAAGAAAGCCGTTGGTGCACTTTGCTGATAAGATAAGTGATTTTATTCACGATTTGATGATACGAGATTCAAGTAAAACAGTGTTTTCTTTGTCCTGTTAAGCCACTTACAAGGATAAACACCTAACTTTTGGTCACTGTATATCTCTTTGGCAATCGGTAAAAAAAAATAAAAATGTTCCACCGTAATGAATTGGGTCAGGGTGGAGTAACCATACATTATCGTTGGTTAGTGGCATGCCTCAGGTGTTTAATGGATAGTTTGCTGAGGGCACTTGTTCTCCATGATGAGACAATCACAAAGAAAGAAAAGCCAGTGATTTCTCACGAGTATCTCCCTCTCTCCCTCCCTCCCTTCCCCAGTTGGATGGAACTAGTATGTCTTGGGCTTTGGTTAATCAGAAATTTATCTGAACGCCTTTGCTGCCATTTGAACTATGACAACACATGGATGTTCTAATTATTTGGTATGGGAAATAATGAATCCGATGTGTATTTTAGCCTTTAACACGGAAACTTGTCAGGAAAGAAGAAATTTACTTTCGTGTCTTTCGGCGAATCTGTGATTGGACAAGTGGGCGGTGCTTCAATAGCAAATGTGATAGTAGGCGTGGTATCTGTGGCGATTAAAGTGATCAATATACATGTATTAAGATGATCTCAATTGTTAACTACAAAATCATTTGACACAGTGGTTTTATAAGCAACATCCAGGTGTAAACTAGATTTAACCCGCAGTGAACATTAACTCTGCGGAGTTTCTTATTCCTGCTGTTGAGAAGTCGTCGAACCACGATTAATGGTTTGTGGAATCCAACTGGACTAGAATGATCCAAACTTAACTATGCACTCTTTGGTAATCTCTTTCCTTGTCCATGGGTGAAGTGATGTGCTACTTACATGGGAACTTTCAGTTTCTCTCCAGCATTTCGTCCTCTTAAATTGACAAGGTTCTACCTCTACTTTTTGCCTGAAGTGAGTCACACACTACTTCTACAGGCGTTCTTCATTGTGTGTCAAAAGTATCAGGCGGATTCGAAATATTATTAAAAAGAAAAAAAAAGTCGTCTCTCTAAAAGCTATGAGCACATGAAGCTTCAATCATCAGTTTCTCAAAAGTTGATTGAAGGGAGCTAGAACTTCTTCATTTTATGGGCATAATTTAATATCATGATTTCTTCAGTGTTGCAGTTTGAAACCTGATAGTTTGGTCCTGATGCCAGGAAGTGAAAGTCCGTTCTTTAATAATGTTATTGATGGGTTGTCATAGACTATTGTGCTTTGTAATAGCCTGAAATTATGGATTGTGTGTATACTGGTTAAGTTTTACAATTGCGGCTATTCATTCTGGCTCACTAATTACTATGATTAGCCATTTTGTGTGTTACTCGCTCCTGCGAAAAACCAGCTTTAAGTTTATTTCTTGTCTTATCTGAAAAACGTAAGTTATCACATAGTTGCCATGGAAGGAAAGGGGCGGTGGGGGGGGGGGGTGGAACGGTCGTTTTACATTTCGGGCATTGCTCGAATGAATGAGGCTTGTGTTTTTCTCGTGCGTTCCCCTCACATTGTTAGCGCAAATCCACATCACTATGCACAGGTATCTGTGGAATGATTCGTTAAGTAAAACACAAACTGAGGCTAAGAATGTTCTTTATAAACAAAAAATTAGACTGTCATATTGATTATGTGGTTCAGAATTGCATTTGAATAGTATTTCTGTCCTTTCGGATTCTACTCGGAGTATCAATGGAGCTCTTTTATTCTTTTTCGGGTTAGCTGAGGCAGTGGCAGGCAGTGTGTTTTGCAAACTAATGTTGTATCACTAGAGAAAAGTGTTGGTGTGCTAACAATTGTAGATTTCGTCTTTAAAGTTGTCTTTTCAAAGTTATTACTGACAGTCCTTTTCTTCTTCGTTTAAAAAAAAAAATGTGTTTATTTGAAGAAAAATAAGCAACAACGGCACGCCAAAATTCTTTCCTAAGTTGCATCTATCATGGATGAGTCCATTCAGTGCATGTCTTTCTAATAATTATTTCATGACTCGATCATGAGCAAATAAACATTATAGATAGCTGTGGCTTGAAATTTTATGGACATTTAAATCATATCGGCGATTTCATAATTATTATTATTATTATTATTATTATTATTATTATGAATGTGGCGAGCTTATCAATTTCAGTTATTGTGTCCTTTCTCCTACATCTGGAATTGAGTTGATTAGCAGTAGATCTATGATTGTGTATGACACATCGTCAGGTGGAGCTGTGATAAATTAGCTACCAAGGTGTGGAATTCACATAGTGAGCGTGTAATTAAAATTATGTTATTTCTGACTATCAGATATTGAAAAGGAACACTCAGAGTGATTGTAATCAGCAGAAAAGAATGACAGTTTCATAGCTCTACTTTATACAACATGAGAATAGGCAGGAACTGGCTGTTTTCTGTGCATCTGTTCTCCTCGGACTTTTATTATTCATGGACCTCGGCTGCTGAAAAAGACTGGCGCGTAGAACAGCCATGATGCACCTGTCTTTAAAATCACAGCCCTGAAGGGCAGTGAACTGGACAGCTGCCCGGAGTGTGTGGCGGATATTGGATGGAACTGGTTGAAAAATGCCTGTGTAGTCACATTCACCAACTTCAACGAAAATCTGATGGGACGTACGTACCACCCAACATGACCGTGTCACGGAGGAAAACCCATGCTGTGTCACTGAACTTTCTAACCGCAGATTGAAAACTGTCGCCATCTGGAGCAAATTTGATCGATTGCGCGATAGTGCGATTATTGTCAACATTGTCACCCGGATAGGATTAGATGGCCAATGTTAGATAAAATTTATCAAATTGCCTATCGAAATATTGGCAGGATTCTCCATTATGAGAATGACAGAAGGATGAGAGTTTATTGAAAAGATCTGCTACTTTCTTGTCCCGACACTGAGGACAGAGATGTTTATAGAGCTGGATCACTCTCAGCAAGTGTCATGTCGATCGATGTTAATTAATGAAGCCGGCGTCACAACATTATATATTAATTCTTAAACCAATCCGGTGTAACTATTGACTTATTGGCTTAGTTTAAACTTACTGGCAAGTAGTGTGTCTAGAAGATCGTACTAAGAACCTTTGTGAGCGAGTGAGGTCAATGCCTCTAGTGAAAATTGAAAACGAAACATCGGAACACATACGGTTACGCCCTCTTTGTCTCAAATGAAGCCAACATATTCATGATTGACTTTATCACGCGGCACTAAACAAAGGTCAACTCTGCGCAGATCAACAATCTAAACCTGATGACACGCTAATATTTATGAAACCGCACATACTTTCTCAAATGCACCGAACTAATGAGCCGTTTGCACGGGATCCCGAGGTCAGCAAGTAAGGAGATTTGATTGTCACATTGATACAATTTAAGCTCTTCAGGTAAATCCATGTCAGTGTGCGTCGGTCTGTTTGTCGAAATAACTCATGGATATTCGAAGTTGAACATAATCGCTGGTTAGAACTGGAGTTCCCTTATCTCAACTCTTCTGTGCCAAGCTTGAAACAAAACAAACTAACGGACATTTCGGTTGTCGTCGGGAAGACTCCTTTATTCCTATGTAAAAAAAAAAAAAAAAACTTCAAAAAAGTATTGACATAAAGTTCGTATCTACAGTTTGCGGGTTCAAATCGGAGTCACAAGGCTGTTTGTGGTAGGAATGTGTAGCCAGCCACGTGATTTATCCTCAAGATTTCTTGACCCTGAACTTTTCTTTCCTGAGAGAGGGATTAATACACCCAGAGAGAGCGTAGAACTTGCGGGATTACTGGTACCTTTTGTACTAGCATGTTTGTATTTGTTGCACCTTTATCTGCCATGTAAGTGACACCTGGTGGAGATCTCCAAAGCGTTTTCACGCAAATTTCTTTATTGTTCCACAAGAGAAACCTGTTGTAACGTCGTCAGCGCCAATAGTGTGTCCAGGCAACCGGCCACCCGTCGGCTAGTCCCCTGTCCCAGTTTGGTTAGTAGCTAGCATGCCCGGGGTGCCGCCCGTGTCGCAGGAGTCTTGGAAACAGGTGCAACAAAACATTGACATCATGCAATCTGGGCGCCGACGGAAGAAGCGCCATAAGCTGTCTATAGCCAAGCTGTGCTCATGTGTGGTAGTGGAGCCACCTGAGGAATTTCCGGAGAGTAGCCGCCCGTATGAAAAGAAATCTCCGGTACGTATATATCTGTTCTTCTTGGTCATAATCATTCCTCTTTATACTTAGCAATCTGCCAGTGTACAAATGCTCGCAAAGATGGTAACATTTTGTTTGTATGTTTGCTTAGTTTACTACAACAAATGAGGTGCGCCCTGTTCTGTGTAAATCATTTATACTCCTGTAACTTCAAAGACACTAAATTAATTAACCGTGTAATCGTGCAAATAATTACCTCCTTCCCTTCACTTAAATTCATTAGTCCCATCTTTTCTTTAATCTTTGGCTTACTCTTCTCCTCCTCCTCCCCCCCCCCAACACACACACACACAATTTGACAGAATCATGGCTTGATGGCTGACATGTCAAACCCCTTACCATTCTAACATAATTATGTATTGGAAACTGCTTGAACCAGTTTTAATGAGGCAGCAGTCAGCTTGTTGCTCATACTTATGTCTCTCGCTATCATAATCCTACTCGCTGTTCATTTTGATAAAATATACAAAAAGTAATGAAATCTATAATTTCTTAATGAATATGCTATTTAAATGTTAGACATCCATCTGTATGTAGAAGGAAAATCGAGCGCTATATTTTTTACTTTTATGTGCATCTTTATAATAATGATGCTTTCGTGTGCCCGCATCCTCACTCCTTTTTCCTTTTCTTTTCCCTGTCTGCTGTTACTGATCATTTGACATTTATCTAACGACTGTTAGTTTAAATGAATGATCTCGTTCATCCATCCCATAACTGTATACTACAGAGTTATGTGAAGAACACAGGCGAGAAAAAGCACAGACTTATATTCTCTCCTGTCGAGCTCACGACATAGCTGCTTTTTAGGTTCAGGCACTCAAACTAGTGGCAGAAAGAAGTGGCTGCGCCAGGTAGACGACCCCCCCCCCCCTCTGACTTTGAATTCCGCGTTCTTGTATTTGTAATATGTTACTCTCCCAGATATCATCGCACGCACACAGATTTTTATTAAATCTGGCACGACGACCTGAAGTTTTCGATTGATAGCGAAGGCGCTGTTGGTCCTAAATCGCAATGGAAAATAAAAGTTCTCTCTTCATTTCTGTGCAGGCCCTGTCGTGCTTCCCTTGTGTTTTTGCTGAATGTCCATGTATAAGATGATGGGGTGTCTCATTGTTTGTGCGGTCTTCGGTCATACTAAACGTACTGTCCCCAGCCATATCATTGTACTTCCTCAAACATTTGCAAAGATAGCACAGGGCTGGCACTTGTTAGGAAAATACCCCTCCCCCGGGTTGAATCTGACAGGAAAATTAATGCTTGCATAACACCTAGTCACGAGAAATAGACAGAGAGAGAGAGAAACAGAGACAGAGAGAAAAGTATTAGGAGAGAGTATGAAAAGAAGAAGGAGAAGAAAATAGAAGGAACGAATTATTGAACGAGTTGGATATATGACGTGATGCAGCAAATGACAGATTTTTAAATAAGTATATTACATCATGTAGTATTGTTACTTGGCACATATTATACATACACACCGGCACTGATGCACGAACGAACGTCGGTCAACAGACAGCAGCTGCCTCGGATATGGGACGCCCAATCAATCAATACCGCAAGAGGCATAATCTACTGTATAGCGGTTGTTTTCTTGTTTTCCTCCCCTGAACCCGCTGAAAGCATTCTGTTGCGCTCTCTTTTTGATTATCTTGTTCTCTCGGATCCATCTGGCATCTCCCACTCGTCACCTTTCTTTTCTTTTCTTGTTCACTCTTTCCTTGACACTTAAATACGTGAGTCAGCAAGATGAGGGATACTGGCACGACCGGCTAAAATCCAAATATCTGTTGAGCCACCCTGGAAATGAGTGGAACTTGAAAACAACAAAGCAACAGGCACTAGCAAAACGACATGAACTCTTTGCTATGCTAAAGTGCTGAACTTTTACATTTAAAAACAGTTAGTGTTGAATAAGTTTTGTGAACATTTAAGAGTTCGAACAAGTTATTTCCAGGATCTGTGGTAGTGTCAAGTTTCAGATGTTTATCTTTCATGTCATAGAATTGGACTTGAATGTGTCTGGAATGCCGGGTGCATCTTAAACAAGAGTAGATTAGTTGTAAAATGGCATCGCATTATTTTATGTGTATGGCCTAGAGCATTCACTAGCCTGATAAACATGGGGATATAAAAAAGCTTTGAAATGGATGAAGTTACGCGGTAAAAGAGTAAACATGGCGATTTGTAATTTTTTTTCTCCCTTCTTTATTCAGGTGTCGATAGGTATTAAACGAATTTGACTTATCCGTTTTGAACTTATGATGATATCGGAAACCTAGACGCTTACGCTGTAGGTACAAGCTTAGTTTTAATGACGCAATGCAAAATCTATTTTGGCACGCAGGGTCTTTGATCCCAAATAGGCAGTTACCTTTCAAGCGTTACGCTATATTTTAACGGACAGGTATGCACAGACTAGAAACTTCATATACAATATGGCCCCTCTTCAAAATCTGAGAGTATCAGATCTCTCAGGAAGAGTGATTAAACCGCTAGATGTGCTTTTTCTCACTCGCTTGACGGATTTCATTAAAGTGCAGATTCATTTTTGGTGCAGGAAAAAAAAAATCGCTCACTAAGCCGGCAGCAACCCGCAGGCCAGCGGGTGGGATAGTGTGGGTTAGTTGCTGGAGCAAAATACTTGTGTATGATTGCGGACGGGGATATTGTAACTTGATTTTATTTTTTTTAACTCTCCAAATGCCAGCAGTGAATAATAGTGAATTGCTGTTTGTGTAAGTTGACACGTAAGGCGAAAAAGGAACGTCATCACTTTCAAATTAATGTTTCTTTATGTCAAATTCACACTGAACACTAGAAAAGATTGAAATAGTTTCTCTAAAAGTTACAATAAATGATATGAAAATCGTAACTTTCTTATCTTGGCACGAGAAGAGTGAAAATGGGAAGGATACGTTGAAAGAATAGATTTTCAGAAGGTGTTCAGGCTAACAAATTACCGTACTATTTTCATGCGCGTTTGTTTCCATTATTCATTCCTTCATCGCATTGTTGCCCTCATAGGGATGACGATGTTCATAAAAAATATAGTGGATTTGATGCAGGTGAAGGAGTTAGAGAAGACAGGACACCTAGTGATGAGCATGATTGACAAAAAACGGAGATGTAGACAAGGTGAGCCAGGGAGGAAGCACAGCCACGCAGATACCTGGAAGGATGTCAGGGGAATTTAATGAGCAAATAAAACTGAAAAATCAAAGGGGAATAGCTAAGGTAAATAACATTTCCCCGTCGGTAATGTTCTTAGATAATGCGAAAGCCATGGTGGAAAGAGAGCTTGGCTTTCACCACTGTATTTGCAAGCCCAATTTACTCGCAGAGAAAGAGAGAGAGAGAGAGAGAGAGAGAGAGTGTGTGTGAGTGAGTGAGTGAGTTTCATCACCAAATGTTGCTGAGATGCGTTGGTGTTTTCACTCTCTTTCTCTCTCTGTCTCTCCCTCTCTCTTCCCCCCGTATATTTAATTTTGTGTTCTTTATAAAGATATGATGTTATAAACACACGACGAATTTCTATTTGCCCTTTCCATTGGAAGAGGTGAAGCTTGAGATGATATTTAAAAATGCTCTTAAAGTCTGTGGTCGTGAATAGCAGAGAAACGAGTAAAAAGGAGTTTGTTTGAGAGGCTGAATTTGAGAAGATACCCGCACACAGTGGGAAATATACGCATTATTTACTTTTCCTTTAAAAACGTGACCCGAAGTCGAGTCAATGCCTCATGTAGAATTTTATCCCTCTTCATATTTCTGTATGACCTTTTCTTTTAACTGACGTCTGTATCTACAGAGCACAGTCACACAGTTTACATTCACACACATTTGCACGTGCGCGTGCACATGTGTCAGACCAGACTGCGAACACGTTTATTTGTATGCGTCATGAGCAGTGTTACAGTGGTCTGCATGTTTGATATCAGACGTGGGTTCTGCCCGTGAGTATACATGTAAACGTGTTCCTGGCCACAGCTTGGCTGACTGAATTACCACATTATTTACTGGCTACATAAATTTTAGGCTTGACTAGGCCACACACACATTATTTCCTCTTCCACTGGTATTTTATATTAACAATATATCGGACCTGATACATTGTGCTGTCTGAGAGTTGACGTCCTCTAACAGGGAGAAGGAGAAAGAGATAGACAAGAGAAAGTTCAAATGAACAGGAATAAACTCGATATCTTTCCTTTTCTTCGCCTCTGTTTGGACCCTTTTTCGTCGCTCTTCATACCCTGTCTCCGTTCCTTCTTCAGTTGCTGTCGCATGTCACGATCACCTATCTTCATCCTTCGTTCATGCCGTTGAACTTCATTTTTTGTATGTTGAATTACTCGGGATGGAAACATAATGATAATATGCTTTTAATAAACTTAGCATTCAAAATTCAAAACTATTTACTGACAGACGGGCATGTATTGTGACAGGGATGTACATCTTTCAGATTTTTTCATGTTGCTGAATTTTGAGGGTAAATTCCTAGATCTAAAGCTAAATCTTTTCCTTATTTTTAGTTATTTTAGGTTGTTTTTGTTTTCTTTATTCACTGATAATATATTTTTTCAAATAGTAACAAATTGAAACCTAAAAACTACGAATAAAAACAATTAATTTCACAATTACATTAATACTATTGTCACGACATTGGTTTGCTATCTGTACGACGAATTTTCAGAGGAAAATTCTCTGACGGATGAGTTTCCTTCACTATCGTTAGTCCGAGAATCTCCGATGTGTCAGAGGAAAATTCTCTGACCCAACGAAAATAGCCTAGCCTAGTGGGAAAATAGATGCAAGGCAAGGGAAGTGACTGTTATTGTATTTTTAAGCTGTAAATGTGTGAAAATCAATTTCGGTTGGGGGGGGGGTGGTTGCCTCCCCTGGACCTCCTATAAGGGGCCTGCGTGGTACCTGGCATTTCATTTTCAGAGAATTTTTTTCAAATGTCATTTACACCCCTGTGTGTACACACGCCCGGACACTTTTAAATACACAGACACAGTGAGATGAAACCGAAGAGAACTTAACAGAAATAGAAAGTGTAGCGAGTATTGTTGTAGTACAGAAACAAATTAACAACGACTCGACTCCAGTGGCAAGCAGCTAGGGGAAAGTGGGCTAGAGGTGTGGGAGGAAATAGTGATGGTAAACGTGCCGAGAGTAGTTAACGGAACCAAGTTTTTGGCGGTGGGTCAAGTCCCAGGCTGCAGAGAGCGGAGAGGAGGAAGGTGGTGGTTATCTGAGGCACAGCGTAATGTCATGATGTAGATCTATCTAGTATGTGTGAGAGCTCTACCAAACTGGGGATGAGGATAACTATGTGCAGGGGTGAGAGAGTTGATTGCTAGATTTTTTTATTTTTTTTTTACTAATCTTAGTACAGGTGGTGGTGAGAAGGGGGGGGGGGTTGCGCACTAAGGCACGAGAGAGAGAGAGAGAGAGTGAGTGAGTGAAGAAAGCAAGAGAACGCTGTCACATGGTCTGGGCAATGTAGTATGTGTGCTTGAAAGAGGAGGGATTGAAAGGGGGGGGGGGGATAAAAATAAATTTTAGCAAGAAGACAGAAGTAGTAGAAGAATGAAAGTCTGTTTATTCTCCTGCTGCTGAAAGACTGAAAGAAACAGTTTTATCTTCTCTGAGTTAAATGATGTCAGGAAAGGCAAAACAACCACATAACGCACACAACAATGACAACAACAACAAAAGCGAAAGGTAGTTCAGTGCGGCAGCTGTAACGCATTGGATTTGTTGACATGAAAGAACGGGATCAAACGATGAGCGCTCGATTCTGTGTTTCCTGAGAAATATACTTTTAAGATCAAACAAAGTACCGGTTGTGAACTTTCTGTCAGATTTATGTATGACTCGAAGACATTTACAATAACCTTGAAAACCCAAGTCATCTGTCCAAGCATGGGGAACAGAGGGAGTTCGTCTTTGAATTCTACATCGAGTAATCAGCGAGAACGAGACGGAGATCGATAAGGTATGTCCGCCTTGGCCTGGCTGCCCAAACCATACCAGTCATCTTCTAGTCCCAGGGTTTAGTGTGTGTCCCCCCTCCCCTTCCCTTTGACTATCAGGTTCCAGTCAGTAAGCGGAGTCTGGCGCGGTGCTGGTTGATGATGATTGTTAGTATCTGGAATGTAATGCTCTAATTTCTTCAGCTGACACTACCGCGCTGCCCCATACCTCGGCCCTCTCAATATGTTGATGATGTGAAGTAGGGACCACCACCGGCCTCCTCTTCACTCACTTTTTCCCCCTACCCCTTGTTGCTTTTCCTTATCCTCATTGCCCTGTACCTGTCGTGCGCGGAGAACGTTCTGTGTACACTTCATGATGTATCTTTCACGAGAGGCTCTACAGACTCCCAGTGCTACCACACAATCTAGGTAGGACTTGAAGGAACGCATTGGATTGCTGTTGTCAACAAAATCGCGGTGCTTTTTTAATGCTGGTAGAGCTAGCATAATAGTAGTTGAACAAGCCAGGAGGAAAGCGAGCAGATTTTGTATTAGTTGTGTCTTTTCACTCGTAAGTGTAAAGTCAACTGAATAGTTTACACTTGTGTTATTCACGGAGGAGATTTCCTGTTTGCCGGAGTACCAGTGCGGAGTGCATTGTGGCACGTCTGTGGCTAGGTAAACTGACCGTTAATGTAATTATTCGCTCTCGTCATGGTCATTAAATAACAAGAAGGAACCCGGAGCTGTTTGGCTGGTCGGAGCTATCTATTCTCGTGCTGGACGTTGGTAAACCTGTTTCTAAAGGCCACCTCATTCCTTTTATGCATGTCTACTTGATATTCGCGTGAACACATCTTTGCATTATGGTTTCATCAGGCTCTGACGTTTGATTTAAAAGGAGGAAAAAAGGGTAGGTTACGCTGTCAGGATTGAAGAATTGTGAGTAAGCAAGTCTTTTGAGGTCTTCACCTGTGGACATTCTCAGTTGTTTAAGTGTGTTCATCTGTACATTGCCATTCATAGGAGAATAAAGTGTTCATTTTTTACATCTGCTTTTGCCCTAGGATTGCCGAATGATTGTGAAGGACTCAAGGATAGTTTAGTGCACTCCGAGACAGGCCTACAGAGGTTTTATGCAGTAAAGGCGTAGTTGCAAATGTGGTCACCTTTGAAACAGCAGGCACTATTTTGACATGATACAGTTTTGTTCGTGGTGTTAATTTTAAGGACATCGTAGAAGGGGGGAGGGGGAGAAGAAGAGAGAAATAGAAGAATTCCTTATTGTTGTCAAAGTGTCAAGATATGTACGTTATTCTCATTTACATTTCATAATGAGATTAAAATTTAGAGGTTTGGGGGGGGGGGGGTGGGGGCGGTTTCGGTTCTAGCTTTCCATTTCCCGAAGAAATGTCCAAGAATGATGAACGATTTCTGATAGTTTCTGGTAATATTTTTGTTGGATGCCTTGGAGCTGATTTTATAATCAGTTGTGTAAAGTGCGAATTGCCACTAAAAGGCTTCGGCTGTTTTTACTAAGAGATACTTCATGAGCAATTGGTGATACAAGCTCAAAAATGTAGAACGGCAAAGGATTTTTTTTATTTTTTTTAAAGAGGAAATTAGAAAAGAAGAAGCGCGCGGAAGATAACTTAATTATAACAGAATATTAAAAATCATTCAGAAAATTCCATCTGTATCGTATGCCAGATATGCTTCACTACGGAAACAGCTGTGCCTCGTTGATCATCATTCGATCAGTGTGTGGGTTTTTTATTCTCTCTCTCTCTCTCTCTCTCTCTCTCTCTCTCTCTCTCTCTCTCTCTCTCTCTCTCTCTCTCTCTCTCTCTCTCTCTCTCTCTCTCTCTCTCTCTCTCTCTCAAGTTGTATTTGTTTTGTCTGACACGTTATAGTACCACCACTTTAATGCTTGTATGAGCAAACGTGCACATCCATTGGTGTAATGAACAGTAATGGTACATTGTTTACAACTTTTGAATTTTGAATTATTGATTCATTTGCACGCATGACATACCCATTTGTTTCTAATAATAAGCCAAACTTGATGGTATTGACATGTTGCCCAAAGAATCAGTGAAGACTGCAAATTTGCCAGTGAAGTTATGTAATTCGAATATGCTCACAGTCGAAGACAGAACAGCGTACTTTCTTCTAGTAGTACATCCTATCATTTTTGTTTCGCACTGAACTTTCTGTGGCTGTGCTAACTTGTACCAGGATGCTATCTGTATGTACATACAGCACTGACGACCTGCTGTGTGAGTGGTGACTTTAAGGGCGTTATCATCTCATCCTTTCAGTGTCTTGCCGTGAGTGTTGAGAGGTGTGGGCAGAAAATATGACTTCTATTGCTGTTGATGGTGGTGATGGTTGTGTGTGTATGTGTGTGAAAGAGAGAGAGGGAAGGAGAGAGAGAGAGAGAGAGAATGTGAAGAGATAGTTTTTACATTATTGATCTCAGTGTCTATTGTGGCTGGAAAGTTTAGTAGTTTGCATAGTATTTTTGATAGCGGCCCTCTGATGCACGTTCTAGGTTTTACCGCACCCGATAGACGAAAAATCTGGAGATCACCTTGTTGTGCACGATCGCAGATTGTAGAAAATGCACCAGGACCGGGTTAAAGTTGCGAGCGCACGTTGTTTCTGATTATGATTTGAGGAAGTAACTCCTGAACGATATTATTATTTTACAGTTCCCATACGCTGGTTGCACCCAGATGTGAACCATATGGAAGCCCTTTCACCCCTGGAATATTATGGCTTGCTCAACGACTGACTAAAACAGTATTATTTTTTTCATATATATATATAAAAAGACGCCCATATTATAGACTAAAGCCCAGTTACGTAGTGATGTTGACTTTCTTCCTTGTATTTCCATGACTTTGTGTTAGGTACAGTTGTGTTGGATATCTGAAGCGTGCACTGTGAGTCGTCATTTATCACAGTTTACTTTCCAGACTGAAGATGATTCTTTGAAAGTTTGACTGTCCGACGTTTCGCCTAGGGATTTTAGGAAAGCAATTTCCCCGATAATTTTGTTTCCAGGGTTCTGTGTTTTTAAAGAGAAATAAAGGCACGAATGCGCATTGGAGAGTATATTTGACACATTTCAGTTTGTTGCGATTTCCCTGCAGTGCAAGAAAGGAAAACCAAAGTGTAGCAATGATCTCTCTCTCTCTTTCTCTCTGTTTGTGTGTGCATGCATGCATGCGTTTGTTTATGTGTGAGAGCGATTTGAAATTTGGCGAGGAGGAGAGGACGGGGGGGGGGGGGGAGATTTATCCCGGCCAGCGCCAGGGTACCTCGGCTAATGTCATACATGGTTTAATAATTGTTGCTTAAAGTGGATTGATTAGCTCCACAGGCTGAGACTCTGCCCGCCCTATCTCTTTGTTTCATACTTAGGAACTTTGGTCTTGTTCTGGCATCAGATATACATGGTCTAGTCAACATGCCTTCGTGACAGCCTACACACTAGCTTGTATAGATAACATGCCTCCGTGATAGCCTACACACACTAGCTAAGCTTGCAACGCACCTGCCATAAACTTTTATTCACATGTTTACAGTATGTAACAAGAAGTTGTTGGAGCCCAGCAGATCTCAGAAAAATGTATAGACATTTTGCAGTTAGTCAAGGAATAATTATGTGCAGGTTTGTCATGATGCATTTTTATTTTTTTTTTAAACTGGCGGTCGTTTTATCCACCATCATCATCATCGTGATCATTAATAAGGACAGTTCTCGGTTACCATGGCTACGATGACTAAGGACAGTTCTCGGTTACCATGGCTACGATGACTTATCTTTATTATAATCATTAAATGAGTTCAGTGTTGTTCAGCTTTACAAGTGGCGCTGTCCAAATATCTCACCTAGGCCAGGATAACTAACGCCGACAACACATTAGCAATGCAAGTTGCAACTACTGTATCAGTAATCAGACGCACCACAAGTCACCCGCTCCCATATTTTCACACCTTCATTATTATCACCATAGGTTACAAACTTGTCATCGATTAAAGCCACGATTAACAGTTGTTGGTTTTTACAAACGAGTTCAATAAAAAGTGCAAACTTGTGACTGTTTTATTCACATCTGTTCATCTCGCGCTTCATGTCATAATCGATCCAGTTTGCTCAACATACAACCTATCTGTCCGTTTGTTGGAAATTTTGAACGAACACACGGTATCGTTATCATAAAAGTCCCCTGCTCAGTCCAAATTTCTAAAGTTCACAGCATTAGATTTGTGATTGTTAGTGCGTCATACCACCCTTTATCGTAGTAAACACTTGCGTGATGTGGCAGTATGAAACTTTAGATTTTTGGTTTGCAATTTGCTGAGCAAGAGGATGCAATGATTTAATGAACTATAACGTAAACTGATTTAGAAGAAAGAGGCAAGGGGTAGTTATACAAATATTTGTCGTGGTCTCCATTGCATAAGCAAATCTATACAGAGCTAGCCCCCTCCCCCCTTTTTTTTGGGGGGGGGGGAAGGGGGGGGGCACAATCAGGAAGTTCTTGCTTCATTTGGACTGATCGGCTCATGGTCACTCGCCACCAGCCATCACGTGGTAATATGTCAGCCGCGATTAAGCCAGTTGGCAAATGACCAGTTAGCCTTGTACATGTAATGTTCATGTTCTTCGTCTCTCCTCCTCCCGTTCCACGCCACAACACACCATTTTTTAAATCTCCCCCCCCCCCTCTCTCTCTCTCTCTCTCTCTCTCTTTCTCTTTCTCTTTCTCTCTTTCTCTCTCTCTCTCTCTCTCTCTCTCTCTCTCTCTCTCTTTTTCTCTCTCTCTCACCCTTTTTCTCTTTCTCTCTCTCTCTCTCCTTTTCTGTCTGTTAGCCCTTCATGGCGGACGGAGAGTTTCGTTTCGCTCTTCCGATTTGCTCTGTTGTCCTCCGGAGGATTTTGTATTTCATTCCTCACCTTTGCTTTTTCTCACCCTTTCTGTCATGTGACCACAGCTACACTATCGTCATTCAGCGAGACATTCCACAAAGAATTCTTATCGCTGTAGACCCCAAATATCCTGTTTAACACTTCTATCTAAAGAAACCATGTCAGGACACAAAATACCATACAGCTCGACCTTGGAGAAACGGAACTCTTTCCCCCCACCTTCTACCCAGTTCTTAGCGTGTCAGTGTTAACATGTCACGGGTAAATAAAATAGTGGACGGTGGCATGAGGTGTTTTTCTGTGGCTTCTGTTTGGCTAAACCGTGAATGCGGTACAGTGGATTTATACATGTCATTTCTTACCGTCCCGTTAGTCCAAGTAGACCAGCTGTTATAGGGAAGACGGATGAGTTGTCGACTTTAGTGGGCTGACCAGTGGTTTTCATGCAGTGAAAATTGATGCAAAGTTGTTTCGTTTTTGATTTGGAGACGAGAAATGTAAGTGGTTCTGTCATGGAACATTTCTGTTATTTTGATTCGAAAAATGTTTCAAAACTTGTTGAAGTCAGGTAGGATACTATATACGGAAGAAAATGTAATTTACGAACACAAGTCCATTAGGCATGACACCTATCTTGTTTCGGTTTGGATACTTTTAAATGTTTTTTGGCAGTTCAGTCCACACAGAACAACAATGCCCAGAGTCTGATAGCATCGTCATTCCAAAGTGTAGAGAAAATCAATGATAATTGATATCACCCATAAAAGCCATTGTCCTCTGATCGAATGATGCCTGATAGATCAGATACAAAGGAAAAGGAGAAATTAGAAGAGAAAAAGCAGGCACATCATTGGACTCTGTCATTATAATAATAATAATAATAATACAGTCATGACAATAATAGTATTACCGACATATCTATGTTTAAAAGTCGTTCTTTTTTTTCCCCCACCCACCTCGCCCTTTCCCCCAACCCACCTCGCCCCTTTCCCCCACGGTTGAGTGAAGACAATCGTGAAGCTTTGAAGACCGCGAATACTGACATGTTTTAGCATGGTGTTTTATAGCTACACTCTTGCTACATGTCTAGATCGCCTGGAGGTTGTATTTCAAACCATGTTACTTTGCTTTCAGATTTTCAGATAGGGAGTGAGGTTGACCATTTAACACTTAAGTTTAATTTACTGGCAGTCCTCAGGTAGGTTTAGGAAATGTGTAAGTGCTCCCGGCCCAGAGCGTCGTTTCTAAATGGCCAGGAATTAATGATACATGTACCAACAAAGCTGGGGATTCTAGTGTGGTTAGTTACACGCACACCAAACACATACACACACACGGCTCCTTATTCCGTCTAGATGCCTACAGTACAGTACTGTCAACACCGCAACGACAATGGTCTTGCGCTGATCGATCTCTGGGCTTAGCATGGTCATTTTCACCTCCCAAATTGAGACAGCCTCGTTCTTTTGGCCGGCCGCAAAGTCAGTGTCGGAAAGGGGGGGGGGGGGGGGGTGTTAGAGAATGAGCGAAAGAAAAGAGACTCAAGCACCAATGCTTGCCTCACCCCGGGTGTAGCAGAAATCGAAGAGCGAAGGAGGGTAAGAGAATCATAGAAATTAATATGCACGACCATATTATTGTGTGGCATAGTTATCGCAAATTACGTAAGAGAACAGGAGAATGTAGTTAATTGTGAGCTAATCGTTAAACGCAGTAAATATCATCAGAATAGCTTTACACCCAACCGCAAGTTATTTCTGCCACTAATAGATCGTGCGTTTTTAACCTTGCGTGTGACAGGGCTCCCATTTTTACCCACCTTATATATCTGAAGTTTGGCAGGAGTCCAATATCCAAAAAGCTTCAGTAAAGAAACGGGAACGTCTTCAATAATTGAGAAAATGTTTGGCTGTGTTTGCGAGAGCGTAAGAGAGAAAGCAGGGATGGGTGAAATAATAGCACAAAGCAGTAAAGTGGACGCAGAACGAGAATTATTATAGTGATTTATCTTTGAGGTCTGGCGCCGTTGGAGAAATTTGGCAAGGAAGTGGCTCGAAACACGATATCATGTAGCGGGGTCGCTCAAGGACGACGGGAAGATAATGAGTGTGTGTTGTGTGTGTGTGTGTGTGACTTCTTATGATCATTATTATTAAACTGTATGTGTTTGCATGCTTGTTCTCTGGAAACTGACAAGGTGGAAGGATGGGCAGGAGAGAAATATATAAAGAAAACTTTAGGAAAGTAAGGAGCTGAAGGGGAGAGGTGGCGAGTGAAAAAAAATGAAGACTCGATTTGTTAGAAATGAACAATATTTGGCAGTTGGCACATTAAAATGAAAATGGAGAGTTACAAGTGTCCGGACAATTGAAGAGACCTGACAAGAGAGCATGGGAGAGAGAGAGAGACTTAAGGCTAAAAGTACCCTATGTTGACCCTATCGTAGATACATAACTGGCAGGATCAGACCGCGTAACTACCTAGCGAGGTTACGTAAGATTTTGGCGAGGAAAATGTCCTGAACTGTTCCCTCATCTTTTTGGCAGCCGGCATTGCTAAGATTCCTGGCTTACAACGTGGTTTGGGTCTGATGTGATCCAATCTTATTCATTTCAGGTCTTTGGTACAGGTGGTTTCCGAGCTCAAAAACTTTGCAAGTTTTTTTTTGTTTTGTTTTTTAAAGAGTTTATAACTTGATTATTTCTGATGAAAAATTTACCCTTTTCTCAGGTGGCTATATTGAAAATTTTGCACAGACTTAATATAGCGCTTTATTTTTCAATCATTCATTTAATAAATTTTTATTCCCAACCTTCAAGAGATTTGATTTTTAAAAAAAAAGAATTCCTTGCTGTCATAATTTGTTTTAACTCATCACCGTAAGATTATTTCACTCTATTTCTAATTGATACCATGTGTTGTTGTTATCGTTGCTTGTGGCTTCTCTTCATCCGGGTGTTCTCGCTGTGTATTGTCAGGCTTTTCTGGAAGTTTCTTCTTCCCGATCGTTTAATGTTCGCGATATTGACGACAACAAGAGGAAAACAAAGATATTAATTTATTAATTCATTAAATATTCGTTAATTAGGGCAGAAGTGATGATCAGTGGATAGTAAAATAGATTAATAAGGATGGAGTAAATGTATGGATGATTGACTGATGGATACGGGCAGCAGATGTTCGGATAGATGGAGCAAAAGACTAATTATCTTTTCACTTGTATAGAGATGAATGTGGCTGTTATTGTCCGCCTTGTTGAACTGAACCAGGATGAAAAATACTGTGTTGAACAGGCGGCCATCTGATAGATAGATTCTTTTTTTTTCTTCTTTTTTTTTCGCTGTCTCTGTCGAGGAAAGGTGGCTGTTGTTGAAAAGATGGCCGAGCTGATAAAGTGGAGAAGGCCAGCAAGCTACAGGAATCAGGAGGGGGAAAGAATGAAAGGGCGGTATCATCTTCCGTCCATTATAATAGCTGACCCGGACAAAAGGTAACGTTGGCCAGATAGCTGGCCACTTAGATACCACCCAAGCACGTAGATGGCTACCTGCACAGGTTTTTATCTTTCTGTGGCTCATCTCATCACTCATAAGCTTCGTCAGCAGCTAGCACACCTTCTGATTGAAAAATGGCTAACATGCCTCACGGCCCAGTAAAAAGGAGGTGGTAGGGGCGCGTCCACTTCACTTTACTATGATAACGTATGTTTGACGGAAATGTTCCTCAGTTTGATTGATTTTTGAGAACTTATGCAGTGGAACCACAACCACTTCTATTTGTAGTTATTTCTCATTTCTGTGGCTACGTGGACATTCAGTCTGCCATACCACACATATATGACAGTGCATTTCTTTATGCTGGTATGTGGACTGGCTGTTCTGCTTTTAGTAAAATTGTAAACTTTAGGATAATAGATTAGTTTTGGAGAAGAATTTCAGATAGAATGTTAACCCCGACACTAGCCGGATCTGGTTTGTAAATACAAATATTAGCCATTATCAGTTCATCACCGATAAACAAGTGCTGAATAGTTTGAAGCATGACATGCAGATGTTAAGAAGTTCCGCTGTATGTATAAATTACGGAGATCATTCAGGCACATTTTTTCTTTTGACTTTGACACGTGAGCATGCTAGTAGTAGAGACAACCGTTTTGTTGGCGATTTTTTTTTCCACAGAAGGGGTGATATCATTAATATGTAATTATATATTACCTCATGTCGTCGTCCCACCTCCCCTCCCCCAAACTCTTTGCCAGATTTTCCCTTGATCGCCTTCCTTGACCAATGCAGTGAATATCGATCAACTTAATTTATGTATCTCATTTATCAGTCTGATGTTGTACTGCTGGTTTGCGTATCCATTTACGTTTTGTCTGCAGCTAGTGGTGATCATGCCAACTGTCAGACTTCCCTGTTTCCTAGGCTGGCGATGCACTGAGTCAAGTCTGTTTTGGGACTGTTTTGATTCAGTGCGCGAGGTCTTGCCTTCCGCCAGTGTGGGACGTTCCTTTTGAGTCCAAAGTCCACAACTCACACCAATATCGAGACAAAACAGACCGAATGCCCCACCAGCCTTACTCTTTCTTGAAATCTATCACTGTATTATCTTACCCAGCATTAGCTTACTGACTTCATAGCCCTGTGGTTTTCCTCATTATAAATTCAAACCGAAATGTTGCCAGTGTTTGGCATAAACACATAAACATTCTTCTCGTTTGCCTGCCATTCTAACTGATGTTTTAAAGTTCCATTATTCACAAACAAAATTCTTATTACATGTACCGGTCTTTTTTTTTTTTCCCACCTCGAGATCACTTCTTCCCAAATCACCTGGACTTGTCTTTCTAACTTAGACCTATATGTACCATATTCTAAAGTTTTGCTGTCTGCCCGTGTGATTTTGAGGTTTTTCTGTCCTCTTCAAAGCGTGCGATTTTGGAGATTATTTGGACTATTACTGGTAGAGTTACCAGCTTATGCTCTCTCTCTCTCTCTCTCTCTCTCTCTCTCTCTCTCTCTCTCTCTCTCTCTCTCTCTCTCTCTCTCTCTCTCTCTCTCTCTCTCTCTCTCTCTCTTTCTCTTTTTCTCTCTGTCTGTCTGTCTGTCTGTCTCTCTCTCTCTTCTCCCTTTATTCCCCCCCCCCTTTATATCTACCCTTCCCTACAACATTTCCAAACCCAATCATGTCGAAGCTGTACATTATCTTTTCTTCAACACTGAATGTAAACAGAAACATTTGGCCAACACTCCAGCTTTGTTTCCTGTAGATACCCACCCAGACAGATTTGCATTTACCGACAAAATAGGGACGAGGAAAGCCAGCGCGGGACGGGAAAGGAAACATTTTGACCAGGTCATAACAATAATAGATGAACATCTCAGTGTGAATGTTTGAAATTTTCATTACTTACATAGAATATTATTGGAATATTGCCAGTTTAATATAAGCAGTTTAACTTTCAGAGAAAATAATCCGAATATTATCAGTCTCCACTCCTGAGGGCGTAAATGTGAGATATTATTATTACCATTTCATTCTTTAACAGTTTTACAAGATAAAATAGTCGGAAAGGGGAAGGGAGGAAATTAAGGTACAGCATTGTTCTTATTTGAGAATTTCTAAAGCCACAAAATGCTTGGGTGATACGACATGATACAGGGAAACCAGTAAAGCTCACCATTGATGTAGGACTCAGATCTTTATGTAAAAGCAGAAATCATGTTTCAGCCGTATTGCTCCTCCCGTTTATGCCTCTTGGCGGTCGCATGAGTATATCTTTTTTCTTTTTTCCCCCAAATTCGGTTCCAGAGGACACCGCCCAGTGCTGCGCACCGGTGTGCACACTCCCTTAATGAGTTTCTTTTTGGATGCTTATTTCTTGCACGCCATCACAGGTACAGATAAATAACACCAGCCCTAGCCTTACCAGCAATGTAGACCGCGCAGGAGAAGAAAATAGCCTGTGGAAATTCGAGGTAGGGAGGCGTAGAGGTTGAGCAGTGGCGTAGGAAATGAAACGCATTGAGACTGAAGTTAATGAGTAGGAACCAGTGTTGAAATCTAGAGGTATTCCGTACCCCTTGTTGTTACAGAAATTATTTGCTGGAACCGATTTTCAGTCTCTGTACTTCAGACGCAGGCGGTTCAGGTGTGTGTGTGTGTGTGTCCCGATATGATATTTCGCTGACACAGAAATTATTAATTGTAATCGACTGTCAGCATTGTTTTGTGTATGGTTCAACCACGGCAACACGACGGCTACACAATAAACACAACATAGTTACCAGGAGACATTTACCTGCCTGCCAGTTGTTGAATATTTTCGTGTTTTAACAGTTTGGGCTGATTTAAATGAGCATTTGTGGCGATTACATAGATATTTTACCTAAGGTAATGCCAGAAAATGTTTTCCCTTCTTCGATTATTTGCTGATATTGCTGCTCCTACGACAACCACTCTTATCACCACTTTTACTGCTCCTACCAGAAACCACAGTGTATTTAATAACAAGAACAAGATGTCGGCGCCAGGTATTTTGATTGACTTGATTTGTAGCCTGCAAACGGATACTCATTTATCCAGCAGAGGCCTAGCCAGCTGACTTTCGAGTGGTTTCAACGAATGTTGCACATTTCGATGTTACCTGTACAGTACATGGTTTCTGTCAGATAGATCATTCGCACATCAGACTAGGATCTGGCGTGGCGACTTGTCAAGGTTAGTTATATGCCTGGAAGACATAATAAAACTTACATGTGAATACGAAACGTCAGAGGGCTGGGCAAGGCACCAGTTGGGAAAATCCATTTGTTTTGATGAGAATAGTGTCAAGTGTGGGATGCCAAGAGTTAAGAGTGGATCATATTTCGTTCATCTTGTATAATTGTTTTTGTAAAGATTCCGAGCAATTGTCTGGTAGTAATTACAGAATTTCTATCTGCCTTGCCTGCCTTTGAAAACAATTGTGTCTTTCAATTCCTGTTACGAAATCACAGGCAAAATGGACAGTGTCTTTTCTTGAACTCATAATTATTTCAGGATGTTTAGAGATTCCAAGTAATTGTTTCGTGCCAGGTCAGCTCTGAGTGGTTTCTAAATTCTGAAATCAGAATCTCTTTCATCAGTAGTGGGTGGAATACAGAATTCATTGGAATAGATGGCACTTAATAGGATGGTGCGATGAAGTGACTGCCAAAGCTGAGGAAATAGTAAAGATTTACCCAATCAATAGTAATTATTTATTACTAATACGAGAGAGAGAGCGAGAGAAGCGAGCTGGTATTTTCGAAGTCCATTCCATGTGGAAAACTATTCGCCATAAGCCGGCAACGTAGATATCTTTTTTTTTCCAGAAAACAACGGTTTTCTTAGTCTGGGCAGATTTTCAGGGCCAGATGGATATTTTACTGAATGTCTAGAATAGTTTCAGAAAATGTTTACTCTTGGTGTTTTGTTTTTTTTCTTCTCTTCATTTGACGGTCATACAGAAACCGACAGGAAAATGAAGATTTGTATCTACGTTAATGGCACTCACCTCCGACACAAGGCCAGCCTTTAAAAAAAACAAAAAAAAAACACACAACTCAACAGACATATTATGATAAATACAGAAATAAACAGTATTGCTCTTCCCCTTCGTCATTTGCGTGATAACCGATATTTTCACCTACAATTATGTTGGAGACCATGTGTGAACAATCAACCAGTGACAGCGCACCAAGACTCAGGGTTGTGTGGAGTATGTAAGTGTCAAAACAAAAAAGAAATTAAACTGAAGAGGAGTGGCACAATAAATTCAGAATATGGCAGGAAACGGCACAAACGTTTCAAAATTACTTTTTTCTATGTACTTTCAGTTTCAAAGATGTTATTTATGCGTTGTCGCTCAGTTCTGATAAAAGCTGAAGTCGTCAGATCCGATAAAGGTCGATAAACCGTGGAAATTGTTCACTTCAAGAATGTTGACCTCAGGCGAGGCGACTATGATTTTGCAGAATAATTTCTTGTTAGGCATGGCGTGATACTTCTTAAACTGTTGATCGTCTCGTTATTTGCTTTTTTACAAATTTTGTTTCACCCTCTGCCATTTAGTTTCGGAAGATTGGAGACTGGGGTCCTTTGACCTTCACTGCAGCGTAAATGTTTTCTACACACACAACCGTTTTCCTCCGGAAAAGACATCTTGGACCGGTAGCAAATGGCTGTTTTTCCGATTTTGGAGGAGTTCGAAATCTTCAGACGCGCCGGATTGGAGTGTCGTTGTTGTTGTAAATTTCTTTTCCAGAGCGGCGAGCAAGAGTTAAGATCAAGCCTTGAACTTACCACCTTGAAATCTACCCGTAACCCTGCTCTTCATCATTTACACTCAGAATCCGCACGAGCGATATTCTGGGGCCAATGGTAAAACCCCACCACCATAATTGTTAGCTGGCTGGCACTGGGAGGTATAAGATGAAAATTACGGTGTTTATTTTACGTACAGTTTCTTAGGGTGACTCAACTGTAAAGAAAATTAGGTGCTTATGTTTACAATCATCCACCATTCACTGTGCCACTAACTGTGCTTATGTTTCCCTCAGACTCGAGATGTTCATTCAGTACGTGCTTCACAGTCATCCGTTTGGCACGTGTGTCTATTTCTTTCAAACTCATAAAGATTTACTAACTTGTTGTCGGGTCGACTCTCGCGTTAGAGAACAGAAAATAAAGAATCAGTACACGCCTCACACTCTACTATGTCTGTCGTACAGGAATGCCGCCCTAGTTACTCTCACCGTTTCTCTTGGTTCCTACCCAGTTAGTCAGCCGTATTGGTTGTGGCTGTTTCTACCACATAAATCACTCCATCCCTCACTTTCTATTTTCACACCTCACGTCTGGTGTAAGGGTTACCACAATAGTTTGGATACATACCCTCTGAAGTTGTAGTCCATGTTGCGTGCTCATCATCCTTCTGAAAGTTTTTGATATATTTGATATGAATGTTTTGGACAGTAGGTAGGCTGAAGCAAACATTCGCTCCAATTTTTGGTAGACAGTGTGCGCAAAAATCCTGTGTTGTGCAAATGCTTTTTTTTTCCTGTGACATAATTATGTGTGCAATGAATGCCTGTGCAAAGGTAGACTTGAAATTGTTTCAAGATAATTTTGGCCCAGCCTATCTCTCATAGCCAGTCAAACTGTATTGTAATGTTTTAAAATAGCAGAAATACAACTGCATTCCACGAAATAACATAAATTATTATTATTTAGTTAGATATTATTCTATACTTTGAACTACTTTGTTCGGGTTTTTGTTCCAGTAAATAAAACATCAGTGAGTGTCTGCCAACGCAAACGTTAATAGAAACAGTTGGCAAGGAGATTATCTTCAAAAAGTATAATTTTAAAGTACTACGCTATATTTAGGTAACTGCCAACTGGACTTTTGTGCACTGATTAGAGGGAATACTGCTGTGAAGTCGCTGATGATGTCCTGGCCTTGTCTGTCTGTCTGTCTCTCTCTCTCTCTCTCTCCTTTCTATCTGTCTCTCTCTCTCTCTCTCTCTCTCTCTCTCTCTCTCTCTCTCTCTCTCTCTCTCTCTCTCTCTCTCTCTCTCTCTCTCTCTCTCTCTCTCTCTCTCTCTCTCTCTCTCTCTCTTCTCTCTCTCTCTCTCGCTCTGCGCGATACTGCCCTCCAGTTCGGAAACCCAAAGTCTACAGGAAATCTACAGTACTCGTTACGACCAATTACATCAAGACATAGATATATTACATGTTGGCTATTTTTGTACTCGGTCTGCAGTCAACCTTTGAAACTGGTTCAGAATGTCGGTGAATATTGATTTGCGCCATTCATTGCTCCGGTGCATCTGACTGAAATCAAGCTGACAAGTAGTTCAAAATCATACTACATTTAGAGTTACCATATTTCTCACACCTTTGTCAGTGAACAACCTGATAAAACTATTTCAAATAGTGGGCGAACTTTCAAGCATTTTTTTTTTTAACTGAAGAAAATACTTAAGAAAACATTTCTTTAGACATCAGATTAATTGATTAGTTTGGATGATTGAAACTTGTTTTACTTTTTATTAAGTTAAGGCGGCTCATAACATTCTTCTTTCAACCACGAGCGTGTTTTAGAAATACAGAAGTACAACCTGGTGTGTAACAGTTTGCCAGACATAATGTATCGAGTGCATCTGGGAAATGGAGCAGGTGGAGGGGAGGGGAGTCGGGGGAAAAGAGGGAAGGGAGATGAAAAAATCAGCGGCAAAGCTGCACGAGGCTGAGATCATCAGGTGATAGTAGGCTGAGATAATCTTGGAATTTTTCATTTCAGAATGTTCACCTCGGTTAACGGCTCTCCTGCAAATTCACGCTGATTCGGGTGAGACAAACAAGAGAATGGAAACGTATATTCCGAAAATCACTTCAACAGCAGAACGGTTCTGTACAATGCCTGACAGTGATATTTTATAGCTATTCTTCTGGTTTTAAGAACTCGCCGTTCTCTCGGAGATAGCCTGTTTGGTGCGGTACAGGTGTTTGTCGGGTTCAGTTTGTGAGCTTGGGAAGTACGAAGAAAATGAATATTTATGAATAGCTCTCTTAATTAGATTTCGCAGTGTAGTTACAATTTCCGTGATTTCACTTTACTGATACTAGATATATAAGGTTCTCTATTAAAAATTGCTGTGCACATGTTCCACACTGAAAGTCAAGTTCTAACCAAAGCTAGCAGTAACAAATTTAGAGATATCGTGTTTTATGTGATAGATCAACAGCGTCACATTCAGTTTAGTTGTGTCATTGGGAGAAGAAAAAAAAGTTCAGAATCGCTTTTGGTTAGATTTCCAGATGGGAGCTAGTAATCATCAATACGTAGTGCTAGATCTTTAGAGGTTTAAGGTTAAAGTGATAAGTAATGTTAATGTTAGGCAAGGAATTGCTGCATCAAACACCATTGTGTTTACAAGCATGCAGTGAGTACAGTAATTATAAAGTACAAAACACGCTTACCTAAAGATATATAGCAATATCAAGGCAGACAGATTCATTATTAAACAAGGTTTGACATAATATTCTGCATCAGAATCAACAGTTTGTAAACGTGTATCCTTAACAGTTTTGGTAAAGTTACCCAACTAACACTTAAATCAGTATTAACTTCAACAATGTCATGCAGACAGTAGGAATGAACAAGACACAGAAATGCTGTGTATCATGTAGCAAAACGTGATCGACAGACATTAATCACCTGAAATTGCGCACGTTTACACACTGCGCATTTCGCAGAATTGTTGCTTTTGTCAAGCATAGAGAGGACAGTGACAAAAAATGGACAGCCCTCATGTGATTTTGACGTTTTCTGGACTACTTAGATAAGGCTCATGGGCACTTCATTCAAGTGATGAGAGATGCTCCCACTTGGCTATATGGCGTGCTACGGGTATGAGTAAATGCCATCCTGCATGATGTGTTTTGATGCTTGGAATACACATTTTCGTTGTGTATGTCGCTGCACTGTCAAGGGCTCTCTGGTGAAAAGGTTTCCGTGTGGATGGTATCGCTGAAAACACAACCATCGTCAGATATGCTACAATTGAAGAATTCGATTTGTTTAAGTGTACTTGTGTGCTTTCCAGTGTTTGCATCTGCAGTAACAAGATAATATATCCAGTGTATTCATTACCCTGGTATGTTTGTTTATCCTAATTAAATTATTGTCGTTTACTTTTCTTTTTTTTTTTTTTGGACTTCCAAGCGTGTCAGTAATGGACATGTATGAAGGACTGCTATTTGTTTCAGTTAAGCTGCTCGTTCTTACTGAGATCACGAGGAACAAGATTTTGCTCGCAATACACTCTACTCCATTCCTTTCTCGTTGATTGTTGTAAATGAGTGCTCCAATAGTGAGCAGAGGCGCCAACAGCGGTTATTTATACCCACTTACTGTGTCATGTGAGACACTTTTATTATGCCCGAGGATAAAATCGGGATTTTTTTTTTTTTCCATTTCAAGTTGTAGCGACAGTTTTACGGCGTCCTGTTAAATTGAAGTACATTCTTTTCGGTGCAGATATATACTGATGTGATGCAGGTATTATTCTCAACAAGTCTCTCCTCACCCCCACCCCACATCTTTTGACACTGAGATCATTGGCGTTTTCAAAAGAGAGCAATCTGGACGGTTTCTTGTCTGTCCGATCGAGTCAAAAGCAGTTCTGTGCTTGGAGTGCCCCTTCTTTTCAGTATTTCCAATTACAACATTTTTTTGGTTTGGGGAAAGTGGTAAAATTCGAAGTCTCTTCTCAGGATGTTAGAATTCCACAAACTTACCCGGGAAGATTTGTGAAACCTCGCCTCTGCTGCCGCTATGTTTATATTAACACGTGTCACAAAACCAATGATAATCTACCATATATTACAGAAAAAAAATACCAATGTTAGGTTCAGATCTTACCACCACCTTCGCAGCGATGCCATTACTTTTGCAGATGGACAAAAATGTCTGGCTTAAGTTCTAATGAATTCTAAGTGTAGAATTTCACAAGTTGCTTATTGATTATGTCCGAGGATAGTTTTGACAGTGTTCAAGCAGAGAAAGAAGAGTTGCTTGCTGCGCTTGGTTTACTATTTCGGTTACGAATGTTTTTTTGTTTTTTTTAATTCAACTTAGCTATCATGTTACAGTCACTGTGTTCAGGGCTTTAACATTAAAATTTATGTATGACAGTAAATTCTTGCAAACTTCAGCATCTTTCTGCCATGATGTGTGTAGTTTGGGTGAAGCGGGAGGCCGAGGGTGGAGAAAACTGCTGATCCGTTGTTTCTTGGCCCGTTCCAAATACTGTTTCAGCTGTACTCATACATGTATTTAGGTGTGCTTTTCTCTGGAGCTGTAATTATATTGACTGTTTCAAATGCGTACTTAATGTTCACTTAAAACTGTTGTAGCTGGAAGGACTTTTGTAACTCAGTGACGAGAATGGAAAACAGCAAAATGTGGAAAGAATTTTTAGCAACCCTAATTCTCATCTGAGATATATATAGATCGATGCTAATTGCGGACGCTATTGGCGAGGTGTAGTTCGTGGCATTAATTAAATTTTTGTCGTTTTAAAAGGCTGTAACGTGGCTATTTTCTTGTTTAATTAATGGATTTCGAAACAGATAAACCTGTAAGCTAATAAATACAGTTACGATCTCTCGTTCATTCAGGTTAAATTTCTTAACAAGTAAAACCGCTGTATTTTGGATGAAACGATAAACTGTCAAGTGCGTGTCTTTGGGGTGTTGTGTTTTCAGTAGTTCTAATGTCGTGGACAACATCCACTCCTCACATTTAGAATGACTTCTTGCAGGTACTTGAAGCTTTGTGTTTCTTTCCATTTTCGTCGTGCATTCTGCGCCAGCTGAAGTATTTCAAAATGCGTGTGAGTGTGTGTGAACTCAGCTCTTGTCAGACTGAAATCTGGGGATAGGCCACTTATGTGGAAGGCAAGGTGGTCAACAGTATTATTGTCAGCTTATTCTTGAAAGATGAAGTGCATATCTTTTTATTCACACAGCTGGCTGTCTGCCTGCCTGTCTATCTGTTTATATGGCCGCTGGAGGAGATGACCTGTGTGTATTTATCTCTGTCCAAATAATGACATCATATGGGGAAAGGTGTGTGCACTCTACCTGTATAAGCAAATGGCTCACGTGCTTGTGTCCTATTTAACGAGCTGTGAAGGTTACTAGCCACATTGCCCTCGCTGACTCTTTGTACACAGATTGTTTTGCTATCTTATCCTACATCCATTTCCGCTAGATAGCAATCGTTTGAATGCATTTGAGCTTGCGTGTTGGCTTCTTCCTAGGTGTGTTGATTTTATCTTATTATCTTGGCTGTAAACTATAACCTGGAAACCGAAAAATCAAGCAAGTCCTGGCTGTATTTCTTAAACCATCAGATTTCACTCTTTGGATAATTGTGATACCAACTCTCATGCCGCCAGTGTCATTGAGTAACATTAGTGCAACATTTCTTCTATAGGAACACCGTTAATATAGGAACACCGGCAATAGCCAATTGTGGAAATTTCTTTCTTTTCTGTCTTGTGATATCATTTTTTTTACTCCGTGACGTTCTTACGCAATGAAATGGCTTGGGTCATAATGTTTTATTATCTTGTCTGTTTTAGAGTTCACCATCAGGTAGATAATGTTGCTGGGCCTCACTCTCAAATTTGCTGAAGTCTTCACACGACCCAGGAATCTGTACATTCATTATTATCTTGGCTTACATAACATCCGTAAAAAGAGGTATATTTTCTACCGACAAGGCACCCGCCTGCCCTTCCCTAGACTTTCACCCGCCTCACGTCACAGTGAGTTGTGGAAAGGGCTATGGTCAGGGTGCTTACTGCTAAAACAGTGACATTTTATAGTCTCATCTCGCCATAATCTTGTTACTGTAATAGAAGAGAACAAAACACAAATTGGTGGGAAGAGATCAACACAGTTTCATCCATTCATACGCAGAAAGCATATTTAATGGCACCATAATAAGTTTTGTTGTTGCTGTTATTTTACTGAGTCCCAACGTTCAAATTGCGTGCGTGAGTGAATACGAGCACCACGTCAGTGAGTCAATACATGTTGAAACTGAATAAGTAAATGAGCAGTTTAAACGCATCTGATTCCATCTTCGTCCATCAAACGTAAGGCATTGAAAATCAACACATTAGTGATGATATTAGCGTCTCCGAATTTTCACCTTTCATTGATCTACTCTTGTATCAAATGGCATTTTCCGCTGTACTTTTGCCCGTAGAAGCTTCCTCCTGCCTAAACCCTCCCTTGCCGTTTTCTACGTTTCTGTATAATGTTATAGATATCAAAAGAGTGGCTACAGATTCCACCCTTGTCCACCCGCCACTTGTTCAGGATCTCAGTTTGTGTCCCTCTACCTTCATGATCTAAAACTCTGTTCTCTCTCTCTTTCTCTCTCTCTCTCTCTGTCTCTCTCCCCCGCCCCCACCCCCAACACAAACACGGTTCTCATTCCCGCAGGTCGCAACCAGTGAGTTGCGGTGCACTAAGCGAGATTCAAGCGGTAAAAGCGAATGGCTGATAACACGGAATAAATAAAACCCATTTCGGAGCACGGCGGCTGCTCATAATGAGGGAGGCGAGACTTGAGGGCCCGAGAGATAGAAGCTCATTGAGGATCCCAATTACTGACAATGGGCTGTGCAAGTGGAGAGCAATTGACACCATTCACGAACAGTGGGTTAGTTTTTCTTCGTACTGCGGTGAGTGATGTGACGGATACTGTACGTATGCGCGCGTTTTGCCAAGTAATTCTTGCATTTTTTTTATTATTTGTTTACTTATGTTTCCTAGCCTTCCGTTTTCGTTCACCTCTGATCTTGGGTACACATTATTTATAGCTTGCTGTTTAGCGAGGGAGATGGTGACAAACACGGATATTATGACATTGTATGTTGTTAGCTTCTTTAATATTCTCCGTTCTTAGTGGTGAACAATTCTGTGGTTTTAGCTGTAGTGAAATGGAGTGTTGATGTATAAGATTGGTAATAATACAAGTTTTGTGTTGTGGTTTTCGTTTCTTCTTCTGATTCGTTCATTGTTCATTCATTTTACGAAATGGCACTTGTTTTGTGAACGTCATCACTTCAGTAAGAAGCCAACCAGCGACAGAATACACGAAAGTAATAAGTGTCAGCAAATGTGCGAAATGGATTAATTTGTACTGTGGATACATCATTTTCTATGTACGGATGATAAATAGAATGGCGCACTGACCACGAGGCTGTTCCTCATTTTCATTGAATGCGTCAAGAGACATTCTGGTGTCTGGAAAGACTGAAATAGAGCAGGGAAACGATGGGGGATGCGCATTCGTCACATTCGAGAGAAGGAACACCACAGTTAGAAGAGGTAAGTTATGCTAAGCCATGTTTTATGCTCATCCATTTAACAACAATTCACGTGTCAGCTTGAGCCTTTATCCATTTATGCTCCGCACTAGAATCATCATCCTTAACTGTATTTGCGCGCCCCCCCCCCCATCCTAGCTAGAATCTTTGTGTGTGTGGGGGGGTGTGTGGTCTCTTTTATGTCCGATGTATTTGTCTTGCTTCTTCATTTCCCACATATTTCGCTCTTCCCAATTGCTACTGAACATTTTTCCATAATTATCATTATTTTTATCTGCGTAAAATTCACTTTTTCGGAATCCGTCATAGTTCCATGTTCTCTTGTGGCGCACCTCGCTCTTTCTTTCTGGCTTTTGTCAAGATCATTTTATTGCTCTTTAAGAAAACCTGAACAGATTCCGAGAATCGACGCGCTCTTATCCATCATTCTTATATACCCCAGTCCAGCCTCGCTGTTAACGTATGCGGGCTTCACACCGCACTGTAGGGTTTACTTACGAGGACGGGGGGTGGGGGGGGGGGTGGGGAGAAGAAGAAGAAAGATTAAGCTAATGAGCAAGTATGACCTAGGTAGGTCTGCCACGACTGACAAGGTTAATTTGGACTCCGCACAGACCTGGAAATCTTACTGACGTCCATTCATTGTTCAGCAGATGTCACCGGGGCCGACAAGCGCAATGGAGGAAGTAGAAATTGTACAGATCCCGAGAAGAAGGCTGAAGAGCCTACGATCTATCATTATACCTTGTTGCAGAGCATGGAGACGGTTATACAATTCATCTAAGTCCGAAATCATACAAATTCAAAGGGACGTGGACAAGACTTAGTGAGAAAAGTTGTAGGAGCATTAAAACATTCTGAGAAAGAAAAAAAAAAGCAGATGGCCTCAGAAATGTTCACTTAAGTCATGGAGAGCTTTGTCACATAAGCATTCATAATGCACCGATTAGATGTGACATATAATATTGACATAATTTTGTTTGAACCAAACATCAGCCATCCATCTGTGTTAGAAATACCATATGCATATTAAATACAAGACGTTCGCGCTGAGACGATGCATGCACACCCCCCCCCCCCTAACCCCCAACCCCCATATCGTGTCATGGAGGGACGATAACTTTTGGGCTGCGGGATCTGAATCAGTTTTTGGGTCTTGGGATGTAAACCGCCTTTGAAAATAAGCTGATTTGCTCAGAAGAAAATGGCAAGCAGATGCTGGTGTGTAAGTGCAGAGACGTTGGAAATCGAGATGAAATTCTTGACTTTATTGTTCTTTGTGGATAGTCAGAAAAAACCAGAGGTGGTTTCCATTATATCCAGCAGGTTGCCATCACAGAGATGTTCTGTCTACGATAACACACAGGTAGACGGGAATAGTAGAGCTTTGACTAGACTGGGTGGTGTGCACACCGATGCATCAAGTCAGTGTCATGGATAGAAAGCTCAGTGAAGAAAACACAGCCCTTACACGCATGCAGAGATGGATGCAGCTATGGCGGCTGTGCCCTTCGCCGAGTCTCAGATCTGACTCACTCAAACTTTGTAACCTGCACGAGGTTTGTTTGACGTGCAGGGAAATTTCTCATTTCGTGCCATGCGCAAAGAAAAATGAAGAAAGATTTGGTAAATCGTACATCAGTTCGTTTTAATTTATCGTTGTTGTAAATTAAATTGCAGTTACGTGTATTCTCTACTGACGAGTGTGCACTTAGTGACATTGCTAACAAACTGGCTGTCTCCGACTTAGTCTTTTTCTAAACGCTGACAAAGATTGTCTGTACTTACTCTAAATATCTGGTTTAAGTGGATTGAGGTTTTTCATCTTGTGGCCCCATATGGCGGATGTGGAAGGAAAAATTCCGGAGAATGGATGTACACGTAAATATCGAGTCTTTGTTGAAAAACTTGACAGCTTTGTAGAAAAAAAACAAAACAAACACAATAGCAACGGGAAAAAAAACGACCGTATTCGCCAGTGTAGGTCAAATTCACCTTTTAACATCATTATCTAAAATGAAGTCATGTACTTTATCTTTCTATCTGGATTATAACGGTATAGAACTGATAGTTTCTCTTGGCAATCACTCAGTGGAATTCGACTAAAGAGTCAAGCGATGGCGCAACGCCACATTTTTTGTCCCTGTAAAATTTTTGTTTTTGGCGTGTACAATGGCTTTTGTGCTTGACGCGACAGAATTATATTCTCAGTCTATTCAGGGTGATGGTATTTACGTCAGCTGTCATTGTCCACGCGCGCCTGTCGCACTTTCTCAACCTTTCCACATCCTCACCCGTGACCCTTTCTCATTTTTCTTTGTATCTATGTTTAGCGTACACAGTGGAGAGTTTCCCTCAAAGCTTTTGCCCCTTTCTTACATCACGACATCTACTCTAGCCTTCGGCCTGACCTTCATCTTTCCGACACTACAATGTTTGTGTTCATTCAGTCATTCGGTTTGCGCGCTTGTGTTATTGTTCTGAAAATAATATAGTGTATCCGTGGTGTAATTGATGTGGCCTTTTCTATACCAACCCGTGACCATTCAGAGCGAGTCCGGCTTGTGTTTGTGTCAACTGACTAACCAACCACGAAATCTCTTCAAGAGACAGACAGGCTACTGGCCGTCCCTCCAACATCTCACGGACATGTATGGTATCGATACTCCATAATTATCAAAAGAAAACGGCCCTTCCATCCACCATGGAGAACGGATTTCGATCATTTTTATTCTCCACACTCAGCGTGTGGTCGCAACATAATACAAGCTCTTGTTATTCCAGACGACAAATTTCATATTTCTGTGTTCGCTTGTGGTACTAAAGAATAATACATTCACTTTTATCTTGTTGGATGAATGAAGGAACTGGCAGTACAAAATCCACTGAGTCCGTTACAGTATTAAGTAACTTGCTCTCGGAATACAACACAGTGTTGCCAAGGGAAATGAATGTTTATTTTTGTTGACATATACGACTTAAAATGTACATTATAAAATGTTGGTACAAAGTTAGCTTGAGGTGTGTATGACATACTCTGTAATGGTATCGTGCTGTTGACCTGTAATCGGATCAACATGTAGAATGGAGATGTCTGATGTAACCTTTAACTAGAGATGAGATGCAGGGTTGACTAAACTCGTGTATGCTGATTTGGGGGGGGGGGGGGGTGTCAGCGTAAACTTCTGACAGTATGACGAGTTAAAATGTAATAATAATGTATGTATTTTGTTGTTCTTGTGCCAGTTCCACATAAACCATAGACTGGTGGCGTCAAGTCTGGTTTGTCTCGGTGTAGTTTGAGACGTAAATTATGGAATCAAACAGAATCTCGCACACTGGCGAAACCGATGGACGCATGTCGCTCTGCTCCGGGCGCGTCAAAATTGTCTTCTGTACACCATAAATGTCACGAGCAGAGTTAGGGTCTTGGGGATGTTACGACTGCACGAGAGGCAGCTAACTCACACTCGGACACAACCACACAAGAAAAGTACTAACTAACTAGAGCGTATATATGTCAGGCCGGTCAGGCCATAGTTTACATAAATATTAATAACAAAACAAAAGACAATAGAGGTATATATTCAAACCAAAAAACTCTAATTAATAACTTAACCAATGATATTCATGTAACTATGGAGGTACTGCAATCAATAGCAAATAGGTATATTATACGAAACTAGATATCAATTTAAAGTGACAGTTGAGTCGCCACTGGCCAGTCGCCAGGCAAACTCTCCATAAATCATATGGGCTTAAATGTTAGGAGAGCCCAGTACGTTCAAAGCCTACAGAAGCACTCTTCGGCTTGTAGGTAATTTAAGCAGTTGCCAAAAGACTATATTTTATGCACAATCACTATTCAATTCATCAACAATGTGCTATATTATTCCAATCATACTATGGCAATAGATCTATCATACAGGACACTCGTGGTCGAGTGCCAGCTGGGGTTTCCTTAGTCTTCCTATGAGGCTGTAGTTCTCTCTCTATCTCCGATCTCTATTATACTTGAATAATTAAGATATATTACCATTGCTCACGCCTACTGAGAGGCGCGAACATCAAAATAGCGCAGCGTGGGCTTTCAAAGGTCAGCCCACTCAGACCTTTCTTTCTAGAGCTCAGTCAGTCCGTTAGCAAGGACTTCTTAGTCTTCAGACCACACAGTTCAGGTACTGGCCAACCGGAGATACTTCACGAAACGATGCTTCTCTCGTCTGTATTCACTAAATCTGAACGTTACACGATGTTTTATACTATCTAACTACCCAGCGTGCTAGTCCGCTGGCCCAATTAGTTCAGCTATCTCATAGGTCGAAACCTCCCACCATTTTAACTGTAGTAATACGTCTGCACTATTCTACCAGCCAGTTAACGTGCAAAAACTTGTCTAGTCATACTTAACAATGTCAACTGTCCCCACCTTGTTTCACCCCTACTCCATTACTTATTAATCACGAACATTAAAACCCACAAGCGTGAATCTAACAGTTTAACTTTACATTTATTTACTCACCAACTATAATTTGGCGAGGACCGTTCAAGGCCACCAGCCAATTTCTCATGGCCCTGGTAAACAACAACAACTCACTCTCTGCGTGAGTTTTAACAATATCCGAATCATGACAATAAAACCTTTTCTTTTTGCCACATTTCGGCTTGCTTCAAGCCTTTGCTGCGACCCCGTGCCTGCTACTCTTTATTAATCTTAAGAGAATAGACTGGTGCCGTACAATAATGTCGCGCTGTCAGATGAAGAGACATCCAGCACAGATGTTTATGCATGTCTTTAGTTCTTTGAGGGGCAGGGACGGGGAGATTATTTTTCTACAGCACACAAATAACATGTGTTTTGGATCTGCTGTCGCCCTATATAAACATACGATACAAAGTTTGTTATAGGAACGAATAATTTATGTGGCGGCTGATACTTTCTAAACACTCTGGCTGGTTTTGACGATTTGATGGCACTGAAGGAGTAAGACACGGAGAGTGATACGTGTGTGCTTTTGTAGGTGTCCATGTGTGTTGGTGTGTGTTTTTTGGATGTAGTATGTGATTGCTTTCCCTTGACATTTGTCCGGAGCCACCGTCTCGGGTGTATTTACCTTGACCTTTAGAACATCTCACGGTGGTATTGGCAATTGTTGCTCAGTTAGTTCCATCTGGCAGTCTAGTCTGCCATATGTGCTAGGTTCCTTCTTTCTTTCGTTTGCTTTTTTTTTAACCACTTTGTTTTACTGCCCCAACCATCTGAGTGTCATCCCACTGCCGGAGAAACAAACAAAAAAAAAATCTCATCCATCACCGCTGCTGTTGTTCTCGCTGTACATCATTATCATCTCCCTTACAACACCCCAGTGACCATCCTCATCACTCATGGCCAGATGTCTTTGCTTTTGACTGAATTCGAAAATACTTTGTGATACACGCTGCTCTTGCTAGTTTTGTTAATTTTACTAACTTACGAGTAACACCGACATCAGTGATGGGTTTACGCGCAAAAAAGGACAATATTTGCGCCTTTCATAATCGTCGTTCCCTTCTTTACAACTCAGCACATGTGTCACCCATTCTGCTGAACTTAGTCTTTCCAGTCAACACATTGCCATGATAATATGAGTCATAACTGAAGTAGTTTATCTTATCTCCGGCTCAAATAAAACCGTAATACCAACTGCAGCTGTTGCCAATACAAATGAGACCGAGATGAACGTCCTGTGCAGGGCAGGAAGAAGTGCTGGTATGGCACAATATTTTGCGGCACACGACACGGAATAGTCGAGACCACCTGCAGCAGTTTTTGCTGTAGTTTACTGCTCTTTTCTGCATTTGCTGCGGCAAAATTTTCATGACTTTTTTAATTATATATGGTCCATTGGGCATTGAGCATTAATATGACGATTTTTATGTTATTTTAGTTATTGTTTTGCGGGGCTGGGGGGCTTAAACTTTTTATGTCTTTGGGCGAAGTCCCAGTATAATACAAGTGTTAACCGCCCCTTTGAATTTTGCACATACAAGGTATCGACTTGGTTTTTGCACTGAGAACTCAACTACCCCCTAATGTACAAAGGAGCAAAGATCTAAAGCGAAACTTTCTGAAAACTGTATTTGGGAAAAAGGCAGCTAAACTTAAGTGGCCATTTAAAGTACGTACGTTTACGTGGCATTTTGTACGGATAATTTGATTGTTTCGTGGGCATCGTGATTCATATTTGCTCAACAATGCAATTCCCCGGAAAAATCTGCATATTATTATATAATATACAAATCAAACTAATGTTTTTAATTCATTATTGTAATTGAAAAACATACGCACCCTCCCCTGTACATTCTTCATTCACTGAGGGTAAAACTCTGCTCCCCCCCCCCCGCCCCCCCCCCCCGAACGTACATACCGTATGTGTGATCCGTTACTTTAAATATAATATAGTAAAAGCAAATCAACTGCGTGCAAAATAATCGGTCTAAATGATTTGGGACTGCAATTGTAATCCCATGGATCCGAATAAACAGGCTGGTGACTGTATCAGCGTTGCCAAACATTTCACTTTGGGAAGGAATGCTCCGTAATATGATATAGTCAGCACAGAAATGGTATGCGTTTATCTGACGGCTAACCTTTCAGCTGATCCACTTAGTGGCAAAACAAAATGGCGGTTCTATTAAAGGAACACTACCAATATTATCCTTAATAACAGCTAGTGTTAGAAAGACGCATAAGAAAATACCACACCCACTGAATTTTGATGTGTTTCATTTCTTCAATTTTAGAGTGCCCGCAGTGCATCATTTACCTTCAATCTACTTTCTCCTTTCCTCCCCGTTTGTGTCTGTGTCTCTTGCCATTTCCGCGTGCCCTTAAGTCTGTCAGGTTGCTTTGTTATGGGTCATAAATCTTGTATTGGCCCGAAGTACCAGATGTCAACGACCTGGGGGATCCAAGCCGACTCTCTGGCGGCATTGCCTTATGTCAGCGTGAGGAAGGACGCCAATTTTCCTCCCAATCCAATTCAAGATGCAGTCAGATACTGGATGGAAAGAGGCATGTCCCTGTACTCCCAGACAGATGAAGAAAAGACTGTAAAACACAACACGATGGGCAATCTTTTATTACAGCTTGCGAAAGGGAATTTGTCCATCGCTTTATTGCGTAATTCATAGGGATCATGCGCACATTCCACCTGGGATCTTTGATAGATTTCAGTGTCTTTGAAGATTTTTTTTATCAGGTATCTATCTGCGTGCAGCCTCCCCCCCTTTTTTTTTTTCGTCTTGTTCCTTGGACGTGGGGGGGGGGGGGAGAGAGAAAGAAAGAATATGTTAGAAAAATGAATACATCATTATGTCTGTAATTTTTCTGAGTGTTCGGTTTCGATCCTCAATGTGTTTGAGATATGACAATTAAATGTTCACGTCAAAATGAATGTTGAAAAAGCGTGGCGTTTTATTTCTGTTCTCGATTTGTTTTCACGCCGAGAGTTCAACCGATTGTCAGAGCAAAGAAATAGATGTATCTGACCTGAAACGCAGCACGGGTGGATGAAGGAAATAGGTCTGTGCAAGAATGACCTGGAGCCCAAGAGTTGCAAGTAGTAAAAAAAAAGTTCACCCCAGTGCTTAAAATGTAATGACAATCACGGTACCGTCCATCATTCCAATGAGATGCAAAGTGATGCAGAAACATTAGAGCTAGAAATAGTGTTGTGTTCCCATAGTATCATCTCTGGGAAAGTCGTCGACATACTGACAGTTCTGTTGCAGTTATTTAAAAAAAAGAAAAGAACAAGAAGAAGTAAAAAGAAGATAATACGGCCAAGGGATGATTTGAAGCAGTATGGGAGAGAAGGACTCAGGACAGTCAGTAGTGCCCGCCAGCATGTTGCCCACCACATTCCATAGTAACTGACGCAGTCATTTAGACGATACATGTGTCTATAATGTAACAGTATCCCTGAGCTACAATGGCGACTCCAGAAGTGTCAGACACGAAAGTGACATCTCTTTATTTGTCTGTTGTGCGGGGAATGTTTCCATCACAAAATATGTCTTCTCTCTCTCTCTCTCTCTCTCTCTTCTCTCTCCCCCCCCCCCCCCCTCAGGTTCGGGTAGAATGCTTTTTAAAAAGAAGAAGCGAATTCCACATTCAAATACTTGATATTATTTAGATGTAATCTTTCATGAATGCCTATGTGTAGGACATATTTTCTTCTCAAACCCAAAGCACCTGTTGCGGGTGTCAGTTTCCTTTCTTCTGTCTCTGACAAGCTGACAATTATTCGCATTAGATATTTAGCAAACAGGTCAGTTTGGCAGCACACGACAGATTTGGGATAGCGACAGAGTGGGAAACTGATTTTAGTCACCAGTGTACCGCTTGAGGTTAAACTGGACATAGTGATAATAAGGTTCCCTTCCTTGTCGATCACATTACTATTGTAATATATTAATTTCCCATGTTTTGTCCCTGTTTCAGCTCCGGTTTTAGTCAGTTTTGAAATGATAACTTTTGAAATGTGTTGTCTGATTGCAGCGGGTAAAAAAAAAAAAAAATGCACGGGTGCACTTGCTAGTTTAAGTATGATCACATTTTTGCTGCATGGTGCCACCTCTAATCCTTCAGCCAGGTTTTATTTCCTTGCTCTGTTTTTTTCCTCCAAATTCATTAGGTATGTCTCTCACCCCTTCATCCCCCCTCTCCCTGCCGAAGTTTGTTGTTTTCTGTTTGTTGTCAGTGCTTTTGCCAAAAATGCTTGCGAGGTGAGAAATATTTGGACCAATCAGCGTTAGCGCTTTACTTACCAACTTTCTCTGGGTTTCGTGCTTGGTTACAGAAGAATTGTTTGCCGCTCCCACCTCGAATGTATCATTCTGTCTTTAGGCTGAATCTGCTAGTTTCCATGTGTACACTGGTATGCGCTGGCTCTTGGCGTATACCACGACGTCGTTTGCTGTGTTAGTTCAAACTGGTGGAGGCTGGCTTGATAAATTTCACACCGGTCACATCGAATGAACTTGATCTTTATTCTGTGCATATAAAGTGAGATTATTTTTCGTTTCTGTAATTATATGAAGTCAAAGTAAAACTCGATGGCTTGCATGTGTTATATTGATATAGCGTGAAGGGCCGACGAAACTTGCAAGAAGTTTTGGAATTCCAGTTATTCATGCACGTTAAATTTTATGTTTTGGTGTGTAGATGTTGCAAAACTGTAGGGAGAAAAAAACACGTGTATCAGTTTTCTTGTCTGCTGCGCATCTGTCTTTGATGCTGTGATAGAATGGAGACATGGAATGGATTTTGATATGTCTTGTACAAAAGATGCACATCGGCTTTTCAGCTCATTGGGGTCGATAGTTCATAGTATGAAATAGTTCGATGTTTGTATAAGTGTGGAATATGAAACTCCAGTGTCGTGCACCATGCTCGTAGGCATGGAAATTGGCTTTTTTTTAAAGTCAGTTTGATGAATGATGGACTTGCCAGTGTAATTATTCTGTGCAAAATAATTGACTTTTGATTGTTTGAATGTCGACACGGTTGTTTCTTATCAGTCCAGCATTTAACAACAACCATGAGATAGTCATATATGTTGACTGGGGTGCTTGTCACTAGAGACCAGCCCCAATATCACTGACAGTAAACTATTGTCATCATTAGAAGCATTGTAGAGACAACAGTACCAGTTGCCAGAATTTCTGAAGCAACGATAGCACTATGAGCAGTTACCACTGCTGTGGGGACAAGTCTTAGTTCCAAAGACCAGTTTTATTGAGTCTGGGTGGTCACTTGTTTTATTACTCATAGTTTATAGCCGTTGTGGGCTGTTAGTCGGCTGCCTTTTTTTTTTATAGATACAATAATGATAGATCTAGTAACCAAATATATGTATAAACAGTTTCTATGCATGACACATTACCAATCATTAAAAAAAAAAAAAATTTTTTTTCTAACATCACAATGTAATGCGTTGGCTGTTCACTGAATGTCCCATTCCTCTCCTGAGAAAACAGTTCTTTCTTTCCAACTTGCGCTATTGGAAATTCACTTGTGTAGTTTAATCTGTTAAGGTACTGAGCTTATTTCCCTGGTTGACTCTCTTAGTACAGGAAAAACAACATGCCAACCACGTTAATTTGCTTTCGCTCACAACATGTTGCTTTTTAAATACTAGCTTCCTGTCTTTGAGCCTCTCTCACCTGTCTTCTTGCCAGAGCTATCATTTTTCTGTTTGGCCAGGGAGTATTTTTATACCCCTGATGCACTAAGTTATGTGTTTTGTGTAAACATCTCTAGTTCCTACTTTTAATCACGGTACGGTCTTTCCAAGCCTACTGTTTTGTGTTAAAAAAAAAGGGGGGGGGAGGAGGAGAGAACAGAAATTCGAACATCCAGGCAGGAAAGGATTTGTTTCAAATATTCAGTTCTAGTAATGTACAATTTTGTCCATCAGTTCACTTCTATCACTTCGTCTTGGTTTGCGTCCATACGTCCCCCAAACAAACAAACAAAAAAAAAAAGGTGTGTGTGTGCGCGCGCTACCATCTTCGCTATTAAACAAAGAGCACTTTAGTTTCTAAAGTCTCTGCGTACATGATCGTGTCTTATTCTTGTGGTGAGGCAGGCGGAAGCCTTTGTCGTCTTGCTTTATTGGGATCCCTGGCTTGGTCATTATTCAGACATGTTATCAGGTGGACTCTTTCAGGTCTTCGCAAAGGCAGATTCTTATAATGACGTGCGCCGTTAAATTACTTTGTACACTTGTCTTACTCATTATCCTTTATACATGTCAGGGTTGGCTTAAACTATTCACATTTTGTGCTTGTACTTGTGTACCCCCTTGGAAATTAAATTTTGATATAAACGACAGTCCGTTCAATAAGCATAAGCATTAACTTCTCGGAGAGTTGCCTTCCAAACGCCCCTGTGTTTTCCATGGCCACTTTCTGTCTAATACTTATTTTCCTTCTAACCACATATCGACGTAGTTGGGTAGGAATCCCAATATGAATTTTGTAAAGCAGGTGCAAATGCCAAGGGCAATGATACTCCGTAAACAAAGACCTTTGTGCGTGAATTTCTTGAGCTGGAAATGTCCACATATCTGTTATTGGATGTTTAATGATTCATATACTTCTCACCACTGAGCATTGCATCCACTTTTTAACGGTCATAGGGAACACAATAATTAGATCAGTCTTACATTTCTGTATATCAGAAAAATTATACCGAAAAGATGCTTTTTTCATCCTGCTAGGCACAACAGTGAAATTAGACGGCGTTGAAATTGGCGAAACCCCCACTTTGTTTACACAGTAATTTTTCTCCTTTCACCACCAAAACATATTATGATACTCGTGGCGAGATAATGAGGCAACGGGGTTTGATTGTCTTCTAAAGTATTATGTAGTTGGGGCGATAATTATTGTTTGTAGCCGTTAAGATGTACTCGGGAGAATAGAATAAATATCTAGATGGGTTCGAGATGGATGTTCGTTGCGCATGTGGTGTAGGAAGAATGTACAGTATTTCATAACTATTAAATAAATTATGCTGTATTCTCCCTTTCACTCAGCATGAACCCCTCATCCCCATTTCAACCATAATTCGCAAAGGAATTACCCAACACGGGGCCAATATTATGTCAGTCATTTCAGAATTTATTTTTTTTTTGCCTGAAAAACTACAGTATTGTCAGTGCTCTCGGTGTGTCGCAACAGAAATAGCTAACATCAGACTTACTTAGTGCAACACCAAGAGCAGGCACAAAGCAAAGCAAACTGCGCACAGCCCGATTGTCTGGTGAGGACGCACAGAGTCCAAGCAGCATAGCAGTGCATGGGGATTAGTGAGAAGAGGACACAGTGTTTGCTCTTATGAATGAAACACTGGTGTGGCTAGATAAATCAGAATCCGCCGTAGAAAGTGCTGTATTGTGGAGTTTGTCATTGTTGCATTGTGGACGTCTCATTAACTGCTATTTCATGGACGAAGACAGCAAGGGAATGTGAGAGGAGTAGCTCGACCCCTGTATATATTCAGTACTGGACAATTGGGTGTAAAACCTTCTGTTTCCTGGGCCTGAAGTTGGAGGAGCGACTGTCAGGCCTAGATAAGGTTTATCATCAACTGTGATCATGCGAAACAAACTGTAGCTGGATAGTTATGCGCTGACATGATGCGATACTTTGGACGACTCTGGAAATGCTGCTTCGAACATTGCGTTGTAAGTTGGTTTGAGTGCAGGCTTGTTTGGCAGTGTATCCCTGCATGTTTGATTAATCCTAATGACTTTTTTACGACTACATGTATTTAAAACTTGAACTTTTCAACATTATCAATAGTTCTAATCTTCGTCGTCGTTGTCCTTTTCACAGCCACCATTTTCCTCATCATTATCATGAAAATAACAACATAAACAAGCCCACGTTGGAAATTGGGTTACACGGTTTCTTTGATCATGCAATCGAGAGAGTCTGTTTCACCAAGGGAATGCATGTGCAATGCCATAGCTTTTATTCGTCCCCCGTGCATTTTTGTGTATAGGCTCCATATATGGTCAATGTCAGCGTTATGTAAGCCAGATTTACAGTGTTACAAGATGAGATTATATTCCACTCGCTTGTGTGTGAGTGTTTCTGTTTGTGTGTCCGCACCAGTTCCAAGCCTTGTTTGGATTTGTCAGTCTCGTCTCCCAGCCGGTCTCACTCCCATTCTCCCTTCCTCTCACTTGTTCTCTCTTCTCCCCGCCTCTCGTTCTGTCTCCATTTCTGCCACCCATCCTGATTCTGTCTGTCTTTCCCTCTCTTCCCTCCACGGAACCTGTTGATTCCTCGCGTGCCGTCTGTATCGATCTGTCCCTGTGTTGGCCTCTCTGTCGATGTGTGCCGCTTCTTATTTTACGCCAGCTTGTCATTGGGAACCCCACCTTTACTTCGAGCAGCACTCACGACTCACTTCTCGCCCCCTCTCCACTCCCTCCCCCTCCTCAATTTCTCCCCATTATTCAAACACACTCTTTCTCCTCTTCGATTGCCCCTCACTATGTTTCACGTTGCTCTCTGATATCTCCCGGCATAGCTTTCGATCTGATTCTTCTCCCACTCTTTATTATGGTCTTGTCTCGCTCTCGCCTGCGTACATGCGTGTGTGTGTGTGTGTGTGTGTGCGTGCGTGCGTGTTTTGGTGTGTTTTAGTGCGACTGAGTGGAAAAAGATCAGAAGCTGTGGAGAGAGTGAGAGAGAGAGAGCAGAAATGAAGCGGCCCCTTGAAGATAGATCTGTGTGGAATTGCGATGGAAAGATTGACAAGACGATTCCACGGGCTGTTCTTTGGTGGCATGAAGGGCCCAGCTGGGAGACATTGTTGCGGAGCTCACGCCAGTGGCAGCAGCAGCAAAATAGTAAAATCAACATTAATAGCGGTAAAAGTAGCAGTTGTATTAATATAAAAGTCCAAATTTACATACTGGCAGTACGGATAACCGTAAACAGTAGCAAGTATAAGAACAGCGGTAGATCGACCCTTAATGACAACAGGAAAAGCTACCATAATAGTTCAGCGGAAATGGAAATTTTGTGATTGGCTTTATGGTTTGAGTCCTTTACTTTTAGAGGCTCTCTGCATACAGCATTTTCACCTCTTTGTTGTTGCTCTCTTCTTGTTTGCCGATTGGTTTAAACATTCGCATTTCCAATGTCTGTGTGGTTGGAAGAAATGCTATCTTCTATGGGGAAAAAAAAAGTTTTACGCTGGCACATGATCTGTTACTTTATAAGAAAAATTAGTATAAATGCTTTTGGGGCCATTGGATGTCGTAGTGTCGTGGGAAATGACACAACCAGTTGTTCTTGACATGCGTGGGTGCAATGATAAAAGTTGTATGTGTGCAAAATTCGGCAGTTTTCTTCTACGGAATTATGTTGTTGTTCTTCTTCTTCTTATTGTTCGGTGGCTTTTTGTTTGTTTGTCTGTGTGGAAGAAAAGTACTAATTTATATGATTACTGATGATGTTAACTGCTGTGGATGTTTAATGGAATCGTCTGTTCCGTATTTGTTATGTTACACACAGATTTGATAGATTAGATGTTAGACAAGTTGTGAACACCACACAAAGCAGATTGTAGAGGCCCTGGTGCGGAATTCTTTTGAGACAGAGAAATATTTCTATGTGGAAATACATTGTGCATGTTAATGAACATAATTATACAAAATACAGGATTCCAAAGTTTCGTGAAGTGCAAGTCAACATAGTTTCAGAATTTTGTGTCGGCTAAATGATACAAGAAAATGAGAACGCACGACCTGCTTAGTGAAAGTTTTACATGTATATTAAATCGTATGGAAAATTCAGTAGCATCTGATTGGTGTCTTGTGTTTACCAGGCATGGATGTTCATGATTTCCTTTCATGAAGTTCACAAAATATAGTAGTTGATTTACCCAGAAATTGTTACAGTCGGAGACGAAATGACGAAAGGTGTGAATGTAGTCTTGGAGCAAGTATTTCTTTTGAAACTCCACTCATAAGGCACAAATATTCCAGTGACAGAATAGTAATCTCAGACTCAGAGGCCACCCTGAAGGATTTTATGCTCTTAGTCTTATTGCCGTGCGAGTGTGCGTGCGTGCATGTGTGTGTGTGTGGGGGGGGGGGTGAGTTAACGCGTACTTCTCTCCCCTACCTCTGTAAAAGAAAAAAGAAAAGTCCTTACAGTTTCTTTTCAGCGTTGAGACCCTATGGAAAGCAACTTTCGGTCCATTTTGTTTTCATTTTTTTTTGTCTGACGTGCTCTGGCAAGTTTGTGTTGAGCGGCTGGAGTCAGCTGTCGGACCAGCTCTACATTTTAGACATCATCGGTGATGACGTGAACCAGTAAATAGCCTGTGCTCACTTCTAAGTCAGTGGGAGTAACTACCAGATCTAGCAGTCTCTGCGACAGCTGTGGCGAACGAGTCCACGAAGATAACTTTAATTGTCTGAACTGTTCTTTTTCATCCTCACGCGTACTACCTATGCAGCGTTCACCTTCTCACCCTCAGGTCGAGAGATTCATCTTAACGATTGTGTGAATATGAAACTCGTTTCATTAAGAAGCAGGATAATCTTGCATGCCTCACCCCGGCCTTGCGGCTGTCTGTGACGCCATCTCTCCTGTCTCCCGGAGGTTGTCCCCACCCTTTCAGCCAGTCTGTCTTTGTGGAATCCCTGCGTCAATACTTGTTGTTTTAGCACCAGCTAGCAGCCACGTTGCCACGGCAGTCAGCTTTTTGTTCTTCTTTCAAGGCAGACAATGTTTTCATCTTTGGGTTTGTTGCTGTAGTGATGGATTTTTTTCTCCCCCCCCCCCCTTTTTTTTTTGTGTGTGTGAGGTTTAAGGCATGAATTCCATTCCTTGTCGATGTTACAGTGGGTATATTTAACAAAAAGCCGATGATGTGCCGCAAATCTGTTTGTTCGTTGAAGATTCAGTGTGGTCTTGGAGATTATGAAACCAGTTGATGGTGATAGTTTGTGATCAGACATAGACCACATCCTGCGAAGTGAAACTGGGGTTATGTGTTGACGCCTTGCAAAGTGAAGATGGCCAGGACGCTTTTCTGTAATCAGACGGAACTATCGATGTTTTGCCGTTGTAAATCCATGGATAGTTTGATTCCTTAGTCAGATATAATCGCTGAATTTTCTTCTCGGTAGTTGAAACCGTACTGCAAATAGCACATGGCGCAAAGCAACAGGTTTGAATTGCAAAACCATGCGCGTATGCGCGAGTCGCAGTACAGAGGCATGTGCACGGAATACTATTAATTCTTTTTCATTGACAAGCTGTTGTGTAGTCGAAATTGAAAAGAGAGAATGGATACTCACGAGAATGCTTAATTGTGATGTCGAATACCATTTCTCTTATGAGTATTAATTCACAATAAAATTAATCTACAAATTCATCAGTGACAAAACTGACTAATAGGCATATATGTATGCATTGATGAGTAGTTATTGTCTGCGGGTTTCTTTATAATGGCTCTGTTCAGCTCCAGCCATTTGGCCATGTCAGTAAAAACTTTTATACAACGATAAGCATGGCATTCTGTAGCTCATTTTCCCACCCTTGGTGGCGCTTCTGGTAGGGTCTCCAGTCCTATCATTCGGTTATATTCTGTCTATCGTCTTGCATCTTCCAAGCCCAATATGGCCATTACCGTGTGGACGTGCTTTCTCCAAACTCAAACTGCTCTGCAAAACTCAAATCATCAAATCGACCGAATAGCAAAAGCAGCAGCTTTAAGAAATCAGATTTTTTTCCCCTTACATTATATTTTTTGTTGATGTTGTTGTCTTCACGTTGTTATTATTATAATTATATTGTTCCAGCTTCAGATAACCTTTTCATCTTAGGTTAGCAGAACTAGATAATTTTGTGCTTGCTTGGTCCTGAAAATTTTTAAGAGACAAAACATGTTTCGATGTAAAACAACTTGTGTAGCAGATGCAGATCAATTAGACAGGGAAAACGTTGTTTACTTTTATTGCAAAATTTTGGAAATTCTGTGACAGTGTTGCATCTGTCAATGGCGTTTGTGTGCATTTCAGTTTCGCCCTTCACCTTGTCAGTCACTTCAGTTCTGTCATTATTTCCTGGTGTAGCGAAGAACCCTGTTTTCCTCTGGAAAGAAGGACAAAGTTAGTTGGAAAACTTGTGTGCTTGAGACAGCGTGGGTCAGTTATTGTTCTTGTGACCGCTTTTATTGCCACTGTTGCGTGATATATCCATTTAGGACGATGCAGTACGAAAGTAGATTTGTGTCTGATTCGGATATTTGTTGCTCTTTAAAGTGAACTCTTTTTTCTGAATCGAACCATGCAAAGTACTTATACTTGCGGTGATTGCTTTGAATCTAAGTCTCATACATTGCGGTCATCAGATACTTGAATAAATATTTTGCCTCTGCAGCTCGGGCATATTTCCTATTCAGATGTGTCAACTGTTTGTCTTGTCAATTACTGTGGAATAGCCGGGTACAAAAAAAAAAAAGATCGATAATTCACGTAATCTGCAGTCTGCATCGTGCATGTCATAAGGACTACAGCTCTTTCCTCTGTGTGGCTTAATTGTCTGGTTGTCATTGTGACTTTGTTTATCCTTCATAAATATATATTTAATATCTTTCTTTCGTTTGGAGGCATCGTCCTGGGGCATTGATACTTGAATAACCTGTATATTGACTCGCAAAGCTCAAGTAACTCCAACGTTTCGGGCGCAACCAGGCTGGTTCGCCACCCCACTTTGTCATTTGTTTCACAAAGCGGCCAGTTATCCCAACCATGTTATGGCGACTGGTGGTACAGCTTAATGTTTTTTATGCATGTGGTTCTTCAGTTACAAAAAATACTTAACACATTTAATGATAACACTTATGTTTAAAACCGCCAGATGGCGAAAAAGAAAGTCAGAAGAAAATGTCGTTAAATCCAGGAATACGATGAAGAGAATCAGCTTTTATATTTGTCACGGTTACGCTCTTGACTCACTGAAAATATCAAATTAGTGACATTTTCTTTCATGGAGCTGTTATAATGTTTATTTTTATTGTCCAGTATGCGGAAGAACACGTGCGAAAATGTTGTCGTGGATGTGTCGTGACGCAGTCTTCAGATTAACGAGAGCACCAGCATTTACACTCCAAGGTCTAACTTTTCTCATGTTCTGGCCAAGTTCAAGCCATAGCAAAATCGCTTGGCTGAGTCACGACTGTCATACGACCACATAGTAGTGAGAGCCTGGAGATACCGGGCAGTCTGGAAACTGCATCACCCACCAGTAACTATAAACGTCTCTTTCAAGGCCGCTGAGCACAAAAATTCTAGGCGTGCGTGACTCGAGATGGCAGCATAATTGTCTTGTCGATGGGTTTGTAAAGATCACCCTGGCAAACGCCGAACCTTTTCAAAAACTGCGACAAACAATATTAGTGTTGGTACATATTACCGTGCATCTGTAACTGGAAAACAAAAGACCGTGACTAAAGTCTAATATGTTAAGGATGATTACAATACTCTTTGTCATGTTTTTTGTGCAGGCGGTAACTTTTCACTATGGGATCTGATTGTTTTCTTTTCGTGTGACCCTGTATTTGTGCACCCTTATGTTCTCCAAATAATGCAAGTTAAGTGTGATGCTGTGTTATGACATACACTACTACTATGACGGTTGCAGGTATAAGCACTTCACGAGATTCTTCGTGTACCAACCTTTCCAAACCGCTGCTTTAGCGCAGATTCATTGCTTCGTGAATTCGCAGATCTGGCATTAGTAATCTTACAGACTTGCCAGTGGTCCCTTATTTGACAGGACTGTCCTGTATTTAGAATGTCGGAAGGGATTTTTTTTTAAACAAGCGTATGGAAATGATAACTGACTGACAGTTTCAGTTGGTCTTTATGTGGCATGGGTATACGTGCCCCATGAGATGTCCATTACTGAAGTGGCCATTTCGATGGCAGTTCTGACTTTGGACCACATTAGTTCATTTTGACTTTTCTGTGAATTAGTTGTACTGCCATGTGCATGCACCAAGCTATGTTGGGAATAAGTATGCTCTCTAGGAACCTTGGGTGGATTCTGTGAAAATGAGACAGGCGGCGGGGTGGGAATGGCTGGATTATTTGTTTGTTTTTAATGTTTGTAGATTCTAGTGAACGTGTTTCACAAATGGTACTTCTTTCCTGTGTCAACAATTTGAGTGCAGCGGAAATAACAATAGACGCCCAGCTAGCATGTAAGAAGTGGGGCCGGAAATTAAAGAAGGGCGGTTTGGAGAGATGTTTCAAGCAAAATAATAATGCCCCTCAAAGATAACCACTAGCAATTTCGTAAATACTGAAGCAGAAAATGTTATGATGTACTTATGTCTGCGTCCTCTTGGAGACCACCATTTCAGTGCTTGTTGAAGTGTTAGAAAAGTAATGCCTTTTTAAGAACGCATTTTAACACAAAATTTAACTGCAATATGACCTCGCATGACTTCCTTTAGGTTTGTGCTGTCCTCCACCTGACCACACACCGAACTCCACCCTTTGTAGACTCACGTACCCGGACAAACTGCCTCCCGTCTTACCTCTCCACATCACAGACACAGAAATCTGCGGACACGAGATCGAGATTAGTATAGCCACGCCTTTCATGCGTTGTAACCGAGGAGGCGAAACCATGGCAACTGGACCGCATTTCCCAAAGCGATGCAGTTTGTTATTCATATATACGATCCTTTGTCTGGCCAGCCTGATAGACCAGGCTGAGTATTGAGCCCGTTCTAATTTGCTGTTTGGGACCCCGGAATAGTGCAGAAAATTTGGACAGTGGTTTGAGACAGTCTAAAAGACAGTTTTTATCCCCCTCATGGGCGGTGAAATGTTTCTTGGGTGTGGCACGCTTTTCATTGATACAAGGGGAATGCACGAACTTGAAATTTTTGCGGGTTTAAGTTTATTTTAGTGACAGAAAAAGTCCAGCTTGAGAATATCTGGTCAATCATTGTCACAGGGTGTTGGTATCAGCTATCCAAGTAGGATTATTTTTGGGAAATAACCTTAACAATATCAAAAGTAATGCTAGCTTGTCTTGGAAGTACATAACGTTTGTAGTTACTTTCCAGTTATACATGCATCTAGCTATCCGTCCCACAATCTACCCGTCTAACCAAACAACACGACTTTTAGCCAGTGGTGCACTGAGTCCAGTCTGTGTTGCCAGGTTTAGTGTCAGATAGACTGTTGAGTTAAACGTGACCTCGCGCGTTAAAGAGGATGAAACAAGTCTATGTCTCGCTGATTGATTCAAAGGAAGTTCGGATCAAAGAGAGAACAAACGCAAAACAGATTCGCCCGTGACATCAGAATTCGATGTAACATATTAGTAAGACATACCATTACATTATATTCATTATTCTCTTCATTCATCTGATATGTGTTTGAAATGCCGTGTGTTTTGTGAACCGTCAACATTCACGAGAGCTCACCATTAGATCAATGTCTCCTTGATGTGGGAGCGGAAAGCAAAAATTATCCTCACGATTTTCTTATTGATCAAACAAGAAATGATGTTCAGCGAAGGAAGAGCAAGAGCCGCATACATGTATTTTCATGGCGAGCGGAACATCATCCTTGCGACCATTAAAAAAAACAAAAAAACACTACAAATGAGTTGTTTTGCGTTTCTCGCCCGCGGTCAGTTTGATCCCCTATTTCCCCCTTCTCTGTTTTCTGTGATCATGATGAGCCCATGAAGCAGATGTGTCTTTCATCCCGCTGAGGTCTTCCTGCGGGTTTGCTGACACATATCTTTTGCATGCACAGCATGATAAGATGGAACTTCGTTCACAAAACACCAATAATCCCAAATAATCCCAGTCAGCGTATGAAAACAACAACAACATTGAAAATACAAGGAGCGTCTTTCCGTGTCAGTATTTTCCGAACCACCAAACAAACCGTTTATCTTTTATCGGAAACAGCATGCGTCAAATGTGACTGCCGTTGGTGGGGAAAGTGAACCACTTGATGAAGACTCGAAACAAGTACACCCGATATGGAAGCAGTAATCGCTAGACAATTGGGATCAACGTGAATTGCAAGGATGAGGTGTGTTGTTTTTTTTTACCATTTCCTGTCAACGGTTGCCATTCCAGCATATCTCTCTCTCTCTCTCCTTCTCTCTCTCTCTCCTTCTCTCTCTCCCCTTCCCTCCCTTCCTTCCCTTCCTTCCCTGTCCTCTCTCTCTCTCTCTCTCTCTCTCTCTCGCAACATCGCGTTCTGTCCTAGAGGCAGATAGCATTATGTAAATATTTGAGACTGGACACAAAGAGGTGAGAGAAAGAAATTTAGAAACTTTACACTATTTCCATCAATAAACATCGTGACTGCTGTATAGAGTGAATATTGCAACAATTTTCATGTCTGACCAAGAAGTGATATTGGAAATTTTAGGGTTTGTTTTTCTTTCCTGATGACGTTTTTTGTGTCCATTCTCTAGTCTCTCTTTCTCTCTCGTGTTCTTTTCTTTTTGTGACCTATTTTCTCAAGGTCAGGATTTGTTGTTGTCCCAAATAAATCACATTGTCCAGTTTGTTGAGGTTTGGGGGGGGGGGGGGGGGAGGAGGAGAGACGGGGAGCAGGAAGAGAAATGAGTCACGATGTCAAATAATTATCGGAATTTCTTGTTTGAAAGATATCGTAATGAGCCCAACCCCCATCGCTCGCAACGGATTTCCCTGCAAAACTTGATATCTCTCTGGAGTTAAAGTTCTTCTTTTCTGTAGAATAGAATTAGCGATCCATGCCGCCAGTCATCAACAGTTACTGACAAGGTGGCCCTGGGCAGATGTAGAAGACAGCTTTGTGAAATTTTGGCAATCCTCCTTTGAAGTCTAGTGAACTGGAAATATTTTATGCGGCTTTACAGCCAGGGTATAACGTTAAACACTGCAGATAGTGTAAGCTTGGTTAGTGAATTCTGCGATATGTCAGTTCCTTGCCGAGATTATATGGAGATAAATACAGCCCTGTTCGTCAGAGCAAGCGCCCAACATAGTTCATATTATTATCATTATGACTTATGCTTCAGTGTTGGCTGTTCTTTTCTGGAGTGAACATTCTTGGGCTTTTTTTTATGGCTGTATTTCAAGTACTGTGTACGCCGGTTTCAAAAGGCCAGGGCTGTTAAAGTTTGATTGCCAGCAATAGTTTTATTGTGGAGGTGTTATGGTTTGGTTTTAATCCTTCAACACAGATAAAACGGAATCATTCTTGACAGTTGACATATTATATTTTGTATTGTGAGATCAGAATACTGTACTGGTTTTGTTGTAGATGTGTTGAGTGATAGTTGTTCATATAGTGCGGCTGTGAGAAACTTCGGATTGTTTGTCACTTGCAGGAGGTGTTTATTTGATACTTGTAAATGAGCTGCTAACTTGAGAACTCTCGTTTGTGAGTGACAGTTGTGGCGCTCATTTTGCTCTTGGCACCTCGATCCGTTTCTCAGTTGTATTAGCGACGTGTTTGTGACTTGTACGTCAGGTCTTAGCTGAAGAATGCTCATTTGTGAGTTGCTGCTTTGTAGAGTATTCGAAATCCTGCAGTGAGATGCGCATAGCATGAAATGATCCATCAACTGTTGAGCCAACTGATAAAGGTAGTGCATTTAAGGCAATTTCTGTCATTTGGACTTCGTTCTTCTTCCTTGGAATTTCTGTATCATGATATGAGAATGCACTGATGATTGGGCTTTAATGGAGAATGAAATATGTGATGTTTATTTTATCTAGCAGTTCTATCTACAAGGACGTTTAAACCGGTTGGTTATGAAGCGATGAAGTAGATTTTTTGTTGTTACTTCAAACTTTTCCGTCAGCATTAACACAACAGCATTGATGGGTAGAATGTCTGCTCTGCTTAGTTATGGTAGGGTGATTGTTTTAGAGGGGAGCAAAAACCACAGATAGTCCTGTTCTTGGTCAAAGCTGCTGAATGTGAGAACCAGACAGCATGGAAGTATCTACATGGGTGCTGTATGCTATCTGCCCCTGTCGTAAAAACAAGCGGAGGAAGAAATATGAAACTTCCTCAAAAACGGTGAGAAGAAATTGTCTTCTCTCCTAACTCTTCACATCCCTCATGTCCTTTTCTTTTTCAGAAAGAGTTCTGTACGTCCCGACCACATACCTTCATTTGTTGTCTGGTTGAACGGATAAGGGGTTGGGCTAGAGACAAGTTTAAGTTTAGGGTTAGGGATGAGGTCATGGTCAGGAATGGCTGTAGGGTAAAGGTGGTATTGATTGGGTGGCCAGGGCGTACAAAACGCTTCCGTACTTTAAACACAACGTTTTATTCTCCCCTAATTATTAATTGTCCCTTATTAATTTTTTTGTGGGTGGTGGAGAGTAATCATGGATGTAAGCAAGTGCAATACTGGATTGAGTGTTTTTACCCTCTGCACGGCACTCACATTTCCACAAGCCACATCGCCGTTACCGATTTACTTTCGCCCAGTCTTTCCTTTCTCCGGATTCATATGCCTGTTACTAATACATTTGTCATGTGTAGATGTAATTGTTGTAGGTGTGGTGTTTTTGTGTTTGTACATGAAACTCGCACTGCCAGATGTCCCAGTTTCCTTTCTTGGAAGGACAAGGTAAGAAGGTGTTTGCATGCAAACGATGGAGATGATAAGCCAGGTAACAAATATCACATAAATGATGCTTTTGAGAACATTTCTTCACAAATTCGATTTCTGAGAATAAAACCACATTACACTGCAACACCGTTTGCAGCATTTGTTGAAGATTTCTGAATTTCCTCATGAGCATATTAGGTTATTTAATTGGTCACTGAAATTATTGCTGAAGTTAATTTAACAGATTATTATCATAGCAGATAAAAACGGTGAAAGGCGCAAAAGGGCATGCCCTTAAAGCCAAATTCAATCACAAAACGCATCAAAGCAGTGTCTGGAGACCATGAATACATCAGGTTTACTGCTGTTTTAGAATGACATTCTTTAAGAGGCAGAGCAAGTGGCATACGATTTGATTTTTATAATATACAAGAATAGTACATGAATTGCATCCGACATTTTTGGGTCAGGTGTTTAATTGCTTACTTATATGAGTCCCAGAATGAAGCATCTTCACTATGGCGAAAGATGTGTTACCATAAGATGAAGTGGTTTTATTCCAACAAGTTCGGATTTGTGATAAGATTTTGAAAGACCATGGAAACTCTCTTGGGTTGGAAAATACTTTCCTCAAATTGTATATCTTCTACTTGTCTTTTCATCCCATCAGGACTCTGCTGCTGGAGAGACAACGCCCACTGCAGAGCAGACAATCACACCTCAGGTTTCCATGGTAACGCAAAAGCCGCCGCTGGACTCGACCAATGAAGAGGAAGAACCGGCACAGGATATTGAGATGCCACCTCCCATGGAGATTCAGGACCACTCTTTCAAACCTGAGAGTAAAGAGGTGTCTACAGATGATGTCACTGCCAAACTGGTAAGGACTCAGTTATACAATTCTAAAGCAAAATGAACCTGCCAATGAAGACAAGTAAAACATTTGTGTTTGGATATAATATCTTTGTTTGTTGCAGGATCACAACCAACAGCTGTACTGCTACAAACATTTTCAGTTTGTCAGGGATTTTTTCCAATTGTATTATATATTATTTTTAAAAAATAACATGTCATCTTTGTAATTTTTTGGAATCTTTGAATAATGTTTCAATTTATTTACATAAAGGGGTCTTTTGTGGGAAGGTGTAGGGTTTTTTTTTTTCTTTTCATATCTGATTCTTTTATGATTTATTGTAGAAAGTCTCCTTGCTATTTGTTTCAGTGGCTGGGCTTTACAACCTACAACCTTTTTCCCCCCCTTTTTTCTCTTTGGTCATTTTAACTTTAGATGGTTGGGCTGTTGTCTGTACTGTGCATAGAATAAGATAAGTGATCTGGATAAGGAACAGCAATTTTTGAATTCTCAGAGCCACTTGGCTTTCCTTGCTGGTCTATGGGAAATATTGATCAGTAAGCCTACTGTAGGATGTACATATACTTGTGGATTTGACAGACCAAGCTGTCTGTGAACATGGAATACAAGCAGGTCATTGTAAACTGCAGGGCTATCTTGACATGCACAATTACTGGTGTGAGTGGGCTGAAATTGTTGCTGGAAAACTTAATGACATAGTTTATGAGTGGAAATGTTACTTTCTCCAGGCATCACAGTTGTCTCTCAAACCCCAAGGAGATGCAACAACCTCAGTAGATTTGGCTAACCAGATAGAAAACATCGTGAAGCAGAGAATTGTAAGTAGTAGTACTGTTTCATTTTGTGTGTGACAAATACATCCCCCCCCCCCCCCGGGAGATTTTTTGGATATTATGCAACAAGCAAAATTTGAAGATGCTATATTTGTCTGATTTCAAGATAAGTTGCAGAGGTGGAACCTGTTCGAGCAATATTAGAATTCTGACACTTCTTGGGGTCTGCTGGTAAGGCAATCTTGAACTTAAAATTTACAGTAAGAGTGCTTGAAATAGTTGGATTTGGCTTTTGAAGTCGGAAACTTCATTTTTGGCTTGGGGCTTTGCCCTTACTCCATCCAGTGGGTTGCTGGCCCAGACCTCCAAAATAAGTTTCAGGCCTTTTTTCTTATCCTGGCTCTTTCCCTGAGGTTGCCAACACCCACAGCCCACTAGGTTATTGAGAAATAGAGTCCAGAAGTTAACATCTGTGTGAAAGTTGGTTCTTAGGCTGGCATCATATCAAGTAAATTCCTTTGGCAATGGTGGCTTTGTCAATCTTTCTTCCAGAACTCTCCAAAAGCAAGTCCCACGTGATTTACAAGTCCATTTAGAATGGTCCCTTCTCTCTCTTGTTTGTTAAACTCTTCGTGGTAATTGTGTAGATAATCCTATTCTCATGCTTCCACCCTCCTTCTTAGTTTGTCTCTCACACCAGTCCGCAGCCCCACTCCACCCCACCCCGCCTCCAAACAAAAAAAAAACAACAACAACAAGGAAGTGCTTTTACACATAGCCGGGTATTTTCCACATTGGTGTATGTGCATTTTTGTCTTTTCAAGAAAATGAGGCTCTGAATTTTGAAGAGTTGTGTAAAATCTCACAAACACATACCCCGAAAAGTATTTAACCGATTAGAATGATACTTATAACTAATGAAATTAGGAATGAGAGAACTATTTTCAGGACGAACACTCAAAATCCGCAAAATGTCGCATACACCAATATGGCAAATACCCACGATATACTCGCAGAAAGGCATTTTTAAAGAGGAAAACCATTTATTATTTATTAACAGGTATAATTGGAACTGGAAGTAAAACTCTTTATTCTTTAGCAAGAACTATGAACTTATCCAGAGCTGTGTGTGTTGATCAGTGCTTTAGACAGCTATTACTTTGCACATACCCCAAAGGCTAGAAAATGTCACGATCCCTTGGCCTTTGCATTAATAATGCCATGGCAGTCAGTTGATATCAAAACACAGGGAGGGGAAAGAACTTAAGAAGGATAAGACATCAAGACAGAGAAACATACAGACAGGGGAAAGGGGTATAAAATAAATCATCAAGTCAGAGAAAAAGACAGTCGAAAGAGGGGTAAAGCGTCAAGACAGAGGATAGAAGTGTGAAACTAACAGCTAGAAAGTCCATGAGACTTTTAAAAAAAAAAAGAAAAAAGAGAAATGAAACAAGGAAGAAAAAACTCATAAGGCGGTGCAGCAAACACAAAATTGGCCAGCCACATGTTGAATATTAAAAAAAGAAATAACTTTTAACGGTAGAGGGCAGAAAGCAGACGGGGCACACACAAGAAGTGAAATAGCCATGGAACTAGTGGAATGTCCAATGGAGTGGGTCAGGAAAAACCGGAATATTTGATAAACCAACAGGATATAAATATGCCAATATAATGTACCACCTTAGGCATTTCCCAGATATTTGCATTACAGACCGGGAAGCAATGGCGTAACAGATAGCAGGGAGCCAGAGAAGAAAGGAATTCAAAGAAATGTTATATGTGAAAAACCAACAGGGTGT